>OX579661.1:2767003-3125460 GCA_951230895.1 Carpatolechia fugitivella
GGGAAATAATCGCGGCCCAAATAAGTTAGGGAATCCTTGAATTAGAGTCTAATTCACGGGTTCCCTAACTTATTTGGGCCGCGCCCCCTTCTCTAATTATTAGAGGATCTCACAGATACTCGTGGATAACAGGTATTAGTGGGAAAACCACTTACAATCAGAGTGACCAATTAAAAAATGGGCTATCTAGTATCTACACGAGTATGATAAAATTGTTGCTGTACTTAAATAACAGGGTAAATAAAGATTTATCAAAACACTATCATCATCATCATCATCATCAATAGCTCATATAACAGTCTATAACTTTAAATTAAGAAAAGGGTTCGTTGTTGCTCCTGTAAATTTTCTCATGGTTTTAAGTCTCAAGCGAGCGAAGCGATTTAGTAATTAATTGATAATGTGGTTTACAATTTTGATCTGATATTTTTCAAAACATGATGACATAATTTTATGATTGAACAATATTGCACAAGTACAAAACGCTGAGGATCAAGTCTATTTCTTGTTGAACGATTAATTAAATGATATTTTAACTAATTAATATTATTTTAAACGGAAATACTCACGTAATTATTGAAACTTATACGATTGACGACATAATTGCTAAAATCTAAGGAAATATTTTCTTAGTTAAATGGAATACTTAGGGCATACTGAAAGTTTCTGGATTCTAATAAATAAGACTAGATATAAGACTTACGTACGATACATTTATTGTTTTTCGAAATATATTCGTCGCAATTAATGCATTTTTATATTCGCTGAAACCTCTGTACATGTTCCCAAAGAGCTCTATTTTCGAATCGAGAAAGTCTCTGGTTCTGACTACTTACAATAAAAGAATGAAAAAACAATTATGGAATTCGAAAATGTAACTCTTTGGGAACATGTTGCTTTATAATTTGCGAGACTGCTAAAAAGTTATTTTGGTCGGATATGTAGATCCGATCTAATGCTTTTCATGTCGAGTTTTGATAACCATGAAATGTGTGATAAATGCACACTGGCAGCATTTTTAAATAAAGAGTAAGGGGTGTAGGTATTGCTATACCTAACATCTATTGTAGTGGTCGGGCATGTACAAAAGAAAAGGTATAATTTATGGGGAAAACAATGATTTATTTTAAAGAGAATGTTAATGTACTAGACTAACATGTCGAAGGGCTTCTCAAATTAGACAGTCAAAACAACATTCCAAACCGACATGTTTCGAAATCATTTGAAAATACAATTCTGTTAGGTATAGCAATACCTAAACTCCTTACTCTGTTATTTAAAAATGCTGGCATGTGATAAATGCACACTGGCAGCATTTTTAAATAACAGAGTAAGGAGTGTAGGTATTGCTATACCTAACAAAATGTAATGAAATTAAATGAAATTTATTGAAATTGTTAACGTAATATCTGCCAATTGCACCGTTTCTTTTAATCTTACACCGCATAACATATGACTAATCCCATTCACAATCAATATTGTCTTTTATAAATTACGTAATAAATTCCGAGAAAACTAAAGAACGTAGCATGCATTGCGATTTCTCAATACCTACTTTTGTTTACTTGATCAAACGTAACAGGACCTATGTAGGTGGCCCAGCAGCCGCCACGGAGCTGCTGGGCACTACACGAAGAGTGTTGTAGAGGTTTGATATAGTTATGTGGCAAATAACCAGGGCACAGTCCGAAGGAAAGGTATTTATGTATTTATATATTTGTATTATATAACTGACGACGGTAAAATAGTAACATGGATAAGTTTACTGTTGGAGATCAGGTCATGAAGTGAGGAATTTGGCAGAAAAAAGACAAAATCAAAACGTTTTTTTTTTTAGATTTCTTCTAAATTTGAAAATGAAAGCTACAACTGTCAGCAAGAAAGGTAGCCAGTCATAAAACAGGAAAGAGGCGAATGCCTCGTTACAATACCTTGGACTAAAAGCGAAATGGGGAATATTAGGGATACATTCGCCATGTCTGTCTGTCTGTTCATCCACGGCTTGGCTCAGAGACTCTTAGTACTTGAAGGCAGTAATTTAACATGGATATACTTATTTATTTATTTATGTATTCTACTCCACCGTGTGGTGACGGCAGAGTAGAATACATTTGTCACCAACACCTACTCTTCCCGTGGGTGTCGTAAGAGGCGACTTAGGGACTACACATTGAACAGGGAACGGGCAGCAGCGCTCTCTGATACAGTAACCTTTTAATCTGCGATCTCCAACCCGCCTGCCAAGCGTGGAGATTATGGCAAAACCCTCCACTTAAGTGGAGGAGGCTCATAGTCCAGCAGTGGACTGTAACGGGTCGTTGATGAAAGTTAATTGTCTAAACAGGTACCTAAGTAGTATTGGACAACTACGGAACCCTAAACTTTGCGTGGCCCGAAACGTGCTTGGCCTGTTTTATTATTTATTAAAAAAATGGCTTTGATTTAAAAATATCGGTAGCGTATCTACAAATAATCCGGTCACTATCAATATCCGGTCCATATTGATTTTATTTTGCCGTTCTACTGTAAAATACAAAATGTTTCAGCCAACAAATAAATGGTCTATTCCTGTTTGGCTGACTCCAAACGTTTCTGTCTAAAGCCTGCATTCTAGCTATCATCAACATCAACAACTCTGGAAACTTTATAATAATCCCTTAGATTATGAAAGTTTCAGTATTTTAAGAAAACGGGCTCCTATAATAGAACGTGAACGCTTAATTAAACATATTAGTTATTGCGAATCTAAATTAAAAACAAACCCAAAATTCTTTTGGACGTATATAAAATCTACTTTCTCCACTCCTGGGTATACTATGACTTATAGGGGTACAATTGCCGAAACTGGTGAGCACATTTGTAATTTATTTAATTCAAGTTTTAAATCAGTTTTCGAGCCCACAGCGGCACCTATTGACATAGATTCTTTACAGAAATACCCGGACTCTCCTCTAAATATTTCATCTATATTAGTGACTGAAAAACTGGTTCTCAAATATTTAAAGAAAATTAATATAAATAAAGGTGCTGGTCCGGATGGGATACACCCACTATTTATAAAGAACTGCGCCAAATCACTCGTCACCCCTATTACTTACATTTTTCGTAAATCTCTAGCCGATGGACATGTACCTGGGATTTGGAAAAGGGCATTAGTCACTCCCATACCTAAAGGGCAGCCTACTTCAGATATTGAAAAATACAGAGGTATTTCAAAACTTTGTAAATTTAGTAAGCTCTTGGAAAAATAGTTACCGATCAGCTTGCAGCAGCCGTACGCTCTTTTATAATACCCAATCAGCATGGTTTTGTCAAAGGTCGGAGCGTCGACACCAACCTTCATACTTTTACGGACATGATTCTCGGTGCTATGGATGATTCGTGCCAGGTGGACGCCGTGTACACCGATTTCGCCAAATGTTTTGATAAAATTAATCATAATGCATTACTACTAAAGCTTTGGCGTCTCGGTGTGCATGGCGATCTACTGAGATGGATCAAATTATATATAGAGAACAGAAGCCAGGCTGTTGCCCTAAGAGGTTATTGTTTTGAATTTGTCACAATTACGTCTGGTGTTCCACAAGGGTCACATTTGGGACCCTTATTGTTCAACCTATATGTTAACGATATAGGTGATCATATACATAACTCAAACTTTTTACTTTACGCAGACGATACAAAAATTTTTAAACGACCTTCATTGTTTTGAAAAGACGTGTGATAATAATAGCTTATTCCTTAATTGTGATAAATGTCACATAATATCTTTTACTAGAAAAAAGAAACCAATCATATTTGACTATCAACTATGTGGAAGGACGTTAAACAGAGTTACTGAAATTAGAGATTTAGGAGTTCTCATGGACTCCAAGTTGACCTTCACTAGCCATATTGATCTAATAATAAAGAAAGCATTTAAGAAATTAGTATTAATATTAAGATTAGGTAAACCGTTTAAAAATGCTCACACATACAAATTACTCTATAACAGTTACGTACGTAGTATATTAGAATTTGCTTCCGCCGTCTGGCACCCATTTTACAAAGTACACATAGACAGAATAGAAAGAATCCAAAAAAACGCTTGGCATGCGGGTTGGAGATCGCAGATTAATAGGTTACTGTATCAGAGAGCGCTGCTGCCCGTTCCCTGTTCAACGTGTAGTCCTTAAGTCGCCTCTACGACACCCACGGGAAGAGTAGGGGTTGGTGACAAATGTATTCTACTCTGCCGTCACCACACGGCATTCTAGCTATAGCCTATTCAAAAATTCAGGTCGATCTGTTGAACCGTTACAGTGAAAGCGGAACGGACGAATAAACTTTACTTTCAAATTTCGAATATTATGCAGAATCTGAATTCAAACCGGAACTGAATTAAACTAGCATTGAGGAAGCGTTCGTAGGCCAGCGGCAAGTGTGTCTGGGCCGGGGATGGGGGACCATAAAGCCCAAGTCACACAGAGCGGGAGCGGCGCGGTCCGGGGCCGCGACAAGCGGGACGGCGCTATGCCGCGCCATAGCACCGTCCCGCTTTCCCGGCCCCGCACCGCCCCCGGCACGGCTCTGTGTGACTTGGGCTTAAGGGTCAGCGCACACCGAACTGCAAAATGCTCGCGCCTCCGCGAGCAAGCTCCGTTGAAAATGCTCAGGGTTGTCATTATCGCCCTTTTGGCAGAGGAAGAGGAACATGAAAAATATGTAATAAGGTCGAGCGCGCTCGCGCATGTAGAACGCATACTCGAACACGCATCCTGCTTTCTCGAGTATGGTCGAGCATCAAGTTTGGACGTGTATTAAATTTTAAGATACATTTTTCAGTACTCTCAGAAAATGCTCTGCTCTGCTTTTGGTGTGCGCTGACCCTAAATTGTGATGGTAACGGCTCTTCAGCGTCGTTAGAGCGTCGGTGGTCTAGTAACGGGCAGCAGCGCTCTCTGATACAGTAACCTTTTAATCTGCGATCTCCAACCCGCCTGCCAAGCGTGGAGATTATGGCAAAACCAAACACTTAAGTGGAGGAGGCTCATAGTCCAGCAGTGGACGTTGATTTGATTTCTCCAAGTAAAATAGCTGTAACATATGAAAAGGCAAGCAGACTGACATACAAGGCCAAATTATAGGGGTTTATAGAATTAAGTTTTTATTATATTAGCAACGGAACTGTAAAGAAAAGCTGTATGAAATTAAACTTGAAGATAAGTTTGAGAAATTTAAAGTTGCCTTCATTTTTATGGCTTTGCGTAAAAAGCATTCACCGTAGCTTTAATTCAAGCTAATAAGAAAAGCCAACGTTGAAGCTAAAGTAGTTTTCTTGTCGGAAACCAGGAGTCAGCAAAAGGTCATCGGACTACTTTTTTTTATTTTATAAATCCAAATTTCTTAGTTTCTGCTATCGAACACTAAAAGAATGTTTGCTCTATCTTTAAAATTGACCGAGTTATAAAGGTTTGAAATTCAAGATTAGACACAGAGGCACATACCCACTTGTGACGTCATTTGTTAGTAACGCCATATAATCTCCATACAAAAAATCGTTTTTGAAAGAGACAGACAAATTGATGTTTTAATCACTGTAAACATATTGATATTCCGATACCCTATTATTCGTTATAAATACAAAATGGAAGTACAAAAGATACGAGTCCTGTGATGTAGTTTCTTCTGGCCGTTCTTCTCCAGTGAGCGTACACTGAACGTGCCAAACATGAACAAGCTTTCCTTGTCCTTGTCCTTTGTTGGCTTTGATACCGAACAATTATTCAAAAAATCTCAATTAGAATTAAAAAAAAAAATACTTTTTCATGCACAATTAGGAATGAATGAAATGTTTATAATGAATTACCGTTAAAGATTATGCAGCATAGCATTATTTTGCCCACGTTTCGCACTATCTCCTGTTACATAAACAAGTTTTCTATTTTTAAAGATTGCCTGACAGAAATCTAACTGTACACATTCCATTCCATTCATTGTATTCCTTCTTATTTAAAGCAAAGCAATAACTATTTTTTTTTAGATTTCTGCGGCAGTAATGTTGTACTATTTAGTACATTACTGCCGCGGCCGCAAAATTAGTTATTGCTGGTCGAGAGCAACAGTTTTATTGTGTACGAGTCCAGCAAGAGTAATTGCGGCCGAGGCTTGTATGTATCTATATAGTGCTTTTCTCTGAAGTATGCAAAGAAATTATACAATACTTAAAATATTGTGAAACCTTGGATTTAGATGTCTACTTTTATCGCACTAGACTTATAGGTACCTAAGTTCTAATCTTTATTACTTTAACCTCTACCTCGACTTCTTGAATCATTTATTGTTATAATATTTCCCTGATTCAATGATTAGTTAACTCCATCACGAAAAATACAAATTCTAAATTCAAAACACTTTCCCGCCCGTGGGTTTCTAAGACCTACTTTGGTCGCACTTATGTGCGTTCATCAGGCTGTTCGTAGGTCACTGAAAAATGGCAGGACAACGTCTGCCGGGTCAGCTAGTTTATTTATAAAAGAATAAAGGACTGAATAAAAAACTACGCTTTCGATCTTTTAGTTTATTAGATCGTGGAAACATAGGTACCAATATAAAGTAAAGGTTTATAAGTGCATCCATATCACGTGCGACTATACTTTGAAATAGCTAATTTCCTAATTATCTTTTCGGTCTTTGTTATTATATAGATGAAGTGTACGGGACTGGAGGATGTTTGGTCAGCATCTGACAATGGCGGACGTGTTTTCGTTTTAATTATTTTATTTTAGTTTATTGAAGTGTTTAGTGTATAATTTCGATAGTGTATTATCCAGTGAATGTTTCGGGACTATAAACTTTAATGGAACAATTGAATTGCTTACACTTTGCTGTCATTTTTAGATGATGCCAAGAGGCCTCGTGGTGGCTTCAGTAATTGTACTATCACATTACTGAGCCCAATTCACCGAACAATCATCCAAGGATATATCTTAAACCTACAAATATCACTCGACACTGGCGAAATACCGCTATTAAGTATAGACGCGCGTGATATGGATGGACTTATGAATTCGACTGTACCTATTTCAAATGTACTATTACGGTACCGTTGCGTTGCGAACTGAAACGGAACATTTTATTACTATTTCCATAAAATATATCTCATTTTGTTTATTGCTCGGTCCCTCGGAACTGGCTGTAAGTGGTTAGAAAATTGCACAGAAATTCAAAAGAGATTTTCACTTAAGAGCTTTTTTATTATGAACTAGTTACAGTTTGAAATACCGGTATATTCGCAAAGCAGTGTGACGATGTCATGTTTCCTTCTTTCTTAAAATCTTTTATTGACGGTCTGTCTGTCCGATATTCTTTATTTTTCTTTCTTTGATGTTCAAATTTGAAATTGTTTGAATATCTGTGTTCTATTTTTGGCTTTTTTTGTCTCAGTTCATCTAGAGCCTTGGTGGCTACAACATCAATCTTTCATCTTTAGCTTAATAGTAATATCCAGGTGTTTGTAGTGCAGCTTCGATTGGACTAGCTTTGCTAGCGGTTTAAAAATAGTGTTACGTTCCCTTTCTGGGTAAGTAAATTTACTTCTCGTAAAAGCATCACATCATTGCTCTCGTTGAACTGTGAATATTTATTTGAATTTACTTTGTTTGTTATAGGAACCTATTTACCACTTCGATTTGTATCTAACCTTTCCCCTCTTCTCTTCTTTTAAACCTACTCTCTAACTGTAACTAGCGTTTACTTATCTACGACCCTATTAGCTCTACTATTTCTGCACTAGCTGGTGCTGGTGCTGGTGCAGCAGTAAGGGTCTAGGCGTTGTACTAGGTTAGAAACGATTCTATTTAATCGGGTTTAAGAGGTACCAGGAAGTAATTTATTCGGGTTTAACAGGTACCAGGAAGTAAAAAGTAAAAAAAAAAATGCCGATAAACGGTATAAGTGCTTAATAACATGCTTATTTGCTGAGAAATGCGATGTGATGTGGAGTCTCACTTAGGTCAATTCTAAAATTTTGGTTCGGGTACCGGTAAAAATCGAATACTGGTATCAATTAGAACTCTGCTACGAAGCTGGTACTAGGAACTAAAATAGCCAAAAACCGACACTTTTGGTACCGATTCAAACCCTAATTACTACTTACTACGTCGGCGTTGATATCATTTATTCATTGCTTCGTTGAAGTGCGATATAGAGGACAAACCAAGAAAAACACTTTTGCATTTATAATTTTTAGTACCTTATTTATTTGAGAAAATAAATAAATATTCTGTCTTACAAAAATTATCATGCTTAAGAAAACTTACTCTCCCGGCTATAAACACTGTAGTTAGTAACATCAGGGCAACGCATCAGTGTCGCTCAGCGTGCGATGGAGAATCGAATCAGAAATGAGGAGATACTCGTGTGGCCCAGCAGCCGCCACAGAGCTGCGGAGCACTACACGAAGAGAGTTGTAGAGGGTTATGTGGCTATAACCATGGTTCAGTCCGAAGAAAAGGTATTTATATATTATATTATTTATTATATAACTGTCATGGAAAACGGTAGAAAATAGTAGATAAGCTGTTTACTTCACTTCACTCACGACATGAAGTGAAGAATTTGGCAGAAAAAAGACAAAATCGAAACGTAAGAAATCTAAATTTGAAAATGAATTTAAAATGAAAGATAAAACTGCCAGCAAGAAAGGTTGCTAGTCATAAAACAGGAAAGAGGACGAATGCCTCGTTACACTCGTACGTAGAAAGACCAATATATAAAGAAATTGAAGAGGCCATATAGCTCGACGAACCGATAACCGATGAGGAAGAAAGGTTCTCTCCTGGCGTCCACGGGCCCGAAGGCGTAGTGTTGGACGGTCTCCCACAAGGTGGACAGATTCTTGGTGTAATTTGCTAGGCGCCGGTGGATGCAAGTAGCGCGGACACCTGTGGAGGAGGCCTATGTTCAGCGGTGGACGTCTTCCGGCTGATGATGATGATGATGATGATGTCTTAGTAACTTACGAAATAATCGTTTTGCGACTGAGTAAAATAAATACTAAAACGCAGTGTATTGTAGGCGCAGAAAAATACGGTCTGAAGTTGCAGTTCTCTTCAATCAACCGCCAATAATTCCGTAGACGCTGCTACGTGAACAGAAACTACCAAAATTCACATTTTTATGTTTATGGTAATGATAATGGAAGTGGTCGATACGCAGGGTATTTTAAGGTGCGCAAGCGTCGTCCTCCCCCTCCTCGATTCAGTAGAACGAAAAACCTCTACGACTTCAATTAGTACTTACAGCAAAACATAACTTTTCTTGACGTTATAAAATTTTCGTTGACGTTTTGTATTTTGCGCTACGCCAATAGTTAATTCGTTGGGTAAGCCATTACAACTAACAATGACTCGAAACCATGTTTAGTGACGTTTTTCGACACCAATTTCATGACGGTTTTAGAAATGTACTTATATAAGCGCATGTGAAATGTACCTATATAAGCCGTGTGGTGACGTCAGAGTAGAATACATTTGTCACCAACCCCTACTCTTCCCGTGGGTGTCGTAAGAGGCGACTTAGGGACTACACATTGAACAGGGATCGGGCAGCAGCGCTCTCTGATACAGTAACCTTTTAATCTGCGATCTCCAACCTGCCTGCCAAGCGTGGAGATTATGGCAAATCCCTCCACTTAAGTGGAGGAGGCTCATAGTCCAGCAGTGGACTGTAACGGGCCGTTGATGAAGCGCTTGTGGTTGTATTTGCAAATTGAAATGAAAAAAAAAAAAAATCCTCTGGCCTGGTCAGGTCTCAGTTGTGTGGTTGGGTAACCGTTGCTGTTTAGCATTTTTTAATTACATTTCGACGCCCATTACGGAGGTTCCGGGTTCGATTCCCGGTGGGGATACTGTCAAGCAAAAATCTCTTTGTTGAGACTTTCCCCAGTTTGGTTAGGACATTTCAGGCTGAATCAACTGAAACTAATGTTTTCAAGGTATTTCAGGGACACTTAAATAATAGTTCGGTCCTAGAAGCCATAGGGTTACGCGTACGAGATAGCCGTCTACGACAAGGGCCGAGACAACAAGTGTTTGTTATACCTAAATGTAGGACTAACATATTGAAACATGCACCGATGACTAGCGCTGTAATAACACTGAATGGAGTTTCTAAAGAGGTCGATTTGTTCCATTGTCCACTGATAGAGTTCACAAAAGTGACACTAAACTTCTTGTGTAAGACTGATGATTAATGCGTATATAGATATGATATTTTATACAGATATTAAGTATAATAATCCCGTATTATTTAGGTAAGTTGGACTGTCCTATTATTTTTTATTTTTAAGTAAACTAAGTATTCAAATGATCTTAGACTGTGACATTCGCTATGTTCTATCTACCTGTTGAATTAATTTATAATTGTATTAGAAATTTATGTTTAATAATCATGTAATAAGTAATTGATTTAATTAATTGTTGTTTTATAACATTATGTTGTTAGATTTGTTAGTGGCGTCATCGATTTGGGGGCATCCCTGTAAGGATGACGTCCTTTGTATTATTAATTAAATAAATAAATAAAGACTAAACCCAAAAACTTATCTCTATAGAACTAGGTAACATACAGAAGTAATATTTTGAGTGTATGCTTTAATTAATTACTTCGGTCGCCTCACGATATCGTTGTCAGTTGGCCGAGTATGGTCAGACGTCAGTTTTAATTTGTAGGTAATCTAATTTTGGTGTATATGTTTTTTCTTCTTTTACTGGTTCGACTGTAGTGTTTCTAATTTCTATTCAAAATGTTATCATGGAATTCACGACACAAAGAACAATGTATCTTATAGAAAACTTACGTATCCTCTTACACGTCATTCTAATAAGTAAAATTTATTAACAATGACGAATTAAAACGTTCTCATTTAATACTAAAATCTAGAAGTTCATCGACTAAAATAGAAATAACACTACTTTAAGGTATTTAAACGAATTTCAGCTTTACGCAAAGTAAAACAATTCATTTGTTATCTTCAAAGAGCAACCAAACTTGGTAGGTTGCTTTTTGTCAATTTCAAAGAAACATGCCTACCTAACAATCGCATCACTATACCATTAATCAAAATAAAAACTCGAAACGATTGCCAAACGATCACCTGAGCTAAATGTAACCAACACAATCCATTAAGTTTACCTTGCTTGCGGCACAACGACATACATGTGCAAAAATGTAACACGGCGACCAGTGTAGACCACATTATTTATTCTACGATATTGGATCGCTTGGCCAACAGAACTCGACTCTGGCGCAAGTTGCCAGTGCGCGCAAGGGTACGTCACCTTGACTCGAGGCCCCACGGGGTACCACACCCATCCCTCTCGCACTAACATCTAATTATAACACCAGAAAGAGACAGCGTTAGCCGTAGACGGAGCTGACGCTTTCAGAAACGCTACGCCGCGCCGCCATTTTGTCGATCGTCGTTTTCTCTTGATTTTTACTTTTTTCGAACGCTAAGGATTTATTATGACGACAGTGTGTGTCTTTTGTCCCTTTACGACACAGATTACATGACAAAAGATTTGATCTTTTAGAAGGACGGACTTAGAGATCGTTTAATAAATAGGCAATTCATCTCGATTTCTATTAAGAGTTAATCAAAATAATATAATACAGATTTGTTATCAAGACTAATATAATGTAGGTCTAGTAATCTTAGGAAACCTAACAATAGAGAAGTGTTATTGGCTTGGCCTAGCGCCGTGTTATTTATAGTTGAAACGTGTTCTTACGCAACAACATTATAATCATTTAGTCACAAACTCCTTTGTTTTATTTATACTAAATGAAACATTATCATTTTACGATAAGATAAAATTTACGCTTACATAAGTTGAAAATATTAAGTGTCTTACGTATAAAATTTTAGTTTTTCGCTTCGTAATGAAGTTACGCGTGGCTTTAGCACAGTGACTGTATAATCTAAAGTTCTACAACTCATTGGTTACATAATGAACGTGGTACATAGTCCTGAAAACGAGGTGGCGAGCACTTTTAATACATGTGGCGCCATCTATGAAGTAACTTGGGCATTAACGGTACTACGTCGGAAACAGCTGCACGGAAATATGGGATTTGGTACGCTGTCTGTGTATTCGCAGATTAGTTGCATCTAAGGTCAGTTTTAGGACGTTATCAGATGTATTATTAACGTGAAAACAGAAGTGTTAGCTAATTGTTTTCTGATTATGGAACGGTAAAGTTTTGTGTAAATATCTGTTCGAATTCCCTTGTAGTAGTCGTATCTCGCTTCTCGTCAAATAACAAAAAATACATCAATATTATAACGTCAACAATAAATAACCAAAATTATTTTGAAATGGCACTAAGATGTAGATATGTATACTTGTATAGCTATTAGATACATTCAAAATTACTGTATTTCTTACATGAAATAAAACGGCTTTCTTCCGTGTTTCTAACTCGTATCAATCATTTTTGAAAACATTTAAATATTACTTTTAGGTTATTTTTTCCGTGTTTACTTACAGAGGCTTTTTTTGCTATTCGTTTCACTTTAAAGCGATCTAACATACATAAAGTGAGGTGAAAATTAATATGTTTAAAAACTTAAATATTTTGGTTTATTATTCCAAAATATTTAGAGTAGCATCCTTCTGGGAACGCCTCCGCTCGTCCAAAAACGAAATCATCATGACGATGTACGTGAATGTGTTGATAGTCCAATACTAAAACATTGGTTGGCTGTGCAGCGAGACAGTAATCGTAAATAACGATCGAACGATCATAATCCTAATAGGTACTAATGTAATTAAGAAGAATAAATAGTAAATAAATATTCGTCGCTCTTACGGTAAAAGAAAACATGAAACCTGCGCACTTCTACTAAAAGTCCATATATACCTACAGGTATATCCGGTGTTACATGAATCAAATCAACGGCCCGCTACAGTCCACTGCTGGACTATGAGCCTCCTCCACTTAAGTGAAGGGTTTTGCCATAATCTCCACGCTTGGCAGGCGGGTTGGAGATCGCAGATTAAAAGGTTACTGTATCAGAGAGCGCTGCTGCCCGTTCCCTGTTCAATGTGTAGTCCCTAAGTCGCCTCTTACGACACCCACGGGAAGAGTAGGGGTTGGTGACAAATGTATTCTACTCTGCCGTCACCACACGGCACATACTTTACATGAATATTGTGCAACAACTTTACTATGTCCCACCCGCTACATGGGTAGGCCGTAAGGCCGTATACACAATAGGCATATAAAGTCAAACATTAAGTCAAGTCACGGGTCAACTTGACGAATTCGCACCTATCCCATAGAAAGAGGCGGTCAAGTACAAGCTTTTCGTCAATTTTATTGTAGTTGATCAAGTATATTCATTCATTCATTCATTCATTCATTCATTCACAAAACGGCTTAGCGTAGCACGGAAAATAACATCATTGGCAGTGGCGTACGTTTCTTCCTGTACGCTTAATCGCCAAACTAAAATCTATATCGATTTATTTATCCTCAATCTAAGTGAGGGCTAATGGGGCTGGTCAAAATGGCAATATCATGCTTACATAATATCGTTTAAGCTAGAGGAAAAACAATTGAATATTTCATAATCAATCAGTTAGTTAATTAAACATTTCGTATTACAAGGACACAGCCTCTGTGGCCGAGTAGTATAACGTTCGGTTCCCATTATGGAGGTTCTTTCGTATCATGATCATCATCATCATCATCGTGTGGGTTGTAAGGTCGACAACCGACCTCACAAACCCTGGTGTCAGTGTTATAGAGCGGCCACTGATATGGCACGTGTAACGACTAGATAGTAGCCGGGACCAACGGCTTAACGTGCCTTCCGAAGCACGGAATCTTTCTTATCGGTCAATCAGGTGATTCAAAATGCAATGTCCTAACCAAACTGGGGAAGGTCTCACAAAGAGATTTTTGCTTGACAGTGTCCCCACCGGGAATCGACCCCGGAAGCTCCGTAATGGGTGTCGGAATCCCGACCACTCGGCCACGGAGGGTTATATCATGGTAATCAAACTAAAATCACTTTTAGACTGTTTCTAATTAGAACAATGCACCGGACGCCACCAGATTATTCGTTAAAAAATATAACTCCTCGTTTCTGAATCTATTGATACTAAAGTATTATCTACGGTAATGTAATGAATCATTACAAGAGCATGTCAGAAGCCTATAACGGCTCTATAAGGCACGGTTTCCACCAAAGCGGAGAGGAGAGGAGATGTGTTTGAATAACTGCTCAGATTTCGTTATTGAAGCTAAGCGTAAAGGAGATGTTGAAATAACGAAATCTGATTGGTTATTTAAACACATCTCTCCTCTCTGCTTTGGTGGAAACCGGGCCTAACTCTGATATTCTGGGTTTGTTAGCTTAGTCGACATTGGAACTCAAGAAGATTATGTCAATTATTTTCGTCTATTTTCCACGCGCGTAACACATAAATGATTTGACTTTTTATTCCGTGAGTAAATGGTAAGCAACCACAGTCAGATGACAGATTGGTAACCGTACGTGGTTTACGAGTACGTTAAGAACGTGTTTCACGTCTTTCGAAGCATATAGTAGTTGTTAAGCCAAATCCAAGGCCATGAGAGACTTGAAAACAGCAAAGCTAGTCAGGTTAGCCACTAGACCTACGAGTAAAATGCCTTATTTATGACAAAAAATGTTATTTATAAATATTTGGACCATCTTTTTCTGACCGGGAAAAAGTCAGAAAAGTAATTTTATAACTTATCATCATAATTTAATTTATATATTATCAGCCTGTAGGCGTCCACTTCGTGACGAGGGCCTTCGCCAAAGAACTCCACAACGAACGATCCTGCACTACCCACATTCAGCTTTCAGCGACCTTCAACAGGTTATGTAAAGTAAGCCTTGAAAAAGACATCAACGAACGTCTTTTATAACGATATTCAGAAAAAAAACATGAAATACAAAAGACATCTTCGTCTTCACAAAACCTAAACGTAAGGTTTCTGATCAAAACCTGCCGTTAATTTTTAAATTATGTAACAATAAACGCAGCTTTCCAATACTATCTATAGTAATCGCATCGTAAGAATGCCGTCCTGACAGCAGGCAGGAAATATGAAAACCAAATGGGTGCAAAAGAGACAGAAGAAAAATTGTACGTGTATGACAGCTGTCAGGACGGCATTCTTACGATGCGATAGGTATAACGGTAAAGGAAAATATTGCGATGTACGTTTTATTTTTCACTAGCGGTCTGCCCCCGGCGACGCTCGCGTTATGTAAGATTTTCCCGTGGGAATAAGACTTTTTACGGTAAAAAGTATCCTATTTGTTAATCCAGGGTACAAACTATCTCTATTCCAAATTACATTCAAATCCGTCCAGTAGTATAGGCGTGAAAGAGGAACAAACATCCAAACATCTGAACATCCATATATATTTTCACATTTATAATATTAGTGTGATGTAATGTGATATTTTATTATAGACTTTAGGGAGATTCCAAAAGAGATCCTAGAACTACCTGCTATTTTCCAAATTTCAAGTTTTTAGACCCAGTAATTTAGTCTCTGCGTTGGTTTGTCAATTAAACAATTTCTCCTTTTAGAATATAACTATAAGAATTTATAAAGTACAGAAGATTCCTTCAATTTTACGTAAATCGTAAATCTTTACAAATAACAAAAAGTAATAATAACATTGGAACTCAGACGAATTTTCCAGAACAAGCACCCGTCTAGTCTGTCAATTACAGAGAACAGTACAGCTTGGCAAAAAAGAGTTCGGAAAATATGAGGGCGCTTCTATCGCACTTGTGGCCACTTCGTAGTCAAATGGGAAAGGAAAAATTTGTTAATTTATAAAATATTGTAAAATTAACGAATAACAATCCACATGGCATACGAAGAGGATGATAAAAAGCAACCCAGCATGAATGGCAGCAAACTAAATATTTTGTTCCACCTGTCACCGCGCCAAACTCTTTTTTTGTCAAGCTGTATAAAAAATTACACCCTTACAATACCGTCGGCTACGTTACAGTCAGAATTACCAACCACATTAAAATTATGACAATAACAGCGAAAGCTTGGATAAAACTACGTTTTTGTACCCAAAAAAGCCTTTCTTTTGATATTGCCCAAAAAATATTAAAGTATAGATACAGTGCATTAGACGAAACTTAAACGTGTCTATGGATTTCGGAAGAATCCTACTAAGACGAGCATTAATGCGAAAATTTTGATGTTTGGATGTTTGTTGCCGAATCACGCTTGACCCACTGGACGGATCGGGATGAAATTTAGCACACTTATAGGTGTGGTCCTGGAATAAGACATAGGCTACTTTTTACCGCGGTAAAACACTTCATTCCCACGGCAAAACTCATTTAACGCGGGTGAAACCGCGGGCGGAAAGCTAGTAATGTCCTATTTTTCTTACAAGTAATCTATGTATGTACGAACCTGCTTAACAGTAACAGAACTTACGTGACTTAAAAACATAATCAAATTGTCACACAACAAATTGGTTACAAAATTATTGTTGCGGTTATCGTAATTAACAAAATGGTTGATTGGTTGCGTATGCAGACATAAAGGTACAAGCAACTTTCTATTTTGTCTGGTTGGCCATTAGTATAAAAATATCTACTGTTTTTGCAGTAATATAGTACGGTTGAGCGTCGGTGGTCTAGTGGCTAGGGCCGCTGCCTCCCGTCCGGGAGACGCTGGTTCGATCCCCACCACGTACCAATGTGTTTTCGTACTTCGAATTCATATGTACGTTTATTCGACGCTCTTACGGTGAAGGAAAACAACGTGATGAAACCTGCACACTCCTGCGAAGAAATTCAAAGGTTGTGTGTGAAGTTGACCAACCCGCACTGGCCCAGCGTGGTCACCTAAGGCTCGAGCCCCTCGGTGAGGACGTATATATGAGCTGTTGATGATAGTACGGTAAGGTAAAGGTAAGGGTTTCTTCAAGAATTGACTCTAGGTGCCCACTTAGATGATATTAAATTACACAAAGACAGTTTTAATTGAGTAATCAAAGTGGAAACCCTTAAACAATTACACACAGTGAAATGACCCCTACATTAGTTGGCCTCAGTTGGCCCGAAACGAGTTCACTGGCCCTGGGGTCAACGCCCGCGTTACGTCCCGCTCTGTAAACGTATGTTTTCAGGTACAATCGTATATTTTAAATCGTATACATTTTATTATACCTTTCTTGCTAATTTCCCAAGGGAAGATGAATTCGAAGTGAAAAAGGGTATTTCGAATAGTTAAGCTTGTGAGTGATTACGTAACATCTTCCATCACAATTTGCTTTTACGTGATGAATGACAGAGCGAACAAGATCTTAAGCATTTTGAAATACTTATTGAACTTTAAAGATAATTCTAACTTGCAGCTCTTCTTAATAGTGGAATTGTGTTGAATGAAACCGAGACCAAGGGCGGTTTCCGAATCAGACTTTCAGCGCTCTCAGCGATCAGAAAAGCAAAAAAATGTATGGCTGACAGTGATTCGGAACGCGATTACGGGTACTTTAATCGATTTCAGTGCGTCTCGGAACGCAGGGCGAATCGATTGTCCTCAACATACCTGCTTAATTCTACACACACACACACAAGACCACGCTCATATCTCCGAAGGGTGAGCAGAGCAGTCTTGGTGGGCTCCCAACAGCACACACTCAAACTACACTTGGTAATATTTTTGGGTTAAGTTTCGGCCTATGCGCACCTAAACGAAGGCACATACACAGATATTCACGTTTTTTAATTAATCATTCTAAACAGGTCGTATAAGCGGGCAGACTCCAAATTTTACAAAGTCTTTGAAATAATGTTCATAATGCTTACATTAACAGTATAAAAAGTGCATTAAGAATTGAGTTCAGTTTATGAATGAATTACGTATTATGTCCCTACCTTTTTTGTTGACTACGATACAACAAATCTTAGACCATAGAAATAACGCAAAACCTCTCTGCCCATGAAAATGATCAATTTATTGCCCTACGTGCCATACAAAAGCATTATACTCATTGAAAAGGCCAAATCTCTATCTCCACTGCAAATATTTAAAAATATATACATTCTTAGCGAGTCGATGGCAACCAAGTCAATTTTATATTGTTGTAACCCAGAATGTGGCCAAAAAAAAACAAGAATGAATGTAATGAATGTGAATAACTATAGAAATAGAACCCACAGGAAACGCAAACACAACAATACAGCAAAGTGTGGAAGCGTGACGTCATTATAGTTGGGTTATTATAGGATGGGTTCTGACAGCTTCATACAACAACGTTAACAACTTAATAATATTCAGTTTAAAAACCATAGTAGCCAAAATATTTAAAAAAAGTAACTTCACCTCTCATTTTATCATTAAACAGTATGTAATTTTACTTAATAAATAAATAAATAAGCGAAACAATATTAATAAGTTTTTAAAATTTTAATCTGTCAGAGCACATCCTATAGTAACCCAACCCAAGTATAGCTGCGTTACTATGAATTTTCGTAGAAGAGTGTTTCGGTACTGACCTATGGGAGAGAAAGCTGGGTGTAGCAGAAGTAACGTGAAAATAGTTAAATGTAAAAACTAAGGACGATTGGAGAAAAATAGAAAAGGATTCGGAACAGTATAGCGGGATTGATAAGTTTTTTGTTATTTGAATACCTTCTTTTTCTTTTTCTAAATGACTCTCCTAGATAAAAACACACACAGCTAATACTTAGCTAAGCCATAATTTTACTGGGGAAGTACACCTGGGGTTCTGGTGACCTGAAGCACACACCTCCGTCTATTTCAGGCACCAGTCTTCACACGTACCTTCTTTCTTTGTACCATACTAATTAAGTTAGAATTTGTATTAATATAAGATTGTCTGTGGAGAACTAAATAAAGATTTTATTATTATTATTATTATTGATAAGGGAAAAAAACAATGTGGTGTGAAAGAAGATGTAGCGACAATAAATAATTAAAAAAAGAAAAGTACGAAAGATACGAGTCCTGTGGAGTTTCTTCTGGCCGTTCTTCTCCACAGAAGGCGTACACTTGTAGTGAACGTGCCATCCAGGGACAAACGTCTTTTGTCCTTTAGCTAGCTAGCTTTGAGGCCGTAAAATGATTTTGTCAAATCTTACTTCGAATAAAGACATTTTTATCTTTATCTTTAATTGAGAAAGGAACGCTAAGTTTTGGTCACAAAGTCAAAGTCAAAGTAAAAATTATTTATTTCTATATATATATATATTTATTTCTATAGATAGGATGTTATTACATCACTTAGATTCGTTATTACATTTTTTTGGGTGAGTTCACTAACACAATGGCGGAATCTGTGGAGAAACAAGAAAAGAAGAGGATGGAGAAAGATTGTTTTTGGAATAAGAGACGGAGGGTAAGTTCTACCATCAAAGCGAAAATGTGCTGAAAAATGGCAAGGATGCAACCGCATTACTTATATCACTTCTTGACATGAAGATTGCCTGAATCGTTGAAAATCATCATCGGACGAAATGTTTATGTTTAGTGATTCATTCATTGATCAGCCATTTCAGTCTATACCTTATTCATATTACAAACACAACAAAAAAACAATTAGCGAAATCAGTCCAGTCGTGCGTGACCAAGGGAAATAGGAATTCATTTTATTTATTTGCAAAAAGCAGCAACCAACGAACTACAATAGTCTTGAAGAGTAACCGCCTAGCAAAGCCCGCTAGAACATAGCACTTAACTCGGCACAATTAATGTTGACAGACGACGACGACGACAGACAGGCAGATGATGTCGCTGCTGTACACTGAAGCTTACTTGAAGCTTCTTACAAACCGAGTCATATAAAACATCATTGTACCGCATATTCGAATGTGTTATGGTATAGTTTTTTTTTTCTCCGGCTCAAGTTTGAAGCGTAGTGAATAAGAATAATAGTAATTCGTTGGGGTTGTTGGTCAGCATCTGACAATGGCGGACGTGTTTTCGTTTTAATTCTTTTAGTTTATTTTATTGAAATATTTAGTGTATAATTTCGATAGTGTATTATCCAGTGAATGTTTCGGGACTATAAACTAATTAATGGAATTGAATCGCTTACACTTTGCTGACATTTTTAAATGATGCCAAGAGGCCTCGTGGTGGCTTCAGTAGTTGTACTATCACATTACTGAGCCCAATTCACCGAACAAATCATCCAAGGATATATCTTAAACCTACAAATATCACTCGACACTGGCGAAACAGTCTAAATAAGATGTGTCGCCATTAGTTAGGAAGAAGAAAAAGAAATCGTTGACAGCGACAGTCAATTACTCTAACAAGTAACAACCTAGGTTTAAAGGCCCCGTTTGTACAGATAAGCTAGCTACGCAGTGGTCGGCGATGGCCTTAATCCGGGAACAAACAATGGCGCACTTACAATAGGTTAGTATCGCAGCCTACGTCACTTCCTCTGTGCAAGTCCACTTAGGATTTTGCAGGCCTTCGTCAAGATTATTTATTTCTTAGATAGAAACTAAAAGGAATCTGCTTTGAAAGATAAAAATGTGTTTATTCGAAGTAAAGTTCTCATCTATAAAGTATCCAATAATTGGATAAATCTGTGGTCAAGCTCTATGGGTCGTCTCTTAATTATGCTGGAATTATGAAAATATGATATTTAATTAGTTTTAGATAAATTCAACATAAAGTATCCCCTGTCTGTGAAATATCCTATATATTTGGACCCCACAGATTGAAAATTTTCAGGTAAACAAGGGCTCAATGACGAGAGGTACAAATCATTTTTGACGTCAAAGCTAGCTAATAATATCAAGGACAAAAGAAGTTTGTCCCTGGTTGGCACTAACTGTGGAGAAGAACTGCCGGAAGAAACTCCACTCTTTTCCAGCTTGTATACGCTCGACAACATGGTGTTTTAAGATTTTTGGGGGTTAGATGGTTTACCTGGAAAAAGTGGCCTAATAATAAAAAAATAAGCGTAAGCGTAGCGTAGCGTTTAGAAATGAATTCAATATAGCGTTTTTCGATAGAATATTGTCTTTCGAAATACGGTTTCGGATTCAATGTGATCCAGGAATTTTCAGATGTTGTGTAGTTACACTAAAATTGTCACAAAAACAAAAAACTAATCACAAAACATATGTTCATCATCATCATCGTGTGGGTTGTAAGGTCGACAACCGACCGCACAAACCCTGGTGTCAGTGTTAATACATATGTTAACATATGATGTGTAGTTACTATCACCAGAGAGTTCGCGTTGTTATTTACGCAGTATAATTCCGAAAACTAAAAGAACGTAACCGCGAGCACAGATAGTCAATTTGGAGGGAATATGCACATTTTTTTAAATTCATTAATCGCATTATTTCAAGTTCCAGATAAACACATAAAAAATATTTTTTCAAATATCTTGCTCAGAAACAAAGTTATAAGGCTTCAAAGTTGATGGTTAAACAGAGAGGTCCGACATGACCATTGACGTCATTGGTCACGCGGGCCATACATCCGCCATAGAAAATTTTGTTTTCGTAAGAGGGATATTTGTTTAATAATGTTGTATCTAGTTTGTTTTTCGATCAATTTCGATTCTGTTTTGACTGTCAGTATTCTATTTTTGTATACTTTCAGATGACCTATGAAAAAAACGAATATCTTTTTTTTTATGCATGTTCCCTAATCTAGATCTTGTGAGTAATTCAATGTACATTGTCGCACTTGGGCCGGTGTAGTACTGTTACAGCAAAAAATAAAAAATAGGGAGCCTTCCACTTACCACGGGAAAACATCTCATTTCCGGTGAAAACTCGGAAACTAAACACGTAAAGCTGTGATCGAACCATCAATACTCACACTAATATTATAAATGTGAAAATATATTTGGATGTTTAGATGTTTGGATATTTGTTCCGCCTTCACGCTAAAAACGGATTTGGATGAAATTTGGAATGAAGATAGTTTGTACCCTAGACTAACATATAGAATACTTTTACAGGAAAAAGTCTTATTCCTACAGGAAAACCTTACACAACGCGAACTTAGCCGCTAATTCAGTAACATTATGGTACTTATATAAATAAACAACATGAAAGTGAATATGAAAACCACAATGGATCGCGTGTCATCGACTCTGCGCATTCGCGAGGCTGTGACGTCACGTCCTCTGCGCGTGGGTAATGCGCATTTCAATACTCCAGCTTGATACAACAATAGTTTTTATTTTAGCCGAGTGATTCCCGGATTCAGTTTTCCCGAATATTAATTCAATATGTTTGCCAGCCCCACTCTAAAACACAAAACGAAAATTAAAAGCTTGTACAAATGCTATTGCTTAACTGCAGCAGTCTTTTTAATTTAAAATTCCCAGCACCACCAGACTTTATTACGGCTGCGGAATCTCTGCCACCTGGACATCAACTGCAGTGGTCGACATGGAAGTCGCTAAATCGCTTGCGTACCCAGGTTGGCCGCTGCAGAGAAAACTTGGCTAGATGGGGTTTCATAGACAGACCAGACGCCATAACCATTGTGTTTGTGGAGCCCCGTCTCAAAGCATGGAACACTTGCTCTCTTGCCCATTGTGTCCCTCCACCTGTACTAAGGAAGACCTAAATTTGGCTTCACCCAGCGCCATAGCTGTAGCAAAGTACTGGGCCGAGAAAATATGAGTTTTTATCATTGATACGAAGAAGAAGTCTTTTTAATGGAAAATCTTCTTTGTCCTCGCACTATCCCGTTGCGCGAGGTCGGCTATTTTAATTTTGAGGCGCTATTTATTCCGCTGGTAAGCATCGTCAGCACATGGAACGCGTCCCTTCATGCCTCTCAGAACATTTGTCATTCACGTGGTCTCGGCGGCCTACCTCCCCCTCTTTTTTTTAATGGAAAATATCCTGTGCAAAATTTTCATGGTTTTGACCAACCGATTTTGTGGATTGTCTGTGTACTGTCAATTCCCACCGGTGCGGATATGTCAGTAGGGATTTCTGTAACAGTTCCACAGAACTATACTAGTTAATAGTGATTTGAGTTATTATTAATTTTAAGAGCAAGGCTCTTGTCCGTGGAGTAATCGCCACCTCTCTTTGTCCATAGCTAGTCTCTTGACTTCCTGGTACGACACGACATCAACTTTTTCCTTCACTTGGTCCATAAATGTACGTCTCGGTCTTCCACGTTCTCTTTTGCCTTCTATTTTTCCCTCCATTATTGTCTTAAAAAGGTTGTCATGTCGCATCAGGTGCCCCAACATTTATCCTCTTCTATTTTCCATGGTCCCAATCAAACATCGCCTTTCTCCTACCATCCTCAGAACTTCCTCATTGGTCCTCCTTTCCGTCCACCTTACTCTCATCATTCGTCTTCAACACTACATTTCAAATGCCCCCAGTCTCTGTTTATCCCATTGTGTGAGAGTCCATGCCTCGCTGCCATGAAGCGCAATGCTCCTAATATATAACTTTATTAAGCTTTTCCGAATATTTGTCGAGATGTTCGCCTTAAGCAGATAACTCTTATTGTTAAAAGCTCTCTTTGCCATACTAATTCTTGCGATCACGTCAGGATGACATCTCGAGTCACTTGTGATGATGCTGCGTAGGTATTTAAAGGTGGTGACTTTTTCTATTGTTTCACCGTTTTGTAAAAAGCTTAAATTCTTCACCAGTTCCACTTCATTTCCACTGGTTTCTTCATTCATCACTTCACCATCAAACATTGCCGTTATAATTAAAGTGTATTTATTACTTAATATTATTACTCATACTCGTATTATCATGAAATTCCAACAAGAAGTTACGTCACAAAGCATAATGTATCTATGATTGTGATTTTTATTTTAGATGTCTCTGCCTCCCGTCCGGGAGACGCGGGTTCGATCCCCACCACCACGTAACCAATGTGTTTTCGAATTTCGAATTCATATGTACGTTTATTCCGCCATCACCTTTTTACCATCAGGAGTCCAGACGAACTGCAGCATACCATCCGCACTTGGTCGACATACCCCTTTGCCGCACGAAGCGCTTTCAATCATCTTTTATTATGCGCACGGCCAAGGAGTGGAATTCTTTGCCTGCTTCTGTTTTTCCGAGTGCTTATAACCCAAGCATTTTCAAAGTTAGAGTGAACAGGCACCTTCTGGGCGAACTCGTTCCATCATCGACCGCATCTCGTCCCTCGCGGACCTGATTGTGGTCAAGAGTAAGCCCATCAACAAATTGAAAAAAAAAAATCGACGCTCTTACGGTGAAAGAAAACATCATGATGAAACCTGCACACTCCTGCGAAGAAATTCAAAGGTTGTTTGTGAAGTCGACTAACCCGCACTGGGTCAGCGTGGTCGACTAAGGCCTAATCGCCCTAATTCAGGGTAGAGCCCCTCGGTGGGGACGTGTATGAGCTGTTGATGATTCTAGATGTCAGGCAGTCGTTGATCTTTACACGACCTTTACCTGAAGTAAGTTATTTCCAACTGAAATAGATAGTTTATTCGTTCCGTTAAAAATCCCACGCTGAATGAAGGTGGGCGGAATGTGGGCGAGCGACGCACAGGGTAACCTTTAAAAAATAGGAAAATTCCGGGCGCTTTTCTCCATTTTTTTAACATTAGAAATTATACAACAGCAGTGGTAGTTAACCTTTTTCTGCAATCTTCTTTATCATGTCGTCCGAATTAAACATATAATAGCATTTTACGGTCAATATTGATATTTATTAGACATAGACAACTTTTATTTGACATTAAACACAGCACAGCACAACAATCATAGGAACAGATTACAGATTACATATAAAACAAATACAATTTACACAAATTCGGTATAAGTGAATACAACTCAACACACCCTCTTACTGACCCGAGTGGGGTTGTATTGTGGTGCGATGTCAAACAGGGCTAAGTCTCAGTGTGCGCTGCGCTGATTTTCAGACCGGATTATTACGAAAGATCCAGATAATTCAAACCGCATGGTAACTCCAATTCTACAGGTAGAAGTTACACGTGGTCGCTCGTTCGATCGCGTAACGTAAGTCGCAGTCAAAGTCAAAACTTTAATTTTTCATAGGATGATGTTACGTCACTTAGATTCGTCGTTCTCACCGTATATAAAAGTTTTGGGCGAGTTTGAATGGCGTATATTTACAGTTCATTAACACTTTTGCTGGATGAAGTTTGTAGAACGTAATAGTCGCCACAAAGAAAGAAACAAGTAGGTACTTAGATGTTTCAAGTTTAAAAATTACGTTTAGTATTTTTTATCGAGTTTTTTTTTACTCACATATCACACATAGCTCTTCGTATCTTACAGAAACTGGTTTGGTGTCTACAGATAGTAAAAAAATGTCTGAAGTAGCAATTAGGTAATGCAATTAGTAATACGCCGTGTGGTGACGGCAGAGTAGAATACATTTGTCACCAACCACTACTCTTCCCGTGGGTGTCGTAAGAGGCGACTTAAGGACTACACATTGAACAGGGAACGGGCAGCAGCGCTCTCTGATACAGTAATCTTTTAATCTGCGATCTCCAACCCGCCTGCCAAGCGTGGAGATTATGGCAAAACCAAACACTTAAGTGGAGGAGGCTCATAGTCCAGCAGTGGACTGTAACGGGCCGTTGATGAATTAGTAATAATAATAAGTAGTTTGTTTATGTAACCTTGATTAATAGAATTAGCTTATCCTATTCTGTTTTTCTTGTGTGCACCGTCCCACAGTTCCAATGCAGCTTTCTTGTACCCTAATGTTGCCTGGAAGAAATTGATACCTTAGCAATAAGGCCGCCTATCTGTACACCCCTTCATCTATCTTTTGTATTTTCAAGATATATCCTTGTGTGCAATAAAGTATATTATATTCTATTCTAATATTATGAGTAACCTATCAGCTCCTCCTCAGGTAACAACCGCATCCGGCCACGGGGACGCGGTAGCCTTATCTCTTCTGCATAATCTGGAACGGCCACGTCAGGGCCATTACTCCTCCTTGCGCTTTTTACTATAAGGCCCGGTTTCCACCAAAGCGGAGAGGAGAGGAGTGTGTTTGAATAACCCTACTTAAACTGTGATACTACGGTAGTATCTAATTAAATTATAACAAATAGCTCTAAGTCACTTGTCCAAAGCCAGGTCAGATCGCCCGTATCAAACAGCGAGGATCTGAACTGGTCCTTATCTATCTTACAAATAAACACCCACTGAGGGCGGATAACCTTCAGTGGAAAAAAAAAAACAGATTTCGTTATTTCCACATCTCCTCTCCGCTTAGCTTCAATAACGAAATCTGATTGGTTATTCAAACAACTCTCCTCTCCGCTTTGGTGGAAACCGGGCTTTAAGCCCAAGTCACACAGAGCCGTGCCGGGGGCGGTCCGGGGCTGGGAAAGCGGGACGGTGCTATGGCGCGGCATAGCGCCGTCCCGCTTGTCCCGGCCCCGGACCGCGCCGCTCCCGCTCTAAGTGACTTGGGCTTTAAGGTCTGAGTCCCTAAGTGGGCGCCCTTGGATTCGCAGTCTTTTTTGGAGTATAAACCTTCCGCTTCCCCGTAAGGGTACACATGGTTCGACACATGCATTGTTCTTAAAATACCTGTACGAAATAGTCACGTAATTATTTTATACTACGTAATCACTTCTGCTACTACGCAATGCTGTCAGGACAAAGGCAAATAATTGCGTAGGTAGGTACTGGGTGGCTAAAAGTACGATTCGGTGAAATAAAAATGAATAGGGGGATCGGACTACTTTTTTTTTATTTTATAAATCCAAACTTCTTAGTTTCTGCTATCGAACACTAAAATAATTTTTGCTCTATCTTTAAAATTGACTGAGTTATAAAGGTTTGAAATTCAAGATTAGACAGAGAGGCACATACCCACTTGTGACGTCATTTGTTAGTAACGCCATATAATCTCCATACAAAAAATCGTTTTTGAAAGACACAGACATATTGAAACTTTAAAAAATCACTGTAAATTCGTTTTTCAACCGATTCTGTTTTTTTCTTCGCGAATCGTCTGCTACTAATCTACTCGTATATTTTAAAAATAATTAATAAAATATGGTAAATTCATAAAATATGGTGAACAGTCCGATCCCCTATTGCGTAGGTAGATACTGGGTACCTAAAAGTACGATTCGGTCAAATAAAAATGCATTCAAGTAATACGTAACTAACAAAATGCGTCATTCTACCTCCTATCCTTCTGACTCAACGATCCAAAGTGAGTTTCACGATCAGACACAAAATACACCAAGCCTTTTTACTGCGATGTTAATAGAATAGAATAGAATATACTTTATTGCACACAAGGATATAGCTTGAAAGTACAAAAGATAGATGAAGGGGTGTACAGATAGGCGGCCTTATTGCTAAGGTAGCAATTTCTTCCAGGCAACCTTAGGGTACAAGAAAGTTGCATTGGAACTGTGGAACGGTGCACACAAGAAAAACAGAATAGGATAAGCTAATATACTATTAATCCAAATTACATAAACAAACTACTTATACTTAGGGCACATACCTACATACATAAATGTCAATATAGCTACATAAATAAATAATACAAATACATAATATACTATATAAATAGGTTTACAAAGATATATACTTATATACAAATATAAATAACTGCTTAAGTAAGAAAAGAGGAACATGCTGACAGACAATCAAAGCTTACAGAGGAATTGTTAAGCAGGGAGGGACAGGAGATGGGCTTTCAGGCACACCTTAAAAGAATCAAGCGACGGAGCTTAATGTATGCTCTCTTTGGGTTTGAAAAGTAGGAATAATGTAGTACAAAGTATTGAGAAGCTAGCTCGTCGCCTAAAATTATACCTACCCTTTTCCTCAGTTTTTAATACCTATTCCTAAAAGATCAGATACTATCTACTAAGGGGTCAAATCAGCTTGGTACTTTGTATCAAAATGTCAAGAGTTTAACTTATATGGAAAACAGCGACCCAACACGGCATGACGTAACCTTAGTGTAAATTGTTTTGTAAATATTTAGTTTGATAGTATATCAATAGTTTTAAAACCTGTTAATAGTAGGTGCAGATTAAAGTTTTACTAATAATTTCATCCTATTTCTTACATAGGAGACTTCACTGACCCTCGTTACGAATCACGGTTTCACAGTTTTCCCCCACGTAGCAAGCGACACGCTAGATCACTTACTACGTTCGTCATTATTCACAAACTGATACTCCTAACGCCATCTAGCGTGAATTTACAGTACTATTTAGAGCGTCACGGCTTGACGTTCGCTTGGAAGATGGCACGGGAGCGATTGGGGAAAAAATTGTTGTATCGTAATGGCATTGGACGTAGATTTTTTAAAGTTTCCTTGCTTTTATTATTAAATGTAAATAGGTACTTAAGGATAATAACAGTAATTTGGTTTATTTTAATGTTATTAGGTAAAGGGTATAAAAATCATGGTTGCGAGCAGCGAAATTCACAATAAAATTATTGTTGTAAGTAATATAAAAATCCAGTAATAATATAACAACCAGACATATACGTAAATAAAATATAAAATAATCACTTACCTTTCGAAGCAAACAGGTTACATCAGGACAGGAATCGACGCCAAAATTATGTTTATTAAAATATATATATATATAATTTCCTAGATTGTACAGTTAGCAACAAAGTACTACTTTCAACTCCTAAATCTTACAATAACACAATATGATTGTAATGTTTGTTATTAATGAAAAATACATATAATTGGATAAAACGTATTAAAAAGCAAAAATATTCCATGCTTACTATAAACTCAATGGAAACACAAGAGGTGAAAGTCCCCATATCAAAATTTGACAGATAATGTCGCTGTCTGTACAGGTGTCGTAGCACTTGCTACGGAGTTACTACGGCGTAGGCGGCGTAGCACTGCTAGCTCTTAGAGCGACCGCGTTTTACATGTCTGATAGGTGGAACTTGGAACTAGCGTCCTCGATGACTGTGATTGGTTGATACGACAAATATCTTCACCTACAGCGCCATCAGTCATCAGCATTACTCTACACGAATCTTAGTGAGATTTATTTAGTATTCGAAAACTTATTTCATTTAAACGATGTTTTAACTTTTATTCATCGCGTGATTCTAATGTTTTTATTATACTCGTAGATCATGATTTACTTTCTCACAGCATTTAATATAGTGATCATGTCATCTTTCACGACCTATACTTTAACACAGAATTTGATTGTTGTATCACATTTTAAACCTACTAGGTTCGTAGCAAATTCGTAATTAGAATCGATATTATTTTAGTAACTTGTCATCCATAATAGGTACTTCCGTGAAAGTGACCTGAATACGTTTTCACTTGACAAATTGCTTGGGAACCATTAAACTTTATAAAAAAAAAGATTAGGTACTGTCAGTCGCGCGTCAAATGTAACAGAAGAACGCCATTGGTCCCGATTGAGTCATTGCTCTGATTCCAATTTTAAAATCCAGCTATCCTTTTCGTTTTAATGGCCAATAAAAGAGAGAAGATGAATTCAGATGAACGAATGATATTATTTCGAATTAATGATAACTTAAATAAAGGGTGAATTTATATGAGGCTAGGCAGAGCGAAAGAACTGTCAATTTAAGATATTTTTGAGGCGGATATATTACGTGTCCTCTAAAACTTTACTTTATTACTTTATTTTTAAGGAAGAGAAGGACATATTTAACTTTAAGTTTAGAAAGGTTCTTGCTGGGGGATCGTGATAACTGCCCGTCACCTGCCTGTCCAGAAGCTATCCCAGTTAGTCATAATGAAAACTTTAAAAGCACTAACAACTGGGGCCTTAACGTGCAGCTAACTGTACTACATATTCATAAAATTATCGCAATAAGAATATTGGAATCCTGTCAACCAAAATCCGAGACGCAAGATTTTAAAACTTTAGTGTCATGTGATATAATAACCACGTCTCGGGAAACGTAGTGTGGGACGCCTTCCTGCCAGGTGGACTGATGACCTGAGGAAGGCCGCTGGTGGTGGCTGGATGAGGAAAGCGGGTAATCGTGATTTTTTTAGTTGTTTTATTATTTATTATTAATAAAAATAATATAGTTCATTTTATATTGTTCTAAAATTATTTGTGTAAATTATTGCCCAAGTATTTATTTAAGTATTTAAGGTAGAGTGAACAGGTACCCTTTGGGCGAACTCGTTCCATCATCGACCACCCCTCGTGAACCTGATTGTAGTCAAGAGTAAGCCCATCAATTAATAGAAAAAATAAGAAACTGTAGACTTGCATGCATAGTTTAAGAATTTATCAAGTACAAATCCAACTTAGGATATCGGACGGTTCCTAAATTTACCATATTGTGTATGAATTATTTTTAAAATATAGATTAGTAGCAGACGATTCTCGAAGAAAAAAACAGAATCGGTTGAAAAACGAATTTACAATGATATTTTTAAAGTTTCAATATGTCTGTCTCTTCCAAAAACGATTTTTTGTATGGAGATTATATGGCGTTACTAGCAAGTGACGTCACAAGTGGGTATGTGCCTCTCTGTCTAATCTTGAATTTCAAATCTTTATAACTCGGTTAATTTTAAAGATAGAGCAAAAATTTTTTTAGTGTTTGATAGCAGAAACTAAGAAGTTTGGATTAATAAAATAAAAAAAAGTAGTCCGATACCCTATTACACAAACAATCGTAGCAAGGCCTCCTAATTTGAGATTTTCTATATTATTACTGTGCTTTTCATTAATAAAGGGTTTATTTTTTACACGAACACGACTGCCCAAAAAAGGAGTGTAGTTCGTGTATGGATGTATGTATGTGAGTTTCTTTATTCCCCCATAACTTCTGAATGCCCGAACAGATTTGGATGTATGGGGTATTGTTAGAATCCTTACATCAGCCCGAGTGACACTGGCTATTTATTTTTGTCCGCGCAGTCGTGTTTTTAGATTATCATTAAGAGGTTTTAGTCGTTATAATTTAAGTCTAGATAAGGGTCATGCTTTAACCAAAATCTAATGGTTCCCAAGCTATGTAGAACTTGTTAAAAAGTCAAAAAATTTTATTCGAATTAAGATTTTTACAAATCATTTTTCGACGTCAAAGCTATCATGGATGGCACGTTCACTACCAGTGTACGCCCTCCAAAACAAAACCATTTTTGCACTCTGAGCATTAAAGTAAAAAGCAGTGTCAATTTCGTCGACCTTTCACAGAGCTTGGTGGCATAATTGGTAATGCACCTGTTTCTGGCCCGGATAGCCAAGGAGATGCAGGTTCGAGTCCTGTCCAAGATCGTCAATTTTTTTAATTTTTCGCTTTATATTATTAAAACCATTTAAAAACATAACTTTGTTTTTTTTTATTTTCATGTCTATTAAATTGTATTCTTTCTATCTAACGAAAAGTTTCCATAAATGCTATTAATTATGTCAGGTGAAGAAATATTTAAGCCACGTTCATGTTTTCTTTACAACGTCAAGAAAGTAATAAGAGTAATTTGTACGACAGTTTTGTAATAAATATAATATATATATGTAAATGCAATCAAAAATAAATAGGTACTGTTGTTGTTCACTACTACAATTTGCTCTTATTTCTAAGTGGTTTTCATGTGTTGTCGTATCGACTAATTTTGTGTTTTTTAGTGGAAACTTTATTGGCTTATATATTTATTATTTAGTTTTTATTTTTTGCGTTGTTGATTCTGTCTGTTTCCCAATGTGATGCGGGGTGGAGGCTATGTTGTATACTTTGTATCTTAATTAATAAACTAAAGTATTTCCTACCTTGAAATGCTGGTGCGCAGCCTGATCCTCCGCCTCGTACTTATGTTTGATGTTTTCTATCCGCATCTGCTTCAGCACACCCGCCACCTCGATCCTGTCAATAAATAAACATTATTATTATTATGCACACGTATGTGATGAAACCTGCACAATCCTGCGAAGAAATTCAAGCCAGCGTGGTCGACTAAGACCTAATCGCCCTAATTCAGGGTAGGCTCGAGGCCCTCGGTGGGGACGTATAATGAGCTGTTGATGAAATAGATTTAAAGAAGTCTACTCGTGACCATGGAGCGTGTAACCGTTCCGAAATATCGAGGTAACTATATTAAATATAACCGTGGTAACAAACCCGAAAATTGTGATGTTAGTGGAGTGAACAACCACGAAAATCTTAAAACATAGATTTGAAGAAGTTGCAATGCACGGGCGGCACATTGCATAGGAAAAAGAAATAGAAATAAACCCGTTTTTTTTTAGCTATCTTCATATGTATTTATTATTTGATGGCTCCGTAGCCTAGGTGGTAGTGTATCTGCCTCCAACGCACAGGGTCGCGGGTTCGAATCCCGCCCAGAGCAAACATTCGTGTGATGAGCACTTGTGTTTGCCTTGTGTCTGGTTGTTGTTTATCTATATAAGTATGTATTTATCCATTTATGTAATGTATATCAGCTGTCTGGTACCCATAGTACAAGCTCTGCTCAGTTTGGGATCAGATGGCCGCGTGTGAAGATGTCCCCACATATTTATATTTATATTGCTATGGCTTTTTCATGTGTCGATTATCGGTTGTGGTTTGAGTTTCAGTGTTGAATTATAAAATGACTTGGAGGCCGAGAACGAACATCTTTACTCAGAAAAGGCCCAGATTCACTCTTTTCTTAAAAACACCAAGGTTACCATTTTGCAGTAAGAGCACTCCACAGTTTGGCAAGAGACGCAGATCGCGCCGAAAGTGACGTATTTATTTATTGTTATTTATTTAACTATTATTGTACACTAGTTGCCTTTCTTGAACAAAAGTTGTAATTTATCAAAAAACATTTTTTTCGAGCGCAAATCATTGTTATGCCTTAACTTGTTAGTAATCAATAATTTACTTTTACAAAAATTGCAATAATATTTTAATTTAAAACATAACAATTCCAATGTTGTATGTATACCAATAGAGATACTTTACAACGACCATATAGATCTATTTTTTGTAAAAGTGGTACTCGTACGCAGAGGTGAGGAAAATTTTCGTTATACTGTTTGATCAACTCGTGTGGCCTAACTATTGGTTCAAAATAAATAAAACTTGAGAAATAAATATAAAACATCTTTAAATTTTCAAATCAAGTGTGTTCTAGTTCGAATAAAACAAAGCGAAATGGGGTTTCACGCACGAATTCGGCGTCTTGGGAAATAGTGCGACGTACCGTGTGTTTCCTAGTCAAATGAGGTACGGCTCGCGTCATGTAAGAACTCTGGACAAAGAGGATGTGTTTGCTTTAAACTGGGAAATAGTCTTGGGAAATAGAGCGACGTACCGTGTGTCTCATAGTCAAATGAGGTACGGCTCGCGTCATGTAAGAACTCTGGACAAAGGGGATGTGTTTGCTTTAAACTGGGAAATAGTCTTGGGAAATAGTGCGACGTACCGTGTGTTTCATAGTCAAATGAGGTACGGCTCGCGTCATGTAAGAACTCTGGACAAAGGGGATGTGTTTGCTTTAAACTGGGAAATAGTCTTGGGAAATAGTGCGACGTACCGTGTGTTTCATAGTCAAATGAGGTACGGCTCGCGTCATGTAAGAACTCTGGACAAAGAGGATGTGTTTGCTTTAAACTGGGAAATAGCCTTGGAAAATAGAGCGACGTACCGCGTGTTTCATAGTCAAATGAGGTACGGCTCGCGTCATGTAAGAACTCTGGACAAAGGGGATGTGTTTGCTTTAAACTGGGAAATAGTCTTGGGAAATAGTGCGACGTACCGTGTGTTTCATAGTCAAATAAAGTAGAGTTAAATAAAGTGGAGTTTCTTCGGTGAGCTCTTCTCCACAGATTCCGCCATTGTGTTAGTGAACTCACCCAAAAAAATGTAATGACGGATCTAAGTGATGTAATAACATCCTATGGAAATAAATTATTTTGACTTTGACTTTGACTTTGACTAAATGAGGTACGGCTCGCGTCATGTAAGAACTCTGGACAAAGAGGATGTGTTTGCTTTAAACTGGGAAATAGCCTTGGAAAATAGAGCGACGTACCGCGTGTTTCATAGTCAAATGAGGTACGGCTCGCGTCATGTAAGAACTCTGGACAAAGGGGATGTGTTTGCTTTAAACTGGGAAATAGTCTTGGGAAATAGTGCGACGTACCGTGTGTTTCATAGTCAAATAAAGTAGAGTTAAATAAAGTGGAGTTTCTTCGGTGAGCTCTTCTCCACAGATTCCGCCATTGTGTTAGTGAACTCACCCAAAAAAATGTAATGACGGATCTAAGTGATGTAATAACATCCTATGGAAATAAATTATTTTGACTTTGACTTTGACTTTGACTAAATGAGGTACGGCTCGCGTCATGTAAGAACTCTGGACAAAGAGGATGTGTTTGCTTTAAACTGGGAAATAGCCTTGGAAAATAGAGCGACGTACCGCGTGTTTCATAGTCAAATGAGGTACGGCTCGCGTCATGTAAGAACTCTGGACAAAGGGGATGTGTTTGCTTTAAACTGGGAAATTGTCTTGGGAAATAGTGCAACGTACCGTGTGTTTCATAGTCAAATGAGGTACGGCTCGCGTCATGTAAGAACTCTGGACAAACAGGATGTGTTTGCTTTAAACTGGGAAATAGCCTTGGAAAATAGAGCGACGTACCGCGTGTTTCATAGTCAAATGAGGTACGGCTCGCGTCATGTAAGAACTCTGGACAAAGGGGATGTGTTTGCTTTAATATGGGAACGCAAGGTCTACAGTTCACAGAGCCATTAGTAATATAATAATCAAAGAAATAATAGTTACTATCGGTATGTCTTAGGTCGCTTTTAAACACATTCCTCAACTTCTTCCAGCATTCTTTTTAATAAATATGAATCAAATTATTTGCTCGTTCAGAGAAAACTATGCCACGATTGACACCATATGTAAAGTAAATTATTTGACTTGCCTATTGTTTTGACTAGTGTTATTTGGTGCACTTTGTAAATACCTACAGCCTACAATAATAGAGAAACTTCAATTATTAATAAAAGCTTATTGAATTTTTTTACAAATATTACCAATAATAATAATGCTTAATTAGTTAAGCAAAAAGCTAAAAGTAAGAGCGTCGGTGGTCAAGTGGCTAGGGTCGCTGTCTGTCTCCCGTCCGGGAGACGCGGGTTCGATCTCCACTACGTACCAATGTGTTTTCGAATTTAGAATTCATATGTACGTTTATTCGACGTTCTTACGGTGAAGGAAAACATCGTGATGAAACCTGCACACTTCTGCGAAGAAATTCTAAGGTTGTGTGTGAAGTCGACCAACCTGCATTGGGCCAGGGTGGTCGACTAAGGCTTATTCACCCTGATTCAGGGTAGGCTCGAGCCCCTCGGTGGAGATGAATATAAGCTGTTGCTGACTGCTCAGTTCAATATTATTTTAAGCATACCTAGATAATATTTGGCTAGCTTTGTCTCCGAAGGTCGCCTAACCTCCTTTAACATCTCTACCCACCTTATCCTCATATTCTCCTGCAAGGACCTCAGAGGTCCAAGGTACTCCTGCGAGCGCCCTCCTCTGACCTCCGCTAACTGGTATTCCACATGTTTGACTCTCTCACTGTACAGCTGCTCGCGAAGAACGGAAAACTGACGTTCCAGGTTCGCTGGAATTAGTAACAATTAGTTTTAGTTAGAACAGAATACAGAGCAAGAAACATTTTGAGTTTACAAAACCATTTTTCAACATCAAGGCTAGCTACTAAGGACCAAGAAATATACTTCTTGCGTACAATGTAAATAGATGGAAGGAAGAAATTAAAAGGTGCATGTTAGATTGATTTTCTTTTAAGCAGGTGACACCTTTACTTGTATCAATTTTCTTCAAGTTCATGACAAATGGATGGACCACAGGGATAAACTCAAAAACAAATAAAAATAACTTGATAAATAAAAAGCTATTTCTAAGCTCTGAAAGTAAAGATAGAAACCAGTATTAATAAGTGGTGGCCAATTCTTTATTAGTCTTTCAAGTGGACATAATTGAGAATAATGCTTTGACATGAAGAGATGCAGAGTCAAGACCTCAAGTTCCTCCCAAAATCAAATTAATTTTAATAAGGTTTCGTAGGTCTAATGACAATAAAAACCATATAAAAATATGATGTAAAAATCATCTTATGAGAGATTAAAATTATATAATATTTATATTTTTTTATAATAAATAGGCTATACTGTTATTTTTTAAACTCTAAGATATGATGACTTGTAATTTTAAATAAGATCTATCAAATTTTTTTTTTTAATAGTTACACTATTCTCTGCGGCTGTTAGTGAGTGAAAACACAAATTTATTAGTCTGATATTGCTTTAAGTACTCTAGCTAGGCTAATAGCTAAACTGTAGAAATGTGTTTTTTAATACAAAATAGTTATCAAGATTATAGCTCTCTCAGCTCACAATAAGGAGAATTAATACAGACGATACTATAGAAATACAATCAGGCAAAGAATACTGGATCTATTTTATTTTTTCTTTGCTCGCTACCTAATTTAACCAACGCTTACAGCTTGGAGCTGAGGATCTTGAGTTGAAAATAAGCCTTTTACAAAAGGTACATTAACTAGGTTCAATCCACAAATCAAATAGTACTTAGTTATATAAAAGCACCAGAAAATACACTTGAGCATTTGTAATACCTTCTTTATAAAGTTTAAAATACATTATTTTGATTCTGTAGTGTTGTCCACTTGTGTGATATTTTTGTGTTTAGTTTTATTCTAATATATTAACAGTTTCTTCGACCAACCCGCACTGGGCCAGCGTGGTTGACTAAGGCCTAATCACTCTAAATCAGGGTAGGCTTGAGCCCCTCAGTGGGTATGTATGAGCTATTGATGATGAACAATTTCTTAGTTGTTGACAATATTTGGCTCCAAAATACATTAAGAGAGATAAATAAATAAACACACGGAAAACAAATACGGGCTTTCATATAAAAAACGTAACAAATCAATCTTTCCCTGAAATTGTTAGTAAACATAACCTCAAAATGTACCAACCAAGATTGTCAAGGCATTCGTTCCGCCTTCTCTCGCACTCGCTCTCGTCCATCTCAGAGGAATCATCGGAGTCAGGTTCATCAGCTTCCTCAGCGCTGGAGTCACGGTCTGGACCTCTGGAAGACCCTCCAGAGCGCTCCGTATCTCCACCAGACATGTCACCGTCCCCATCACTGTCACCCTCCACTCGCATTGACGGCATTTTTACTGTCACAACTCTAAACTTCTTCCAGAATATCAGGAATTAAAGGTTTTCACCAAAATAAACAACTTTCCCTATGGTTTTCGCTCCGTTCTGCAACAAACGAAACGTCAAACAACGAAATGTCAAACGTGAAACGTCATCACTAGTTTTTTTTTTAGCAGGCCGGGCGAGCGAGGTGTTTACACGTCATTTTTGTAGTTTTTTTTTTTTTTAAATGGCTTCACGTCTAGATTGGACGTATTTTGCCAATGACAACGTATACACTCAACATAGCACAAACGAGAAGAATGTTCGGTGAAAAATTTCGAAGGTTTAAACAAATAATATAAAAATAATAAACGATAAAGTATAGACACAAAAATAAACATAAACATGTAAATAAAGAAATTATAATTTAATATCATGAAATTCAATATACTTAATTAATAAAAGAACAAAGGAAGAGTTTGAATAGGTGAGAAGAGAGTGAAAGTTGATAGGGCGAGGAATTTCAGAAGGAAGAACATCATATAAAGAGAAAGAAAATTTAGGACAACAGAAGAAAATGTGGTCTGGAGTTCCTTCGTCCAGACCACATTCACATAAAGAGTGATCCCGGACCCTAATCTTAGAAAGAAAAACAGGGGTACAAGCATGTCCAAGGCGCAAACGACAGATGGTCGAAGTAGATCTTTTGCTACCCGAGCGAAACCGAAAGAACCAGGGTTTGTGAGGTATCAGAGGTTGCAGGTTACCATAGTATCGACCTTTATGTAGTCTGGAAGTATCCCAAAGGTTCTGCCAAGACTCTCCAACATCAGAGCGAGCAATCATAAGAAGATCAGAAAAGTGATTCTGAAGGTGGTCTGGAGAACCAGTATCAATAGCATCCTTCGCCCAAGAATCAGCACTTTCATTACCCTCTATGCCAGAGTGGCCCGGAATCCAAGCAAGAACAATCTGAAGACCCATCTCATCACATTCAAGCAGTAATTCCTTAATTTTTAAAATAAGGGGGAATTTTGTTTTCATTTTAAATTGATTACCAATTATTGCCTGGAGACAACTTTTACAATCAGAAAATATAATAGTCTTGGGAATTGTAGTTAAGCTCTTTAGTTGGCCCAAGATGGACGATCAACAGCGAATTCAAATTTGTAATAAATATAATAAATAAAATAATAAAGTATAATTAATAAAATATTTATTTTTATATTACTAATATTATATTATAATTTTTTTATATTACATTTTATTATTTTTATTTTTAATAAATATTATTAATAATATATTAATCATTAATATTTATATATTTTTTTTATATACCTATATAATAATATATATAAAAATATTTCAAAAAAATAAACATAAAATACTCGCACTAAATTTCGTACTTCGCATTTAACTAAAAATTAACTAAATCGTGCCTGTCCAAACGTGTCAAGTGACAAGCCACGCCCACCAACTTACCCGAAAAATAGAAAAAGTTCTAATCTACTTGTTTACTTGCACGCTAAATTTTAACTTGCAACTTAACTTACTACTAAATTCACTGTTTACACGCATTAAGTTGCTTAAAATTTAGTTAACAACTAAACAACTTAATACGCGTAAACCAGCCATTGTGCATCGGATTGGTTACCTGGTTATATGAACTTTCCTGCTTCAAAAAAATTTAGGTTGCTTGCTATACTAAGCCAAGTCAGAGATTAATTTGGTAATTTTAAAACTTTGATACGTTTATCGAACTTTGCATGCTCGTTACATAAGTCTAAAAGAATCAAACCATTAGCGTATTATGTAACACACCAAATTCTTGTACTGTGGCTTTGCGAAGAAGAATTTAACCCATGGCTAATACGAGTAAGTATTACATACTCGGCTTATGTGCCGCATAAGTTTTACACATAATTGTAGATAGGTACCACAAAAGTGGAACAGTGAACAGAAAGTGCACAGTTAGGCTGCCTTTTGCGTCATAGCAATTTCTTCCAAGCAACCGTTTCTTAAGATGTTCTATACTATACTATAATATACTGGCAGCACTATTAAATTTTCAGCCAATCATCGCCTTCTACGGTTCAAAGTCAAAGTCAAAATCATTTATTTCCATAGGATGTTATTACATCACTTAGATCCGTCATTACATTTTTTTGGTTGAGTTCACTAACACAATGGCGGAATTATTATTATTACATCTAGTCACTACCCCTTTATTTACTGTTGCCATAATTAATAAGTCCAATCGATTTTCAGTTTCTACTCTTGACTCTTAAATGAACCTATTGACTATTATACATTCACACACGCCTCTATTTAAAGACAGTTTGTCTTTAAAAGCAAGAAGAAATAAAACGATTTTTTTATCTGATATTAAATTTAATAGGTATTCTATTATTTACATTAAATTGTTCTCTATTAACATGTTATTTATAGTATTTTTCATTATTTATTCAATTGTTAATAATTTATGTACAGAACTATTTATAAATTAGATCAATATCAATACTGTGAAAATCCACAAATCCATATAATATCTTGATTATGTGCATGAATGATGATGACGTTTAATAATTCTGTAAAATCAAATAAATGACCGAAATTATAATTATAAAAACAGACTTATATGATGTTAAAAAATGGCAACACTGATGTGAATCAACCTGTCAATAAACTGATTGGCTGATTTGTGGCCGTGTTGCCATTTTAAACTTTTAAATAGGACCTAACAGATTTCACACGATCTCCAAGAACTTGATATATTAAATTATTGCTAAAATTTCAATCACATCATTCATGCATAGATCAATTTTTATTTAACTAGACGAATAAAACAATAATGATAAAACAAGGGTATGTATACGGTTAGCACCTGCAGGCTATGATCTTATAATAAATACTCAGTTAGGTACAGACCTTTAAAAACTAACACGATACAAAGACTTTAACAATGCATAACCTCGTATGACACAATGATATACAAAAAACCATCACACGATCCAATGAAAATGTTAAATACTACAAGATAAAAATAATCTAAAAATTGTGATTATTACGAAAGAAGTAAACTCTAAAAAATCGTAGCCTTATTTTTTTGGCACTATATTATTTGGAATGCACAACTCTAACTCTAGTACAAAACGAATACATTAACTTTAATAAATTATACATGGTGTAAACAATTACTAACATCCTTTAAACTATGAATAGCATAAATTGAATACATTGGTCTGTTTGTTGAAAAAAGATAATTCTATTCTCACTTATTATTCCGGCTTTCTGGCACACCCTGTGTATAGGCCTCATTAATACCTAAAGCCCGTCACAGACGGAGCTATAATATATATTGTAGCACGAGGCAGCCAGCTCTCTCATCACCATTCACTTTGTGTGCAAAGCGGGGGTCAAGCAGAATGGCCGGTCACTGATTGATTCGCCATTTTGTTTGACCCCCACTTTGCGTGAAAGTGAATGGCGACGAGAGAGCTGACTGCCTCGTGCTATAATATATATTATAGCTGCCGTGTGTGATGCCCTTAACATGTGCCGCTCAGCGCTCAACAGTCTCGGGTGAAACACCGAAAGAATGACATACTAAAGAATAAAGTAGCAGATTTAAATGTATACTTCAGTACTTAGTTCAATGAAAGTTACTACTTAATTACACCATGTATACAATAAATTGTATATACGTAGCTATCAGATGATTAGTATGAAAATAAATCATGATTCATGTGATTTACTAACATTGATGAACGTATGTGTGGCAGAGTCATTAAAATCTAATCTCTATTTCTATTCCTGTTATTGCTTTATTTCAGTACAGAATGACTTATAATAAGAAATAATAGAACACTCAATAAATACAAGTATAAAAATCTGTAGAGAGAAATACTCAGCGATATTGCCTAATAGCCCAAAACGACATGCGATTATGTTAGTGTGATTTTAAACAACTATCTTTAATATTGTTTAATTTTATGAAAGATCCCGTGGGCAACTTTTAAGTATTTTTTATTGTTAGCCTGATAACTATAAACATACGACTTTTTAATAAAGATACTAGGGATGTGAAAAAAAAAATGACAGGGGGATTTTCCGACAGCCAATAAAAAAAAAAATAGTTCATAAAACTTCGGTAGATGGCGTTGACGATTCGTGGATCCGAAAAAATCAAGAGAAATGAAAGGATTTAAAAAAAGAATGCACGAAGTACACTTGGCGCCATCTATCGTCTTAATTAGAACTATTATTTTTAGAGCTGTCAGAAAATCCCTCATCGATTATTTTGAAATAAAAATCGATAATCGATTCACGAAATAGCTAAAATCAATTATTAAAAAATCGATTAATAAATGTACTCCTTCGATTTTTAAATTTGCGAAACAAGAAGAATGTTTTCGAATGCTTCTGGTGGAGCTTTTTAGTGATATATAACTTGCTTGGTTTTCTGATCGCTGACGGCGCTGAACGACTGATTCGGAATGAATCTAGGGTAGAGTCGATTATGGCGCCATTTATTTTAATTACTTAAAAAAACTCGACTCTCATTGCACTTTGTAATTATAAACCTTCGCCGCTGCATTGCTAGTGTCTAATATAACTTTTCAATACTTACTAATTTTTATCAGGCCGTACAATGTAAGTTGCCCAAAGATTGTATTTCTATGAATATCGAACTGGAAGGTACATTATAAAAACCAGATATGTCATTGAACAGTATGTAAAGTTGATTACAGGGATATTAAATTCTTCTACTCGCTATCATACTGGAACAGACATGCCAAACAAAAATAAAAACAATTTTACATTATAATTCACTAAAAATTATACCACGTAATTTAAGACAATTTATATTTTCCAATTATCAGAAACAACAGAACTTTCGTTTTATATATTACAAACTTTAGCAATTTTCGAAAATTAATAAAAAAAAAAAACCATGAAACATTATTTTATTATATTTTTATTTAAATGCGCTACCTATAGTTTTTGGCATGTCTGATTCTGTTTTATTATTTGGCGATATCAGACCCATGAGAACTACAAGACGAGAAAATTTTCAAAAATCCCTATTTTTTTAATTCTACCGTACAAATTTGGCAATAGGATGAATATAATAAATACATTATTGTTTCTCTTATTATTTGTTTCTTATTACTATACTATTTTCGTACATACACTTTATCTGCAAACTATAAATTCCTCAGCTTCGTGGTTTAACATCAACTGTAAAAATTCAACGATTTAACAAGTCTATTTTATTATTTATCTTTATTTATAATTGCTTCCCTGGCTTCACTCCCGAAATGATACCAGTCATTGTCCCGATTCTGACGACAACGGACTTAACTAAATAAAATAAAAATCCTATCCTTTTCGTGTTTCTAAAAAGGAAAGCTTCAGAGGTGTAACTTAAGACTTATCAAATATAAAACTACTTAGGTTTTAGGACAAATAACAACTAAAATGTGATCGATCATTCACGTTGTAGAGAACGCGTCAACCAGCCTTGACGTCGAAAAATGGTTTATAAATCTTAGTTCGAATGAAGATATTTTTATCTTTCAAATCAAACCAACGGCCTGTTACAGTCCACTGCTGGCCTATGAGCCTCCTCCACTTAAGTGTTTGGTTTTGCCATAATCTCCACGCTTGGCAGGCGGGTTGGAGATCGCAGATTAAAAGGTTACTGTATCAGAGAGCGCACCAGCCAGACGGGCAGCAGCCCGTTCCCTGTTCAATGTGTAGTCCCTAAGTCGCCTCTTACGACACCCATGGGAAGAGTAGGGGTTGGTGAATGTATTCTACTCTGCCGTCACCTCACGTCTTTTTATCTTTATCTTTATTAAAAAAAGCATTCGTTTATTTGTTGTCCGATTGTTTAAAAGTACTTATATAGAAAAACGAAATAAAACACGACAACTTTATTTTGTCATAGTCCGTTATTGCGAGAATCGCATCCATTATAGAGCCATCTATTGAGATTTTATAAACAAACAAAACTAATAAATACATCAATTAAATAAAACCTTGGGTTTTAAAAAATAGGTGCCGGTACTTTAATAAGGCGAATGGAAGCTAAAAATTGAGAAAATACTGCAAAAAGAAAGTAGGATTCAATAGGGTATTTGAATACTTTTTTTATTTTATAAATCCAAACTTGTTAGTTTCTGCTATCGAACACTAAAATAATTTTTGCTCTATCTTTAAAATTGACCGAGTTATAAAGGTTTGAAATTCAAGATTAGACAGAGAGGCACTTACTAGCATGTGACATCGCTTGCTAGTAGCGCCATATAATCTCCATACAAAAAAATCGTTTTTGAAAGAGACAGACATATTGAAACTTTAAAAAATCACTGTAAATTCGTTTTTCAACCGATTCTGTTTTTTTCTTCGCGAATCGTCTGCTACTAATCTAAATTTTAAAATTAATTCATAAAATATGATAAATTTAGGAACAGTCAAATACCCTATTAATTAAAACAAAACCTGAAACAAAACCGCAAATGCAAAATGCAAAACTATTGAGATCGTACAAACGTTTAAATGTTGATAAAGTTTTTAATTTATACTAAAAATTAGGGCGTTTCCAGTCATATCTATTGTCTTTGTTTCAAAATGCAGTTACAGAACAAAATTAAGCGCTTAGGGCATAAAACTGGAATTAAATGCTACCACAAGGGTATGTACCAAATAGGCGCTATTGGATGACAAAATATAGTAAAAAAATCCATCTGACATTCAACCAATAAACGCCAGTAGAGGCTTGTCTAGGCTGAAATGACGCGCCCCCCTACCGCATTTACACACACAATTTTTTTTATGTTTAAGTTTTTCTATTTGACCATGATGTAGGCACACAGATGCAAGTGTCGTTGATATTGCACTCGTCATCTAAAACAACTAAATAAGTGGTGGGGTGCGTCATTTCAAACTAGACAAGCTCTACCTAATGCTTATGTGGCGTCATTTAGGGCGCATTCCGAATCAGACTTTTAGCGCTGTCAGCGATCAGAAAAGCATAAAAAATGTATGGCTGACAGTGATTCGGAACGCGATTACGGGTGCTTAAATCGATTTTAGCGCGTCTCGGAACGCAGGGATAGTTCCTTATCGAAAAAAAAAATAGCGAGCAATTTAACAGTAAGATAGTGATTTTATTGCAGGAATATCAGCCATCTAAAAATCTAAATTCTGGATAACTCTAGTATAAACGCTATCTAGCCAATATCTATTCAATTCAATTTTTTAAATCAAATTTAATCGTTTGTAGATCAACTAGGAAAAAAATATTGATTATTTTTTTCATATCGATCTATCGCTCACATACACAACGCCCGGATAGTCTCACACATTAATACTACACTCAACTATCATAAGTAATCGCATCTCACTTGTTCTTTATTACTATTATGTTTTTATTTAAATAAATAAGCTCGAATCCAAACCAATATTGGGGCATATCCACACAAATAAGTGAGGGAGAATATTTTATTAAGTACATTTTTATTTACAAATTGTGATAATTTCTCTTTATTCGAAACCGATGCAAGCAATCGAAATAGTCCAACTTATCCCTACACTCTTTGATCAGTTAGGATAACATCTTTAGTACTTGAAAACCAAGTAGTATAAGTACTCTAAACTCAAAATAAAGTGATTATTTTTGAGAACATCCATATTGAAAATGGACAAGTTCTCTATGGAATTAGAATCCGCGAATATCATACACGTATTCTATCGAGCCCAATGGGGGATTTCCCGACAGCCAATTAAAAAAAAATTGTTCATACATCTTCGATAGATGGCGTTGACGATTCGTGGATGAAGAAATCTGGCGAGTCAGCCAGGGCCATAAAAGGATTAAAAAAAAGAATCTACGAAGTATACCTGGCGCCATCTATCGTCTTAATTAGAACTATTATTTTTATTTTTTAAAGAGCTGTCAGAAAATACCCCATCGATTTTTTTCTCTCAACCGTTTCCGGAACACATTTCTAAATTCTATTTTATCTACCCTTTTAGATTCCCCACAACCTCCACTCCTTGTCAGGGAAAAAGAACCGAGCAAATGTAAAACCATTTGCAAAACTAGTTTCAGTACGAGCATTAGTTTGAGCATTCCATACTCTACCAAGTGAAATTTCCTAGTGAAAGCCACGTGAAGTGAGTCACGGTTATCACTCTGAGTTTGACTAACTTCAAGTGAGTCGCGGATTTCACCCGTGAGCAAGTCCTCAGTTCCTTTAACTTTGGGCGAGTTACTGCGATCACCTATGTGGAAGTTCTTTTGTTTAACTTGCGGTAAATCTCTACTTAGAGTATACAAGCAAGATTTTTTACGCTTCTTAGTTTTTACGACTGAAAGCGAGCCTTTATCACCTTTATTATTAGGATATATAACTTGATGTGTGTTTTTATATTCACGCCTGATACTTTGGAGTAAGTCAAAGCGTTTTAAACAGTCCTTGTTTCGTCCAACTTGAAGAGAGTCACACGTTTTCTGTATAACATGAAGTGAGTCGCGGTTATCACCCGTGTTCAGCTGGAGTGTTTGGCTGTGTGGGAGGCGCGGCCCGCGGCTGTCCGCTGCTGGGTTGATTTCTCGCTAGGTGTGCTTGAGCCAGTGCGCCGGGACCCACTGTGGCTCGCGTTCTAACGAGTTGATTTCGTTCAAGAGTTGCTGGTACGCTCGCTGGGTGTCGTTGTTGATGATGATCATGTCGAAGAGATGCCCCCAACGGAGCTCCATGTCGCGCGCCGTCGCGATTATTTCTTTTAGCTCTTCTTCCTGCGAAGACAAAAAAAAATTGGGATTATTTTTCGTTCGGCAGTGAAAGACGGAGCGTGGATCGGCCCACGAGGAGGACAGAAACCAACAAGACCAGAATGAGACCAGATGCAAGACATGATATTTTGGAAATTATTGAGGAAGGCTATTTTTTCAAGATAATGATGATGAATGTGACAGAATGTAGTTACGGAGCATTCTTGGATACTTTCAACTTTCATTATTTTCCGTGTCCTAATAATCATGAAATCAGCTGGATGCCAGGCAGCACAGAGTGGGAATTATAGAGGCAAGACTCTTTCAGGACTACTACTGCTGCATAGTAAGTTAAATAACACCTTATAAGTCTGTCCATTCCTGACTGATGTTCTGTCCTAGCATTATATTTGCAGAAGTAACAGGTCTGGCAGGCGAAGTAACATCCTCGACAAGCAGTGGAAGTCTAGTGATGCTGAAGCCTCTCTGTTTCTGATCTTCTTCTCAAAGCTTCTCACCTACTATGCGGACAGCACAAAACCGCTCATTGTAGAAACTACTGTATTGAGATACCGGAAGACGTAGCATGGGTAAATGACGTCATTAGATGGATCAACTGTCTGGTGAAGGTCACGGGAGGATGGTGTATGTGTGCCAACTGCCAAGCATGACCGGTCGTTGCTAAGATTATTGAGGGAGGCAATTTTGTTCAGCAGTGGACAACTGAGATGGTGATTGTGAATGTGACAGATTGCAGTAACAGAGCTTGGATACTTCCCACTTTCTTCTCGCTTCTTTGTCTCCTTCTTCTTCATCTTCTTCTTCTTCTTATCGAGTCGATTCGGTGACTATGTGGTGAAGGACCAGTACTCCGCCACAGACACGGCTGCGTCCGTGGCATTGTACAGGTCCTGTCCTCCTAATAAGAGTAAATATAGTAGCAATAGTAGAAACTGTCGAGGGAAGACATAGTTCACCAGTGGATTTCTCCAGTCTGAAATGAAGCTAAGCATACCTTGTAATTCCGAGACCACGTCTCGGGAAACGTAGTGTGGGACGCCCCCCGCCAGGTGGACTGGTGACCTGAGGAAGGTCGCTGGCGGTGGCTGGATGAGGAAAGCGGGTGATCGTGCGCTTTGGCGTGCCCAAGGGGAGGCAGCAGTCCAGCAGTGGACTGCCATAGGCTGATTGATTGTTTTGATTGGTTGACTGATTGTCACCTTGTAAGCCTCTCCGTTGCGGATCTTCTTCTGGCGCAGCTTCTCGAGGCTGGGCGGTGCCACGAACACCGTGTAGGGCTTGAGGTCGGACGTGCGCAGGATCTTCAGCGACTGCGGGTGGAGATTCAGCACGCAGATCTTGCCCGAGTTCACCACCTCGCGGATCGCGTCTAGGGACGTGCCTAGATAAATATTTAAAAAAGGTTTAAGAATAGGAAGAATATGCACAATTTTTTAAAATTCATTCATCGAATTATTTCAAGTTCCAGATAAACAAATAAAAAATATTTTTTCAGATGTCTTGCTCAGAAACATAAGGCTTCAAAGTTGATGGTTAGACAGAGAGGTCCGACGTGTCATGTGACATCATATGTCACGCGGGCCATACATCCGCCATTAAATTTTGATTTCCTTCGCTGGTGTGTCCCGACCGATTTTTTAGTAGCCTTACAAGATATTTAACTACATTTTTTATTTCATTGGCGCTCTTCATGGGGTTTTTCTTGAATTAAAACAAAGCTTTAGCAAACCAGAAAACTTATGCATTACTTACCATAATAAGCCTTTTCGTACTCCCCGTGTTCGACGAACTTCCTATTGAGTATGTCCGCCTCGAACTGCGTGCGCGAGATGAAGTGGTAGTCCTGGCCGGGAACCTCGTGGTCTTTTCGGGGTCGGGACGTGTCTGCAAACGAACATAAATAAATTAAAAAAAAACTACTACTACTACGCGGTGGTACTATGGGCGGGATTCAAACCCGTGACCTTGAACATCTTTTCAAACTAACATCAGTCGCAATGAATCACTTTCAAAGGTCATCAATCACCACCAATCTACCCAAATCATCATCAACCGCAATCAATCATTATCAATCGTCATCAGTCAACTAGCATCTATTGCAAGCAATCACTATCAACCATTACCATCACCACCCATCGATCAGCAACAGGATATCTTTCTTCAGAAGGCGCCATTCATCTACAGGTCAATACTCAGGTAGCATGCCAGCCAAGCAAAATGGCCGCGACATACCATTATTGCTTGTTCGCCATCCCCGTACACACTGCAGGCGATGAGAGGTCTACTCAGCAGAGCCACCATTATGCTTGACCTCTACAAGAGTATGTATTGCAAGCGCCCCGAGGTCAGGTGGCGCTGGTACTCACGCGGCACGGCGGCGGCGAACCGCTCGCTGTCCTCCATGAGGCGCTGGCGCAGCTCGTGGCGGCCGATGTTGGGCGGCCCGATCAGCACTATGGGCCGCTTGTGCGACGCGCGCGGGTAGTATAGCGCTACTTCTTCGTACGTTAGGATCTCTTCTTGCTCGAAATCTGGAAGGAAACAATAACTGTAACGATAACGGTAACTTTACCGCAGCAAGATCTGTTTTTCACGAATCTCCTAAAGTATAAGATGAATTTAGCTTTTGGCACACAATTACTCCTCTTAACCATGACGCAGTATCACCAGCTCATTACATCCCAACAGAGAGGTTCCAGCCTGCACTAAACAAAATCGGTCCGGCCGTACCGTAGGTTGGTAAACTTCATACACAGTCTTCAAATTTCTCGCGTTTGTGCAAGTTTTCTTTCGATGTTTTCCTTCACTGTACGTGTAAAAGCTTTGAATAAGCGTACATAAATTCAAAAACATATTGACGTGGTGGTGTTCAAACCGGCGTTTTCCGGACGAGAGGTAGTGGTACCAAAAACTCTTTATCTTCTTGATTCATTGAATGCATACAAGAAGAATCCTTTAAAGGACAGAAACCAAAATGTTTGACCTCTCAATATGAACATAAAAATATTATTATAATATTGACTGTTTTGAGTTGTCTGTAATAAGGATATCACATAAATGTTAGAATATTAGTTTCAAGGTCTTATAACTTTCGTCAGAATGTATTCGGCAATACTAGTTTTGGTGTTATCAATCGATTGAAAACATTATTTTTTTACATTTATTTTGATACTCTTATATATGTAAGTGGCTAAATTCATTATATATTATTTCAAAATGTTTCGTGTTTTTTTTTTTGATGTGGCTGTTCAAAGCCATTTTGGTTGCTCCCCTTTTGCTATTTGAGGTAGATTATTCGCCATCTTCAGCTCAACAGAGTACGCAAATGTGAACTAATTAGATATAAACCACGTAAAGTTTCCTTACCATCGGTTCCAGAGGTAGAGTAGAGAGGATACCCGGCCTCGCTCGTGGCCTTCTTCCCCTTCTTCTTCTTGGGAGGTTTCTTGGCGCAGAGCAACGTGCCGCCTTTTCGAGGTTTGTCGCGTGACGTCACGTCGCCCGCCAGCGTCAGCTTCATTGACTCGCGCCTGGAAACAGATGGATATACTTAGGTTAGGAGAACTACAGGTTAGTATACGGTTGACGACTCCGTAGCCCAGGTGGTAGTGTATCTGTCTCCGACGCACAGGGTCGCGGGTTCGAATCCCGCCCAGGGCAAACATTTGTGTGATGAACACTTGTGTTTGCCTTGTGTCTGGTTGTTGTTTATCTATATAAGTTTGTATTTATCTATTTGTGTAATGTATATCAGCTGTCTGGTACCCATAGTACAAGCCCTGCTTAGTTTGGGATCAGATGGCCGTGTGTGAAGGTGTCCCCACATATTTATTTAATTATTTACATATGGTTGTCAGATGGTGGTCGAGTTTGGGGATATGTCTTGCGAGTTCTCTTGACGAGTAAAACTAGTGGCTCTGTGACCTCGCGAGTTCATTTTTTTTTTTTTCGAAGTGACTTAAATGTATCTTTAAAAAATATTTTTTTTCATTAGCAAAAAGTTGAAGTTCTTATGTTACCAATAGTTTTATTAGGAGAGCATGTAAATCAAAAGATGAAAAATTTGAAGATATTGATATCTTGAATAATTCTTTGCATTGCTTCAAAGAGAAACTACTTAGAAAAACAATTTAGATTAAGGATTTTGTTACCTACCTGTGGTTCTTGCTTTAACAGTAAATGTATTTAAAAATTTAGGAAACTATAGGTCAGTACTAAAACATAATTGTATCAGTATTTGTTAAATGACTGTTTGTTCCTAAATTTAAAAAAACGTATTTTTTTACGTTTTCAACCCTCATACCTCCGTCATTTTTTAAAATGTCTAAAAACTGACTCGATAAAAAGTTCGATTAATTTATCGAACCTGCTTACAAAATTTGTAGTGTGGAAGTGGAGTTCCTGTAGAGTGGAACAAACAGACAGATGGACATACAAAAGCAATTTTGGCCAAGGTGAAACGGAGACGCTTCGCGCTCGCTCGGTCAATTAAAAGGAGAAACTGACGAATGGCTGACTGATTACAGATCAACTCAGAGCCCAAACCCAGGATATAAAAACTTATTTGGACAGCAGGTTGTTCCTAGGAAGAAGGCACTAATACAGCATTGAAAAATTGAAATTCGCAAGCGAATTGCAAGTTGTACAACAAGTATTTTACTTTCAGCTGGCATAAATAAGTCCTTCTTGCCTGCTGTCACCGTACGTAGCCGTGAAAAAGAATAGGTTTTAGCATGAAGGCGAATACTGACTGGAAGTATGTAATGAAAACGACATGGAAAATTATAAATAGGGAGACTGGAAAGGCTAAAGCTACACATAATAACTTCAAGCTTAAAATATATAATCAATTGTTAAGTACAGACCTAGAAGTAGCAAAAGCTTTTGAAAATTTCTTTAGGGACATTCCAGTTTCAACAACCAAGTCTTTAAATTCATCTCCCGCTGCTGCTGAATCTATACTTAAGCAGAACTTTGAGGAATGTAAAACAGATTTTAAATTTAGGCACGTAAATAATGAGAACATTGTAAAAGCGTTTAAATCCCTGGAAATGAAAAAGACGGCTAACGTCCATGGTCTATCTGTAAAAATTATAAGTTCCATTATAGATTGTATCGCACCTCACCTTTGTTGCATATTTAATCAATGTATAGATAATGGTGTGTTCCCTGACTTGATGAAACTAAGTAAAGTGATACCTCTATTCAAAGCCGGTAGTACATCAGACCCCACAAATTTTAGACCTATATCGATACTACCAACTCTTAGCAAAATATTTGAAAAACTCATACTTAATCAATTGCAGAGTAATTTTTATGTCAATAATTTAATTCATGTTGCTCAGTTTGGTTTCACAAGGGGTCGTTCAACAGCCGATGCTGGTGTTGAACTAATTAATAAAAAAAATATGGTGCCTGGGAAGACGCATTGGATGCAATAGGTGTCTTCTGCGATCTATCCAAGGCTTTTGATTGCGTCCATCATGACACTCTTGTCAGGAAGCTACGCCATTATGGTGTAAAAGATCAGGCTCTTGGCCTTCTGGAGTCATATCTAACAGATAGGGTCCAGATGGTCGATGTTAATGGGAAAAGATCACCCGGATCTTCAATAAGTACGGGCGTCCCGCAGGGTTCAATTCTTGGTCCTTTCTTGTTTTTAGTATACATTAATGAAATACCTTATCTTGTTAAAGCAAAACATGGGTTAGTATTGTTTGCCGATGATACTTCTTTGATATTTAAAGTTAAAAGACAACAATCAAACTATGACGACGTAAACAATGCTATCTCTAGTATAGTGAATTGGTTTACTGTTAATAATTTATTACTGAATGAAAAGAAAACTAAATGTATTAAATTCGTATTACCCAATGTGAAACCGGTAACTACAGATATATTTATAAAAGGACAGAAATTGGACCTTGTAGATTCGACTGTCTTTTTGGGCGTTACTTTAGATGCCAAACTACAATGGGATTCTCAATAAATTGTAGAACCGACTGAGTACAGCAGCGTTCGCAGTTTAAAAAATTAGAGCCCTTACCGACGTAGACACCGCTAGACTAGTCTACTTCAGTTACTTTCATAGTCTAATGACCTATGGTATTCTATTGTGGGGTCACGCTGCGAATGCCAATAGTATATTTATTTTGCAGAAACGGGCTGTTCGTGCAATTTATAGATTAGGGCCTAGAGTGTCAATGAGGGAAAAGTTTAAAGAAATCAATATTCTGACATTTGTGTCTCAATATATCTATGACAATCTTGTGTATATAAAACGAAATATAAGTAATTTTCAGAAGCACAGTGATATACACAACTTTAATACTAGAAATAAAGACAAGTTGGTTGCTTATGTCAGCCGACTACATAAAATTTGTGATTCTTTCAAAGGCAATTGTATACGCTATTACAATAAGGTCCCTACTGATATTAAAAACTTGCCTTTAGACAAGTTTAAAATAATTCTTAAACAGAAATTGTATAAAAAAGGTTATTATAGGATATCTGATTACTTAGAAGACAGATGTTCATGGGAATAGATTGTTTGAGTAACAGGCTTTTTCGATATATAATAAGCATTAATTTTGTAATTAACAATATTTTATTTAAAAAAGGAAACGCAAAAGATGCGACGACTGTGGAGTTTCTTCGGTGAGCTCTTCTCCACAGATTCCGCCATTGTGTTAGTGAACTCACCCAAAAAAATGTAATGACGGATCTAAGTGATGTAATAACATCCTATGGAAATAAATTATTTTGACTTTGACTTTGAAGAGCGTCGGTGGTCTAATGGCTAGGGCCGCTGCCTCCCGTTCCGGGAGACGCGGGTTAAATCCCCACCGCGTACCAATGTGTTTACTCATATTCATATGTACGTTTATTCGACGCTCTTACGGTGAATAAAAACATCGTAATGAAACCTGCACACTCCTGCGAAGAAATTCAAAGGTTGTGTGTGAAGTCGACCAACCCGCACTGGGCCAGCGTGTTCAACTAAGGTCTAATCGCCCTGATTCAGGAAGCTTGAGCCCCTCGGTGGGGACGTATATGAGCTGTTGATGATACTGACTGGTGCTGGAAAGCCTGACTAGGGATGAGTCCGGCGAGGCTCTGGTCCTCCTCGCCCTCTCGGAACGCCTGCCACCAGTTGGGGTCCTCGCGGCTTATCACGTGCAGCACGTCGCCCTTCTGGAAGCTGATACCTGGAAACAACGTACGATCAGCTGATGTGTGTCAGAGTACTAAGGGTTTTCTTCTTGCGTCGACGTCCAATCTCACTACTTCACATACTCTCGTGGCAAAGTTATAGAGCCACAAATACAAGATAAGTTTTATTAAATTTTATATTTCAGATTCATTCATCTTAACTAGTGGCTCTGTGAACTGTAGACCTTGCGAGTATATATTTATTTTATCTACACTCATGTCGTAAATCCTTCATTTACTTATCAGAAACGCTAAGCAAATGATATACCTTTCGATGGAGCCGTGACTAAGGATCCATACAAATTTCATTTCGTTATCGCAAAGTTGTAACAAAATGAAGTTTTTTTTTTTTAATTTTTACGCAGATGCTTGCTATTTGAGCACACTAGCGTGTTTCGGAACGCAACCTTGGCGGCGCGCATGCGCGGTGCGATATTACTGCAAATTTATTTTCGCGCCATTAACGTTTGTAATGTCAATAATTATTACAATAAACAATGATTACTTTATTTTGTCTTTAATTTAAATTTGTTGTATGAGTGTAGATAAACTATTGTATGCAACTGTACATAATTAGTATTTAACACTCGTGTTAAATACCCCTCATTATGCAACAGTTGCATAAATAGCTATTTTGATATAGCTGATTTAAGATTTTTTTTATGTTTTCAACCCTCATAACTCTATAATTTTCAAAAACTGACTCGGCAAAAAAATCTATTAATTTATCGAACCTTTCTCACAAAATTTCACTAGAATCGGTTGTGAAACGCGACCTGTAGATGAGAACAAACAGATCGACTCGCTCGCTCGGTCAACTACACTATCAAAAAACAGGGTCCGCCATTTCTGGATGCTGAAGGTTCTCCATTACTGTATTGTGTTCTAATTTCAAAAGACACATTTCTGATTCAAGGCCTTGTCTATGTGGACTGCAATATTGATTGTTGTATGTTTTTATTCTATTGCCATTCAATCGTCATCATTCAACTAGCATAACCAATATCATACCTCTTCAAACTTAGATTAGTAAAACTGTCGTGACACATTGTTCACTGTAATTAATTTATTCTAATCATGATTTATTTATTTTTTCTTTTCCGTGAGTAGACCGAATAAATTAATTATTTTTAAACTTCGTCAGTCATCATCATCACTCGTCACCATTAATCGCTGTCATCAATCATTACCATCAATCAGCATCAGGTTATTTTTCTTCAGAAGGCGCCATCTGTCTACTGGTGAATGTACTTACAAGACACGGCGAAACGAAAAAGCTCCACTCACCAAGCTCTCTGCAAGGTATATACACGTCGTCCTCCGGGTCGTAGTCGAAGTGCGCCCTGACGTGGAGCACCCGGTGCGAGGGCGGAGGCCGGGGCCCGTGCCTCTGAGCCAGCACCACCGATAGCGTCCCCGACAACGAGCCCAGGACTTGGCAGACCTCGTGGACAGACTTCCCGCGCATAGGCACGCCGTTAACTTCTAATAACTGGAGAAAAATAACCATTGTATATTTTGTAAAAAAAGAATATCATTGATATCAGAAGTAGGATAGCATATACTGTGTAAGAAGAGTACATAAAGTGCGACAAAAAAGAGTAGACAAAAAAGAAGGCGCTGCTCTACGGAGTTAATTGGCAACACTGGTGATTTCAGCCAATCATTGCAACTTCCTGCTTTTTGGCTACCAATCACTGCCATTTTATCTAGTGTTGCCTTTGGTAAAGAATTTAGTTCTATCATTATTATACTCTTTTTTGTCGCACTATACGTACATAATTTATGTACTATGTTGCCTGTTTCCCGGAAACAAAACAGATATGATTACAGAATCTTCCTAACTTATTCATCTAACCTCCATCTCCATTATATCGGTTCTTTTAACACACCATTATTTTGTTTTGTTTTCTCACTACATTGAAAAAAATACCATTGTTATTTTAGCAACCAACCTAAGTAACATAAATCAATCAATCAGCCTATTGCAGTCCACTGCCGGACTGCTGCCTCCCCGCCAAAGCGCACGATCACCCGCTTTCCTCATTCAGCCACCACCAGCGACCTTCCTCAGGTCATCAGTCCACCTGGGGCGGACGTGCTGCACGTGACAAGCCGTGAGAACCCCAACTGGCGGGCGTTCCGAGAGAGCGAGGAGGACCAGAGCCTCGCCGGACTCATCCCTAGGTAAACTAAAGTACAAACCTCGTCTCCTTCGTGTAGTAACCCAGACTTCTCCGCCGCTCCTCCTCTCACTATCCTGCCTATCACCACCGCATCTCCTTCATTTCTTACAGTAGCACCTGCAAATTAAATAGTTAAAAACAATAAGTGTCAAAACGCACTACTGTCACTGTCAGGCTTTTGTCGTTTTACGACTAGTAGTTTTACGATCTCACGATTGTTGCCGATTGATAGACGACTTTCGATAGTTTAATTTAATAGTATCGATACTATGGATTATTTGCTAATATTATTTATTTATGTTTGTAAGATATACAAAAAAAATAAAATGAAAAATGAAACAAAAATAACTAGATAATATGGATAGTATTGCACACTTTGTTGCCATGTTTCAGTTGGCGGCATATTTCGAGCTATCAATAGGATAGCATTTTTTTTTTTATATTTGTTTTTACGGTTTTGGCTACGATGCCTTTTGAACCGATCGTAAAAGGTTTGACTTAAGAAAGGGTAAGTAATGAATGGCATGATCAAAAAATTAGTTTATATAGTGTGCATGAAGTCCTTGACCTAAATACTTAGACCATATTGTTTAATTAACTTTTATTTAATTTTGCATGCTAATGTATGTTTGCGGAATAGAGAACTTGTTTCATTATAAGACCACATGGTCCACATATTCCATGCAAATACACAATAGAATAGAATATACTTTATTGCACACAAGAGATACACAGAAAAAGAAAGCCGTTCAAATAATAGTGTACTAATAATAGTGTAATAATAGTGTACAGATTTTAATTTGAATTTTGATTTTGTAATCGCACGGAGCCAAGTCGAAGAGATGACATGAAAAACGGCGAGCGCCATCTTCGCGGCCCAGTAAGTAAGTAAGTAAGTAACACTTTATTGCCCAGTAGTACAAGTATTCTTACCAAGTGGTTCATTAGTCTTCTCAATTTTAATAACTTTAATATTTTCGCTGGGGTCGTCCGGCGACGTCCGCGACGCTTTCTCCGTACTGTGGTTACTCGTATTGTTCACAGACTGCAAATTAAATACGATACAATTAGTTATTACATTCCATCCTGTTAAGTAACGTACTAATTTTTTTCATTAAAAATGGCAACACCAACTAAACAGCAGTGATTGATCGTAGAATCACAGGAAAAGACAGATATTGGCTGAATACTAAACGATGTTACCACGGTGTCCCGTTAGCATTGTTGTTGCAACAATTCAGTGGCTTGGTTGGCGCCAACAAAGCAACGTTTCGAGCTGTAGACTTCAGCAACGTCAACGGCTCCACTCCTAGTGATGTATAACATACTTACCCTAGTATTGCTAGCGCTTAACGCAGTCGTATTCAGGAATGCTTATATACAATTTCACTCTTTTTAATAAGATAGTGATGTTATTATAACGTACCCGAGCGTTGCCATCGCTTAACGCAGTCGGATTCAGCAACGCAGCGGTTTGGTCGTAAGCCGTCAGCAACTATCCAGCAACCATAACAGCTCCACTACTTACACTAGTGATGTTATAACATTTGAGCGTTGAACGCAGTCGGATTCAGCAACGCAGCGGCTTGGTCGTGAGCCGTCAGCAACGACTCCAGCAACGTCAACAGCTCCACTCCTAAAACTATTAATAGCTTATAATTATGGATAACGTCATACCCTAGCGTTGCTAACGTTGAACGCAGTCGGGTTCAGCAACGCAGCGGCTTGGTCGTGAGCCGTCAGCAACGACTCGAGCTGTAGCGACTCCAGCAACGTCAACAGCTCCACTCCCAGCGCTGCCGTGTCTGCGCCCACGGCACTCGTCGTCGTGTGGCCGGATACCACGTCTATACACTGAGGAAGATTAAAAGTGCGATTAGTAGGAATAGGAACAGAACAATATAAGAAAAGCCTAAAATGCAAGCCAATTTATTAGCAGAGATAGGTAACAGGTTTTTATCTGCTTTTGTGGTTATACTTTGGTGATTCACGATGATGATGATGACGCCGGAAAAGATAGAAATCAAAATATTCACATTCAGAAAATAGCGATCTATGACGTCGTGGGTGTTTCGATCTGGATATATGACGTAGGCGAAAAAGGATTGATTCACCTAGAACAGAGGCTAAAGATTTTTGGCTTGATTATCCGCGCTTCCTTGCTTTTAATCCAGGTATAAAAGCTTTTTATTAGAGACGACTCATGTCAGCAGAGTCCGGCGCATCTGTGTCTTGTCGTTATTGCTGTTAGAGCAGGACAGAGTAACGCCTAAGCTGCGCCAGCAACTCTAGTCAGTAAACCCTTTCTTAGAATTCACAAGAGAAATGGGGATAACTCACGTCTTTCAGTCGATCAGCAGCATGATTGGTGACGGGAGGGGAGAGCCCGGCGCGTTTGTGCCTCGTCGCCGTTAGTACTGCTGTCCTTGTCGCTATCGCTGTTCTTAGAGCGGGACAGAGCAACGCCCCCGCTGCGCCCGCGACTCGCGCAGCCAAAGCAGACTCGCCCGACGCGCCGAGCGCTTTCTGAACCCGAGTGAGCGCCGCGCATACTTCTTGGTAGTCTGGAAGGAGAACATAATCTTAGAATCTCTCTCATCTAATCTAGCGAATACGGTTTAGGATAGAATTTGTCCGGACATATCCAGACTTTTAGACTTCTGTCCCGGCTTTGAAATTTGTACGGATTTTTAAGCTTAGTTGAAATACGCGTAATAAATAACACATACAAGAAAAATGTCATACAATCAGTGCGTCTACGTGCACGGTATTTGCATTTTTTTTACTAAAAAGTCTGGACTTTTCTCGAGAAGTCAATAGTGATGCGATAAATATCACTATATCTTGTATACCACTATACCCGGGTTACTATAGGAAGAGTTCTGACAGCTTCAAAATTCTTCATACGACGTTAACAACTTTTTTTATAAAATTCAGTTTAAAAACCGGGGGTAGTTGTAGCATCGGGCCTCGTTGGTCCGAGTGCTATGTAGTTTGATACTGGCGATAGTATTCTTTTTGTAATATGTTCGTTCTCTTTTTAACTATTCAGTTTAGAAAGAGAGCGATAGAAACTTCAGACGGGCTGGGGCCTTAGGGATTTGACGTTCTCACCTGCCGTCCGCCGTCGAGCTTTGCCGTCGAGTGCGGACGATTGTATGATATTTCAGTGCGTGTGCAGTTTATAATTTAATAAAATAGTGTTTGTGTTATAAAAGTGCCGTTTTGTATTTCTTAAGTGGCGGCTCTCTCCCGGAGAGTCGTTACAGTTATCGCTAAAAAATAAAAATAAAAAGTAACTTCACCTCTCATTCAACTCTTATTTTATCATTAATATACAGTAATTTTACTTAATAAATAAATAAACGAAATAATATTAAAAAGTTTTAAAATTTTAATCTGTCAGAACTCATCCTATAGTAACCCGGGTATAACGTAGAAGCTAACGTAGTACGTACCACTATCGTAGAAACTACTGTGCTTGCTTATTGCATATTGTGCTTATCTACTTTTTATCACCGTTTAATGTTCATACTTTGCAAAGGTATGTCAAAGTTTACTGAACAGGCATTTAAACTTTACAAACGAGATGCATAAATGCAATACCTATGCAGTTCTACAGAACAGCTCAACTTATATGGGCATTTGTAGTAATAAATAAAGTAAGTAGAATGCAGCCCACCTCGCCCTAGTTAGAGCTAGTATGAAACTAAGTTAGGAAGGTGGTAAGTAGGTATTCATTAAGAGAACAGACATGTATTCAAAAATTCAGGCGAAATTCTCGACAGTAAGTTTATTTTTTAAAGAACACGAAGCTACGCCTGCGTGGTTTTGGTTATTCCTATAAAAAGTAGTACTAAACTCATGCTTATTCAGCCATCTATGATCCTATCTATCCAAATGGCTAATTTCATCACGATTGTCTGTCATCGGAATCCTTCAAAAAGTTAGCATTAAACAGTTTAGTTTTCTTGAAATATTGTAAGTTTACAGATTTATCCTTCGAAGAAAAAAAGCGAGTTATTTCAGAGAAAAAAAAAACAAATAACAATTTCTTAACACAACATATTATTTTTCACTGTGTTAAGGAACTTGCTGATACACCAATTAGCATCGTTCCAATTAGCACAGGGTGTGAATCGGGAGTCGAACCCGCGAACCGTGAATAATTCGCCGATGGAACTCGCCTAGGCCACTAATAGATGAACGCTATGAGCCTTGACACCTTCAATAGGTATTTATCGAATGTAGGTTAGCTATATTTCATTTCATTGTCGTGTTTCAATAGAGAATTGCATTTTACAAGGTAAGAAACTATGTTGAGTTTTTAAATAATTCATTATTGGGTTTGAATACGGTTATCTTCCACTTAGTAACAAATCTAGCGAAAGAGTATCCAGCTGTCATTACAGAGGTTCTAGATTCGAATCCCTGGCGGCGGAGACACTGCATCAACAGCTCATATACGTCCCCATCCCCACCGAGGGGCTGAATTAAGGCGATTAGGCCTTAGTCAACCACGCTGGCCTAGTGCGGGTTAGTCGACTTCACACACAACCTTTGAATTTCTTCGCAGAAGTGCGCAGGTTTCATCACGATGTTTTCCGTCCCCATAAGAGCGTCGAATAAACGTACGGTCGGGGTCAGAAAATGTTTACCAGTTTTCAAATTAGATTCCATATCACACTGTTTTGACTAGTCTAAAATGCCATATCAAGTTACTTATTACCTTTTAAAAGTTATTATTCAATATGACGCACTGATTAACAACAAAGAGATTTATTAATCACTTTTTGATGACGAAACTCATTTCTTTACTTTTGAAATGACATTTATTAAAAAATATGATTGTTTCAATGTCGTTTGGACAAGAGTGAAATTTTAAGAAAGATGCCTATTTTTATAACGAAATAAAATGGCAAGTTTAACCCAGGAGCAAAAAGCTGAAATAATATTTCTCTTCGAAGGTGGACAATAGGGCTACTGCGATCAATTATGTGTCGCTTTTGGACGAAGTGATGCTGCCTACTGTGCGCGTAGTGTATCCTGCAACAGAATTCCTACACATTGCCTACGTTCAAAATAATGCATGGATACACACGGCCCGTGCTACTATGGCGTGGTTCAACCTGCTGCACCGTGACATTCGACTCATTCAACGGCCCGCTCGGTCTGCTGATTTAAACCCAATTGAAAATTTATGCAGGTTAATGGTTCAACGCTGGGACTGTCAAAATGAAAGAAACCCTCATGGAATGGAAAGAAACAATCATGCTCTTAGATCAGACTGTGCTCGGGTATGGGATGATATCAGACTAGAGGGAATGATCTATGCGCACGCCTTGTCGCATCAATGCGAGTTAGTGGAGATAGACTACGTGCCGTCATAGTTGCTGGGGGAAGGTTATACTAGATATTAAATAAAGATTTTTTGAGTTTCTATTTTATTATTTCTTCATATTCATAGTTAAAAACTTTGGCGAAGGATAGTTTGACGCCTATAGGTAGGCGGAACAAGATGTTGTGGGAAAAGGGTTACCACCCGCTTGGCCGGGTGGTATAGCCAGGAGACCGAGGTCCAACTGGTGTTGTCCTTACTTCATTAGCGCGTTTCAGGCCGCGCATCGTGATTGGTCAGTTGCCTTCCTTAGTTTTCCACTGCGAGCATCTATATTGGTAGCACAGATGTCACTACGAAACTAAAATCTTAGTTTTTTTTTCAAAATAATTGCTCTATATATCAAACCTTGATAGTAGCTACCACCTCCTAGAGCGACCGATTCTCATATTATTAGAAAAATAATAATCTATGGTCAATCAAATTGATATGAAATAGACATTTCGACCTTGTGACTCAAATGTGTGCAGGTAATTGTGATACTTAAGGTGGTAAACATTTTCTGTCCGCGACCATACATAATGAATTCGAAATTCAAACACATTGGTACGTGTGGTGGGGACGGGAGGCAGCGGCCCTAGCCAATAGACCACCGTCGCTCTGGTCCACTGAGACACTGCGGTCCAACAACTTTGAGACACTGCCCCTAGTTTTTTAGGACATTGCAGGCTTATTCCAGAAGATTAAAACATAAGTCGCCTTACCAACAATAGTATACAACTGATGCACTTCATCACTCGAGTCTCCCTCGTAAGCGTCGTTGATAAACGCTGTGGTGTTGTTGGCTGACGACTCCAAGGCCTGGAGCTTGTTGGAACCTCGTAACGAGGTCCTGAGGAACTCATTCTGCGCCGCGATCCGGTCTTCAGCTTCCTTCCGCTGTCTTAGTTGCTCCTGGGGAAGAAGAGAATGCGAAGTGAGTTTTGGAGTTTGGGTGAGTTTTTGGGTTGCTTTGAATGGAGGTTCTTCGGTTTCGCAGAAAGTGAATGAACTAATTTGATATCGTAAAGTGATTTGCTAAATGAAAAAAATTAGGCTGTTTTAAAGGTCGAGCACTTTGGCTGCTGAAAAGAAAAACGCAATAATACAGCCATGCGACCACGCGATTGGAAACAGCGCCCCTACGACGTAGGAGCCGCGCAGTCATATAGGAAATTATTGCACCTACGAGGCGGGTTTACGCGCACGGCAGTCTAATCACGCTCCACCTACGTCGTAGGTGCATAGCAGGCTTCGTAGTAGCTAGAACAACATATCGTCGCTTGAGACTGAAAACCTCGTATGTCGCATTTTTTATGAAAAATGTTTTATGTTTGAATCAAAATGCAAAGCTCACAATACACATCCCTGTCCAATCAGAAATAGAATTGGATATTCTTATCGCCATCTACGAGGTTCGATAGTTAAATTAACGAGGTATCCGATTAATTTATGTTAACCTCGTAAATATAATTTATTATCAGAGTCGAAAACGTTAAAATTTAATTATTTAGGCTAAAAATGTTAAAAATATTAGCTTTCCACACAAAAGTCCTCGAATAAATCAGCAGCAACGTGCCTTCCCTTCTCCAATTATGGGAAGGGAAGGGCATGTTTATTATTATTGACAACCGCAGCTTGTTGAATAATGAATCCTTCCGAAACCCTTTTGGCTACGGAAGCCCAAAAATAAACTTAGGAATACCGAAACGGAACATTTTAAAGTATATACTCAAATAGATATAAAATACGCCGGACCTAAAAGATGTGACGCATATGGTAGATAGATAAATAGATAGATGAACTGTTTATTGAACTGTTTATGGTATACACTATAAGTTAAACGGAAGATCATGGTTTCAATACTGGACAAGTAATTGAAAAACAGGGTATCTTGTTCTCATAATTATTAATATTAATATTTTTTGTTTTTTGCCTTTGAATTTGTTCTTTTTAACTTTATTTTAAATTGCGCTCATAAAATAGAATATGTAACATTAATCTTCATGTGTGACTTTTCCATCTATCAGAATTGTAAAATCAAAAATATTACGGAACTGGATTTCTTTTCTTAGTTTAGGAAACAGGGTCGTAAACTTTTGTTCTGTACGTAGCCTAATTAGTGTAAATACTCTAATGTACATTTTTGCTGAACCAAACATCAAGTCAGTCAGTGGAACTGGAACTCAATTGCCCTTTTTCAGGGTAAATCATAGAATTAATAGTTCTACATTATTTATAGACTCATAGTCCTGCAGTGGACTGTAACGGGCCGATGATGATGATTTATAGACTGCGATGTGACATTTCCACCTTATACCCTTGTGAAGATATAGAGACCTTTTAGTTTTCTTTTAAATAGACAATAGATATAGAGTTATTTATATTCAGTACGCATTATTTTAACTATGATAGGTATTTCAATAATTAAAAGTAACTTCCGCACAGTGGCAATCAATTCTCCATTTCTATAAAACACACTTATCCATTTTTCATCTTCTGACATGTTCTTTGGGGAAAGGACTATATCATATTTGAATTATACAGATTTGGGATTGGAAGTCTTTGAATCAACTTCGGACTCAGGTCGGCCGGAGCGAGGAGAATATATTCAGGTGGGGATTCTCGGAAAACCCAAACATAGACTGTGTGTGTGGAGCGGTGCAGTCCATGGCTCATTTAGTATCCTGTCCTGCCTGCGCTGTCACCTGTTCGCAGCAGGACTTAATGGATGCCACAAATAGTGCAGTCGAAGTGGCTAAGTTCTGGGCCAGAAAGAATTAATTTGTCATTGACACGCAAAGAAGATTATACAGATAAGTAAGTACCGACAAAAGGTCAGTATTTAGGTATGGAGCAACATAAGTCACTCAAGTTGTTTGGTTAGCTCGACGACGACCACCGGTGACATCATAGTAAACAACCGCGGAATACTAAATAACCACACCGTTGAGGAAAGAGACATTTGTACTACGAAAATAGCCATAATACAAGTGAATGATCACTAAATCTTCGAAAATTATGTAAATTAAATATTATTACAGTTAATACGAGTTAATCCAGCGAGTTCCAGCATCGCCAAGTCAGTACACAGTAGAGTTTGTTAACAAGTGTTTAGAAAATGCTTTGTTTTAAATTGCAATTTCAGAACTAATCAAATCAAAAATCGTTTGACGGTATATCTGTTTACTATATGTATTTTTTTCAAGGAGATATCTACGCTTATTCTACACTTTATTTCTCTCGCTTATTATGTGTGTACTCTTTGTTACTCTTGCTTTATTAGGAAGTCGATCTTTCTCTACTTTGGGTCTAAGCCTAGGACGAATAAGCTCTATATGTTTATCACTATATCCCTACCGGAAAAGGCGTGACTATTCTTTGTGTACTTGAACTTATTACGTTGTATCACTCTTTTATCTGCGGCACGATCATGAGCCTTATTTGGCCTTAATACTGTCAAAAATTCAAGTTTAATAGGTACTTATTTTGTGTTGCAGATAGCCTGTAGTATTTGGTACTGATTTCTTAATAGCGAGAACCTTGAGAAATTACACAGAAATATATAAGGTACAGTGAATAGCTCATCAAGCTATACACCGGGGTATCTTGCAACATCATCAACATCAACGGCCCGTTACAGTCCACTGCTGGACTATGAGCCTCCTCCACTTAAGTGTTTGGTTTTGCCATAATCTCCACGCTTGGCAGGCGGGTTGGAGATCGCAGATTAAAAGGTTACTGTATCAGGGAGCGCTACTGCCTTACTACTCTACTGTACTTACTATAAAACAGCTGAGCTGACCTTCGATCAGTGATCGAAGGAGCTGACCGACTTTCCGAAGCACAATATAGCTTCTTTCATTATTCTTTATTTCATTGATTTATAAGCACAATGTATATAGTGGAATTAAATTCTAACCTATCGAGACGTTATTGTACGTGGCGTCATGAATTTTTTGCCGTAATTTTTTATACCACAGTCATAAAGTATTTTCATTTCATATTCGGAAACTGACACAAACTTATCCTTTTTTCAAAATGTTCCAGAACATGGCAGCCAGTTTGAAATATTCAAGGCATTTTGCGTGGAACACGAAAAGGCCTCTGTCTGCTCACAGGAGGCTGAAATTCTTGCCCAAACACCGCTGGAATTCACTTCAAACGACTATGAGGGAGATTCACAGAACAAGATAGATACAAATCGTAATGTTATTACTATGTAAAATAATAAGGTACGGTTATATGGTACCGGTTTTACAAGCATTAAAAACAAAATAAGGTACACCTGCATTTGTTATTGTATGTTATTATTAAGCACACGAAAGGAGAGGCCTACCTCAAAACGGCCAGTATGATATGTATTGCTTCGCCCATATTTTAAAGAAGTTAAGTGAATAAATAAAATATATTTAAGATTAGGAATTTATAAAGGATTGCTACGACGACATAAGCACATTTAATTTAGTGTTAATGTAATTACCTAATTCATAAATAACACAATTGAGGCCCACACAGGCTGTATTTTCATTTTACACAGTTTGTACCCAGAAATAGAGCTAGAAAATCCACTTACACCAACAAAATGTATGTTCGCCATACGTGTATAATTTCATATTTAGCTAAGTAAGACTGACACACGTATTTATTTTACAGTAGAATGTCCAAGACACCTGTGTAAAGGTTGTTTCACAATATAATTTTTACTTTACAACAAATGTTTATCGACCGAGCGAGCTCCAAGCGTGTCCGTTACAGCTTGGCCAAAATCCGTCTGTCTTTCTGCTTGTTCGTACGTTTCTCAACCGATTCTCGTAAAATTTTGTTTGCAGGTTCGATATATTAATAGATTCTTTTTTGTCGAGTCAAATATTGGAAATTTAAATAAATGACGGAGTTATGAGATTGAAAACGTAAAAAAATCATAAATCAGCCATTTAAAAAAATGCTCGCGAGGTCCACAGCTCACAAAGCCACTAGTGTGTACGTTTATTCGATGCTCTACGCTTCTACGGTGAAGGAAATCATCGTGAGGAGACATGCACATCACAGCCCGCAGAGATTCAACGAACCTTTTGTAAGAAGGGAAAATGATTATAATTTCATACTTATTTGAACACGCGCCTTTATAAACCTTTATAAGCAATACTTTGATCACTCCAGCCTTAAATAAGCATTATGCCAACACGAAAAAAAAAACTCCAGCTATTTTTAAATTGAGCTCTTATGATGGATATAATCCTATTCTTTAAACCTTTCAGGCTTGGGCGGGCTATATATATAGCTCGACTAACCGATTGGGAAGAAAGGTTCTCGAATGGCGCCTACGGGCCGGAAGGCGTAGTGTTGGACGGCCTCCCACAAGGTGGACAGATGACTTGGTGAAGGTTGCTGGGCGCCGGTGGATGCAAATAGCGCAGGACCGTTCACGTTGGAAACCACGTGTTTTATATTCCGTGTTGGAAACGGATGGATGGAGGAGGCCTATGATCAGCAGTGGGCGTCTCCCGGCTGAGATGATGATGATGATGATAATATAATACACTCAGGGTTAAAATTGCGCCTAGAACGGAATAGACAAAAAGACCAAGGCAAAAGAAACAAAAATGCCAACTGTGTAGTGACGTCATCGCGCAATCGTTACTTCAACCCGGGCGATATAATACGCTATGAATATTCTAAAAAGGAGGACCGGACCGGGCCAGGCTTGTATTGTGTGACAGTGTACTATGAATTCTAGCTCGCTTGAAATTTGAATTGCTGCAAAATTACGTGCATTAACTCCGTAGTAAGATAACAAGTAAATTGGTAGAGCTGGCTGTGGCAGTTGCTTTCGCTTTGAACATTTAAGGCTTGTTTTCCTTGAACATTAAAAAAGACAATTGTCGAAATATTGTTAAGTACCTATAGGTCTTTCAAACTGGTGGATAGTAGACAACGTAGAAAATAACCTAGACAAAACGTATTTTGTTACCTTTGTACAAAGTTTACGATCAAATCGCACATTGAAATAAATTATTTCTATTTGTTTTTGCTGTTTTTGTTTCTATTTGCTATGAACACTCGTTTATTTTATATGTGAGTTAAAAATATTAATGGCAAATTCTAAAATAAAAATTTTGTTTGCACTTACATCAGAAGTGGGATTTTTTGTCCTATTTCCACACATATTTAAGGGGCATTTTTTAGAATCTTATATTCCAAAACGAAAAAGAAACAATTAATGTAAGAGAAACAGTGCTTTAAAATTTATTTCTAAGGAATCGGTGGTGGAATATTCAGCGAGCATTTGCAGACAACATCTGAGGAAGCTCGTCAGAGCTGGAGACTTCGAAATATCAGTTCAAATTATAATCTTGGCTGTATGGCACTTGCCCTTTCATTTTCCGTGTCGGCTGGCTCGCGAGGCACATATTACTTACAATGAAGACACAAGTACCAAAGCTTTTCTTTTTAAAAATGGCTGTACTTTACGGCGTTACGTAATTGTAAAGTTTAGTATTGACTGTTTTTGTTATAATTTCGGTAAATATGATATAAGATTTAAAGATAGTTGCAAAACAACTGAAATTCTTTCGAAAAATAATGTGATCTACGCATCTACATCAGACCCAAATTTAAAACGTTATTTTTTAAACTATTTCGCATACAAACATCAAAACTAACCTAATAAGCACTAAGAACCACGTATATTTGTTTGTCTTGATGCCTTCACGTTTTAGTTTCCTTACTGGACATTGTCTGGTCCAGCAAACTGCCACATTATTTGCGTGGTCGGTTAACAAGAGCGTCTGCAGACTGGTTCTATGCCCGGGCACATGCGCAGGCGCCCTATTTGCCAAAACGAGCGTAAACGTGAGCGTCGCCGCATCGCCACAGATTACTACTTTGTGTCAGGGACTGAGCTCTATCAGGCGATGTTTGTTGAACAATTCCTACGATGTATTTTACAGGAAATGCTAAAACGACTGGCCCAGTGCGGATTGGTCGACTTCACACACAACCTTTGAATTTCTTCGCAAGAGTGTGCATGTTTCATCACGATGTTTTTCTTCACCGTAAGAGCGTCGAATAAACGTACATTATGAATTCGAAAACACATTGGTACGTGGTGGGGATCGAACCCGCGTCTCCCGGACGGGAGGCAGCAGCCCTAGCCACTAGACCACCGACGCTCTTGAGTATTGTTTGAGGAAAATGTTGTACTCATATTTTAATAATTAATTGTCAAAATTATCTAAAAGTAGGCTTCTTTATCAGGTTGTATAATTTTTCCACGGAAAGAGACGATCAGGGGACCGTTTCACGACAAGTTACAAATTACAAGTACAATTTTATGTACATTGCGTAGACAATGAGGTAAAACGATAAGGGCTTCCAGTTTTAGCGAATTGGCTACGCAATGAATATTAAATTGTAACTTGTTACTAGTAAATTGTTGCTTCGTGAAACGGGGCCCAGAAATTAGTCAACCACCGGCCCAGTGCGCAGAATGGTCGACTTCGCACGCAAACTTCAAAAGTAAACACAGTAATATATTAAGTTAAACAACTAGTCTTACCGCTCTTGAGTGAATACTTGATATTACATCACACTTAGCAAGCGCGGAGTGGCAATGAAATCGGCGTGGCGGCGCGGCGCGGTCAACCGCTACTAGTTAGTAATGTTTACCAGATGATAATATAATATTTTAATATTTGAAAGTGGTTTTTAAAGGTCGCACATTCAAAAATAGTTTGATGAGTGGTTTTGTGATACAAAAGTACCATGAGTTGGATAAATACATAATAAACATTGTATTAGGATGCATCGACTTTCCTACCTAGCTAAATAAATACAGATGTCATAATGTAAGCAATTTTGACCAAGTTATTTTTGATAAACATACGTTTTTGTGAAACTGAACATCTTTTAGATAATTATTGTTACAGATTACGTCTGTTAACGAAATATCTAACAATTATAAAGCGAAAGATGAAAAGTTTTGTCAATTTTGCACTCTGAGCAGTGTCAAATTTCGTCGACCTTTCACAGAGCTTGGGCGCCCGTTTCTGGCCCAGATAGCCAAGGAGATGCAGGTTCGATTCCTGTCCAAGATCGATAAAATTTTTCATTTTTCGCTTTATAATTAATTTATTCACTCTGTATGAACTTCAGTTTCAAGGGCTTTGCGAATTTAGTCAACAAGTAGAGTAAAAAAATAATAATGTCAGTATTTACAAAACAAGAACCGCTAACTTCATGTCCCCCACGTGGGAGCTTGTCACGTTACGTGCTAATTCTTCGGTTGCGCAAAGGCATGTTGCCACAGCGTTAATGCCTCGATCCACGAGAACCAATAGCAATGCGTGCTTTTGTCTAGATTATCGCCATCATCGATTTTGATACAGTCATTTTGTTTTCATTCGGTAATTGCTGGGACAAATTGGTCTCGCAAATAAAAAGGTTGAGTTGGATTTTAAATTACAACCTTTTAATTTATTTTGTTTTTAAATATTTAACGTTTTTATATGTCACTGGATGAGCAAAGAAAAGTAGATTTTGAAGCCATGGATTATGATGACGACGATCACTAATGTGTTCATAGAGGTTACCTATTGTATTTCCGATTTTTTTTGTTCCGAATATTGTTTTTCCGCTAACATTTTGTCATTTTTTAGTTAGACTCTTTTTTATAATCCTAAATTATGTTTGCATTTGTATTAACTTTCCGCGTTTTGATTGACCTTTTTACTTGTTCACCGTTGTTTCAAATTTCCGATAAACTATTTACCGGTATACCGAAAATCCGTCATAACATTAAACATTTTATTACTTGTCCGATACTTCGATTTACCATTATATTACAAGGCGGATTTTCTTTTCTCCGTTTTATGCTTTTCGAGTTATATATCGATATAATGGTTACCTATCTTTTGTCCGTATTTTATAAAACCGATTATTATTATACCGAAAACTATTTGCATTTTTTTCACCTTCCCAATTAATTATTTACCGAAATTATTTTTCCCATATTATTATTTCCCAAATGTTTGTTTCATTTTTTATTTAATTGACCTTTGTTTTGATTTACCACAAAAATGGATCTCCGAAGAAACTTTTTCCTGATAATTCAGAATTCCACATAATTATTTTACCCAAGCATGCAAGCAAGCATGCAAGCATGCAGAGATGCATTATGTTAAAGTCAAAACCAGTTTTTAAATAGAACGCGTTTTCCCTAGTTAGAACTAGTTTTACTAAATGCATTAGTTATAACTAGAAATACCTAATAACCTAACCCCGAAGGGTATGGCGGAGGGAGTCGAGCTAGTCCGCTATAATAGCCACGACTATGGGCTGCATTCACTATAGTCTTAGGGTTCAGGTTCAGGTTAGGGGTCTTTTGTAGACCTTGTGTAGTACATTATTTTGATCTATCTCGTAGGGTTTAGCCAGTGTTTGCAATGTAAGCGCAAAAAAATGTGTTTATTTACGACATCACATTAGAAACATCTAAAATTATCAGTGTTTCTCTATTATATTATACATGTTTTATACCGTATAAACCTTCCTATTGAATCACTCTATTTATCAAAAAAAAAACCACATCAAAAGCCGTTGCGTAGTTTTAAAGATCTAAGCATACATAGGGACAGACAGACAGCGGAAAGCGACTTTGTTTTACGAGTATACTATACTTAGTGATGAAAAAGCACTAACTTCGCGATCGCAAAGAGAACAAATTCTAACTAAAGAATTAACAAAGAATGCGCTACACTTTTACTATGTATTGTTTTCCTCTAAATAAAACTTTCATTATTTGTAACAAAACAGTAGTTCACAGCGCGTGTGATTATCATTCCATTAGGAGATTATTACATAACAAGAAACAACATTACAACTCAAACATTCCCCAGCAAGATGCTCAAACCTGCAAGCGATCTTCGCTCTTCTCGACTGCTTGAATATTCTGTTCTTGAGTGCTACTTAATTTCTTAAACATACCGGTTTTCATGGACTGGCGATAAGAGCTATAAAGGCCAGACTTTGAATAGAGTTATAAGAATTCTAAGAGATCTTATAATTGAAACTTTACAAGCCTTTTTTAAGACTCACGTGGTGGAATTCCCAGTCCAACCAAAGGCTGGTGGGCACCGCTAACGTTTCACCCCTAGAGTTTAAAGATGTTAATAAAAAAATATGCTTACGAATGTTTTTTTTTAAAACGTAATTTTTAACATGACCCAAGGCACAAAATAGTTGTAATAGTAAAAATTGTGTATTGCACTCTTACCGAAGTGTTGTAAAAAAAAATTGTAAGCCGAAGTTAAGAAATTACGCACACATACAAACATCAACTCATTATGCCCTTCGCCAGAGCCTTTACTATATTACTTAGTATTAACTATTACATAAACCGACACAACAATACTCACAGAGTAGGCCTGAAGTCTTTCTGGGTCGACCTCTCGCAGCGCGTGCGGTGATGACGACACCATGATCTATGGATCACGATCTATAGATCCGGCCGGCTAACGGTCCGACGGGTTTCATACACTCCATCCTAAGCTTACGAGTATATTATACACTTTATAGAACACTGGTTTCGTACACTAGTAACTGGGTGTCATTTTGGGCAGGTTTTGTACGGGAATGGTCGAATTTTGTTTATTTAATTGAGATTCGTTTTGGTGTTATACAGTCTGAAAGTAAATTTGGATTGCTGGTATGAGAAAGGGTTGTCTTGCTATAATGATTGTGAGTTTTGCGAGCGGTTGTTGATGCTTGAAGACAGTTTTAATTTTAAGTTCTGTTGTAGATATTAAAAAAAAACATGTAACTGGAACATTTACGTTTAAGCACTAAAAGAAAAAAAATATCTACAATAGGTACTTATGCATAGCCTTCTATTGTTATGTAAATTATGTCATAGTTCGATGAACTAATAAAAACAACATAAATGCTAATTTTGTGATAGTAAGTACTATAATACAAGCTGATAATAGTAGGTACGCAGCGCATCTAATTATATTATGAGTAACCTTTACCAATTAACTAAAACTAACGCATTTAAAAACAGCTTTAACCACGAAGTAAACTAAAGTACTTTTCTATTATTTTTATTCTAGACATTCTGTTAAATGTATTTAGTTTTTGTGCAACCCTTTCCTATACTTAGCATTGTCTTCCTGAAAATAACGAATGGACAAAATGGAGGAAACAACTATGTTTAATTCATCGTTAGATACATTTATATCAAATTTATTCGTGTTTTATCTTCCTAAAGCTGTAATATTGCCAGGTAAACTTGAATATTTCAATCTTCCTCTTCTTTCGTGTCGGCAAGAACACGGGCTAAATCTTACTTGCCCAGAAAGCGGCTACCGTGGTAGCCCTCTGGTTACAAACAAGTAAGTCCTCACGTGAGCAGGTGGTCGGGCACGCGAGACAGTTAGTGAGGTGTAGCATGGTTTGCAAGGGTTCTCCACATTCACAGCTGGCGTCTGCGCTACTTGAGTACCCTCACCGACACAGGTTATCTTTGCTTCGGCCAACCTGGGACCTCAGCCTATTTAGACTTCTCCAGGTTGGCCAAGGTTCCTTATAGCCTGGAGGCAGATTTTCGTTGGGGGGGTACAGTGAATGTGGATACTCGCTTGCCCAAAGCCTGCACCTCACGTCAGTAGGGTTTTGGTCGGTAGGCTGCGTAGATCGCAGGAAGCTTTTGCGGATTTCAGTTAGATGAATATTTTACTAACATTGTCTCTGTTATTCCTATGGGAAATATTTCCTTTATGTATGTCAAATCTAATGATCGATAAAATCTTATTAACAGTTTTTTTATCTGTATCTTTATTCACGAACAACAATATTGTTTGAGAAATAAGGTCATACAAAACCTATCGATACGAAATCGCGATGCCGCCGCCCGCGCCGGTTGGAAAAGTTCTTTTTGCATGCTCATATTACTCTATAGGGTGAGCAGAGATTCAGGTGGCTCTCAGCTGCCCACAATTAGTTAATTCTTATTATTAGACACTTTAAATAGCATCTTACATCATAAGCATACTGTAAATATACACTCACCGGCACATCTAACCGCCCACCCTTCATTTCAGGGAATATTCGTGATTCTTTATAACTCATATTAGTTACAGCTGATGTTAGTTAAAAAGTAGTTAATTTAACGTTTATTTAAGTGTGTTTAATTTATCGTAAAATTATCAATAAATCTATTGTAATGTATAACAATAAGCGTAGTTTAAAATTAACAAGGGTGGGCGGTTAGATGTGCCGGTGAGTGTATACGGTATATTATACCATAATATGGTTGTTTTTCCCTCTTAGTCGGTTTTATTTTTACCAGTCAGAGTAAGAAAAAAAAAACGTTTTTGTTGTTTTTCAGACATACCTAGAAGTAACGTCAAATGACAAACTGTTATGTATAATCAGAAATTTTCGTTATTTAGGAAACTTTATAAAAAATGGTAGACCACTTTCTGGGCCAACTGAATCTCTACCTCAAGTAAATCACCTAGTAACCAAACGTAGCTTGATTTACATAAAGAGGCCTCGAATAATGTGTAAATAGTACCAGAGAGAGGTCACGTCGAGTAAGTAAGTATATAGTACTCGATTTGTGTAATAATAATAACATTGCAACACCGCTACATCAATGGCCGATGAACACGAGATAGTAAAATATGGCACACAAACCGGTGATTAAAAAGTATCAAGGTTAAATAAACACAAATGATTTTGGTAACAAACAACATGATTACATGACTATTGTGCTATATTATGTCACCGTAAGATTATGAACGCCCTTAGTTTATTTATAATCTTACTCGCGATATTATAAACTTACGGAAAATTGTGAACTGAAACCAACGATTTACAATTTAACGTTAGGTTTATAATCTTACGATGTCAAACCGTCAAATTGTAAACAAAGGTGCAGAGTTCACAATCTGTCGGATTTTATCACCCGTAAAATTGTGAACCGTCTTCCTGATTGGTCGGTTTTGGCAGTAGCTACTGCAGCATTACTGCAGGTTTTTTTAATAACCTTTTTGGTATGATTCTTTTTTCTTTTGGCCGGTTTTTATGTCACATTTTCAAATTTCAAATTTTCTTGGTTTGACCTTTTTCTAAATTGTTTATTGTTTTACGAAGTGTCATATTGATAGGAGCGGTTTTTTCTTGAATCGATCTCCAAAACGTGAGTCGCTTTGTTAGAAAATATTCAATTCTACTCAATCGGATTTTGCCCGGGATCATTCCCGTATGGTGCGATAAGCCTTGTACAGGCTCCTACTTTGGACTAGCCGGGTAAGTCTTGTGTTGTCTTCCTACTGGTTTTTATCGACGCACTTTTCTCTTTCCTTGTCTTGGTTGGATGGCGATTATTTCTTTGTCAATTTTTACAGTGTATTTCCGGCCTCTGCGGCACACACACGAGGGTCCCTCCGTGCCATTCACGATCTCTCGCTGTGGTTCCGGACACCTGAGGCCACCAGGCATCGGACGTGCCTGGATCCCTGCGTTGTGTGCGTCCGTGCCCGTACCAGCTGAGTGCCGCAGACCCGCGCACCGGCGTCCCCCCGGTCAAGCTCAAGGTTTTAAACGAGGAGATCGATAAGATGCTCGAGATGGGTGTCATTCGTCCGTCACGTTCGAGCTGGGCATCACCAGTAGTTATGATCACCAAGCCCGATGGCAGTATTAGATTTTGTGTAGCGGTGACCGCTGCTTTGCGCAGTCGGCCTATTATGGCCATCGTCGGATCTTTTTTTAATTTTTTTGTCAGGGTCGAGTTCGAACCCCGACCTCGTCTTTGACGGCGTTGGTTGCCTACCAACTGCGCCGTCGAGCCCTTTTTCCGAGCCGATCCGAGTGTTTCCGATGTTCGTCGGCGTCTGACGTGTTTCGGGATGAACACGATGACGTGGGCGAGCGTCGGCCCTCGTTTGATAGCTCTTTGTTTACAAGTCATCTGTCAGTTTTCGCGCACGATCGATTTGAAGTTTTTCTTCTTTTGCAGCTGATTTCGGGCGTAACTGACAGTTTTGACTTGTAAACTTTTTACCAGTAGTTCAAAAACTACTTGTATATATTTTGTATAGTTTTTAGTTTTAGCAATTAGGTGTGTAAATAATATCGTTTGTAGGCGCGTTTATGTTTTAAAACTTAGTGACATTCCAACATTCCGATATTCCAACATATCCTAATTTCCAAATTTCCTTTTCTATCCTTTACGTATCATACATTTTCCTCCTGGTTCAGGGATACCACTTCATCGGTGTTTCCTTCGGTTGTCTCCACCTTTTTCTGTTGTGGTTGACAACTTTCCTTTTTCTGTCTCCAAGCCATTTTCGTCCTCCTCTTTTTTCCTGGTGGATTGACTTGGCTTCTTTTAGGTCACCGGTGGTTTCTTATCCTGGGGCCAGTGAGTCGTTTATGAGCCGTTCGTGCTGGGAACATGACGTGTTCGTTGGTTTATAGTGATGGGGTAGGGTGTCGATAAATTTTTATCGATAAATTTTGTCCTTTGATAGTTGACTTTGAACAATTCGTCTATTGTTCTAGGGTGGTCAACTTCCTTCGAGGGTTGCCATCTCGAAGATTTTTTTTCCTTTTCGAGTTGGAGGATTTTTTTTCTGGTGAAGGGATGTCTGCAGCATTACTGCAGGTTTTTTTAATAACCTTTTTGGTATGATTCTTTTTTCTTTTGGCCGGTTTTTATGTCACATTTTCAAATTTCAAATTTTCTTGGTTTGACCTTTTTCTAAATTGTTTATTGTTTTACGAAGTGTCATATTGATAGGAGCGATTTTTTCTTGAATCGATCTCCAAAACGTGAGTCGCTTTGTTAGAAAATATTCAATTCTACTCAATCGGATTTTGCCCGGGATCATTCCCGTATGGTGCGATAAGCCTTGAACAGGCTCCTACTTTGGACTAGCCGGGTAAGTCTTGTGTTGTCTTCCTACTGGTTTTTATCGACGCACTTTTCTCTTTCCTTGTCTTGGTTGGATGGCGACTATTTCTTTGTCAATTTTTACAGTGTATTTCCGGCCTCTGCGGCACACACACGAGGGTCCCTCCGTGCCATTCACGATCTCTCGCTGTGGTTCCGGACACCTGAGGCCACCAGGCATCGGACGTGCCTGGATCCCTGCGTTGTGTGCGTCCGTGCCCGTACCAGCTGAGTGCCGCAGACCCGCGCACCGGCGTCCCCCCAGGATACTGCCCATCTTACGGATTTTTTTAGCCTGTTTTTTTGTATCTGTTTTGTAATTTTGTATGCGGATTTTGCCAAATTCTGTCTAAATTCCTTTTCTAAATTCTAAAAAGGCCCTTTAGGTTTCTCTGGCCCTCCTTTTTTTGGTTCCCGTTTGGCAACTACTCTCCGGGGTACTCCGCGGTTTTTACACCTTCCCGCACCGATACACTCTCTCAACACAACACTAGTTCAGCGACACTATATCGACGGAGTCCCCTCAGGACCCGGCTCTCGGCTCACTTTTTGATACTTTGGCAATTTCTAGGCCCTTTTAAATTTTTATTATACCGTTCGGACAAATTCAACTAAATCTTTCTTTGTACACCAAAATTTCACGTTTCGCCTGTGGTTGTCAACCACAGGCTAGCTAGCTTCTTTTTTTAACGCTACACTACCTACAGAATGCCAGCCAAGAATAGCCGCGCTGGACACGTCAAACGTTTAACCAATCAGTGTGCAAGGTGCGTTCCGTCGCATGCCAATTTTTAATCAGTTCACAATTTGACGGTTTGACATCGTAAGATTATAAACTAACGGCGTTCACAATCTTACGGTGACATGTATACTGGCTGTGTAATGTTTTCAGCGTACTGAACTAACTACGTAGGTGTTATTCCTTTAATTTACAAGTTCTCAAGTAAAATTGTACTAAATTAAAACTTCCATTCGGTTCTATTTTTACACGACTGCAACACATACTTCTTATTCCTATTCATACATCAGTTCGAGTGACACTGACAATTTTTTTTTTCAGGGCAATCGTGTTTTTAAACTTTTTATTAATTATAAATAAATAAATAAATAAATATGTGGGGACATCTTCAAACATGGCCATCTGATCCCAAACTAAGCAGAACTTGTACTATGAGTACCGGACAGCTGATATACATAATATGATATGCATAATTATATTTAGCTTGTATGCACTGTTATGCACGATGTTAAATAAAACATGATACAACCTTTTGTAACATAAAAAGTCAGAAGTCGTAAAATTATTTACAAAGACACAAAAATATCGTAACTAAATTGGCTAAGTTATATTTTATTCCTGAATTCGATTGACCGGGCCCGACTTCGACACATTTGATGTTTTACGCACACTCCTTGGGAAAATAAGGTCGGTTAGGTATTCGTAAATAGAATATGTTCGGGGGTAACCGACACAAGATGTCGAGGTAGACGTTTGAGGAGGAAACGATACGAAGCCGAGGGAAATAAGGTTTTAGGAGCAAAACGCTGCGGGGTATAAGGTAACCATTCACTCAATTCAAATATTACTCGGTTATACTAGGTCTTGTGTAAGTGACAGCTCTTCACAAATTAGGCGCATACATCGTGAAATTGAAGTTAGTGAAACTGAACAATTTTTTCCGGAACATACGACAAAAATGCATCTCCCATGGAAAATCGATGAACCAGGCCGCGCGGTTTTGTACGCAAAGGTCAATATTTTTTGACACTCGTGTATTTTCCCGGGGAAGGTTTTCAGTTTGATAGACTGACACTCTCTTAAAATTGTAGCAAGGTGTATAATCGTAAGATGCAACGCAAGAAATTGCAAAACACGCCCACATAAAAAAAAAAGTTACTAATGCCAACTCTCTATTTTGTGAATAATGACAGCTGCTGTCACGTTGATGTGCGATTTGGTACTAATAAAAAAAATAAAAATGAAATTAGTTTCGCTGTGGGAATTGACACCACTGTTTTAATAAGCAAATATTTAGCTAGAATTTCATATTGTGTCGTTTTTCTTTGTGTTATTGTCATTTTCTTGTTTAATGTATACAATAAATGGTTAAATAAATAAATAAATTGACGACCCAAATAGCTCTAGACTGACTCTAATTAAAAAAATAAAAATAAATTAAAATTAAAATCCCTTTTGAACGTCAAATTTTATGTCACCAACGTCAATTTTAATAATAGATAAGAATATACTTTATTGCACACAAGAGATATACAGAAAAAAAAAATTATATATATATATATATATACAACGTGTTACAAAAAATACCAAAAAAAAGAACATTCTTCATCACAGGTATTCTTCATCATAGATAGGCGGCCTACATAAAATTACATTGTACACCTCAAAACATAAAATTTGGCGCTCACAATGGTTGACAATCTCCTGTCCTTTTTCATCGTCGTGGGTCAGTCAGAAAGTGACAAGACTAAGATAAAATTTAAATTTAGTTTCGCTGCGGGAATCGACACCAGTGTGTTACAATAGCAACATACAAGAGGCTCATTATAATTATTACAGCAATATAATCATGTCGAGTCGGTATCGGCACACCGCTAATAAAGACGCCATTTTGTCTTGTTTGACGTGTCGCGTACACAGGATATTAACAACGGAGGGTAGGAGCTAGAAACTTAATTTAATTACTGCGTAGCGTGTATCACATTTTACAAATACAAGTATAATGGTGTAATTTAATTTTGAATTCCTTTTTTTCATTCTTATTCCTAGTTACGAGGAGTCGGCACAACACAGTGCACACGTCCAAGTTGTGGCCGCCCACCTAGCCTGTGTAACGTCAGTCTTCCTTCTAGTTCAGAACGAGTATGAGTAAAATTAAATATTACTTTTGAGTGAAAGTAGATAATTCAAAATGGAGCTGAATGAACCTGGACCTGATTGAAGGTAATACTTTTCAGCCAGGAGGAGGGAGAAACGTTTTCAACTGACAGCTGTCAAATTATAAAAAAGAAACTAGTAATTCTCATTTCACATTTCTTTTGAACTATTTTCGATCTTTCTATACAGCCACTCGATTACAGCGCAATATTAAATTGAAATAACATAAAGTTAATATATATTTTTTAAATGACTTTATTATAATTGACTTTCAACTATTTCTTTAAAACAAAATAGAATTGGAAAAAATAAATGACAGACTATCATTGGCAATGATATAACGATAGTTCTTGTGCTATGACGTCAATACTCTACGGCTAAACAAGTATTCACAAATTTTTTGTTCGTTCGACACAATGTGTCTTGTCATGTTATTGTTGAGAATGAGTCTCACTGATATTGTTTTTTTTTTTCTTTTTGTTCATATCATACGGAACCAAATTAAATTGGCCCAAATAGGCAACCCTGATATTTATTGTTTATTCCGTTTGAATTTAGAATAATCGGAAACATATTAAAATTAAATTGATAACGAAACTAATGAGCAATCATGTTTGCAATTAATCCCATAATTGCACAAGTGTAATTATCGAACAACTGCGAGTCATAATTTTAAATGAATAAGTAATTAGGTAGGTACTTAACTCAATTAATTCAATAATGCCCAATTGTGTGAAGAAAAGTTGTTCTATTTTATGGGCTGAAGCTAAACTACCACCCGAGAATAATTATGCGTTACTTAGAACACGTTGTATGAAATTATATGGTTTGGTTAGGACATTGCAGGCTGAATCACCTGATCGTCCGAGAAGAAAGACGATTCCGTTCTTCGGAAGGCACGTTAAGCCGTTGTTGGTCACGGCTACTATCTAGTCGTTACTTGAGCCAAGTCAGTGGCCTTTGGCGACTCTATAACACTGACACCAGGGTTTGTGAAGTCGGTTGTCGACTTTACAACCCACACGTTAAACTTAAATATAGATAAAATATAGATTTTATTAAAAACGCGTAAGTGAAGCAGTACACCTATACTTTTTTAATAAAATTGTTAGACTGTTTTTTTTTTATTAGTCACACCAACAGCATACATAATTTTATCATTACAATACACGGTGTTACAAAAAGACGAGTAAATTTTGTATGGAGACCATCTACATTTTGTATGGGAATGCGATTTTTTTAAATCGTTTTTCGACCTATGTTCTTTGGGGAAAGTTGTTCAGTTTTACGAGCAGATACACACGCTTTCGGCTTTATTTGTAGTTTTGTAACACCTGGTATATTACACTAAAATGTACTGTATCTGATACATATGCCAATTACAGGTGCGCACAGCATAAGCGCACAAAATATGTAGTCTATACTAAATAAAAACAAAAAATAGTTGTTCCAAAATTGCAAACTAAGGCAAATCAAACCTACAACTGCTCACTCAAGAACATTTGAATTAGTTTTATGAACAAAAAACTACCCTGAATTAAAACAGATAACGACCTAATTACTTAGAATTATTTTTACACAGGCTGCTGCAAAGGGGAAGTCATTAAAATACGTGTCGCAGACAGCCTTTGACAATTTTCGCTCGTCTCTCGTTTAAATGCAGTAATTTAAAAATAACGTTGTTACGGCAGATCAAATAAGCTTGCATACAAAGATAGCTGGATGATATGGTGTTAACAACAGCCCCTCGATGGGGACGTATATGAGCTGTTTATGATCAGCATATAGGTAAGGTCGACCAATAAATTGGTTTATCACCCTAAGGTTGAATGTCAGTTGCAAATTATGGAACAACAAAGATTATTTTCGTTTGCAGAACGATCTGTCAGATACCGAGTATAAACCTTATTGAAATTTTCGATAACTAGGAAATTGAATGAAAAATGGTAAACCACTTTCTTGGTCGATTTTACATTAAATTAGCTAAATAATGCAAAACCAGTTACCATGGTAACTCGGAACAACTGGGAGATATTTCTTTAGAAAAAAGTGGCCTTTTGTGTCATTTCTGTCAATTTTAATGTACTCGTATTTTTGTTGATCTTGTGTACATTAAACTGTGAATGCTAATATTTTAATGTATTTTTGTTGATCTTGTGTACAATAAACTGTGAATGCTAATATTTTAATGTATTTTTGTTGATCTTGTGTACAATAAACTGTGAATGCTAATATTTTAATGTATTTTTGTTGATCTTGTGTACAATAAACTGTGAATGCTAATATTTTAATGTATTTTTGTTGATCTTGTGTACAATAAACTGTGAATGCTAATATTTTAATGTATTTTTGTTGATCTTGTGTACAATAAACTGTGAATGCTAATATTTTTGCTGTAATTATATGAGATGATGATGTTGATGATGATGATGATGAAACTTTTGTACAAGAACTTTTCCAAAATCTCACTATATTGCTACGGTGACTTTGAGTATCAAAAGTACATCGTATTTAAGTTTTAATACCAGATATACAATTTCATATTGGGAAGGAATCATAAGTTATCAAGCCAACATTTTTATTTTGTTCTCAACTTCGTTATCGTGGAACTTTATCTGAACATGATATACATCGGAAGATCGATATATCAAACGGATTTCGATTTGATGAAAGGTGTACTATGGTACCACGATAGCTCATAGCGATAATATTAGCAACCTACAAGCAATATATTTAAGATGGAAAACGACTGATTTCAACACATAATAAATAATTTCATAAAAAAAATATCAAAAATTTCATACTTGTACCAAAAATCAGATCACTAAGTCAATTTGTATAACAATAAGAAAGAATATAGAATATTCCGAAAACATGTGAAACAAAAGTTGTTCAGAATAGAATAGAATATAATATACTTTATTGCACACAAGGATATAGCTTAAAAGTACAAAAGATAGATGACAGTGTGTACAGATAGGCGGCCTTATTGCTAAGATAGCAATTTCCTCCAGGCCTTCTTCAGTTTCGAGGTCAGTTTAATCAAGAAGGACACGATAAGTAAATGAAATAATAATCCTACATACTAAACATTGGGTATAGGATGTTATTGATTGATAATATTGATATCTTTAGATAAGTAAAAGACATTTTCATGTTGCAACAAATCAGATCAGCAGGTACCAAATTCAGTCGAAATAATTACAACGGGAAATAATCTTTTTACCCACGGGAAAGTAAATAAAATAATAAATAAATAAATATGTGGGGGACATCTTCACACACGGCCATCTGATCCCAAACTAAGCAGAGCTTGTACTATGGGTACCAGACAGCTGATATACATTGCACAAATAGATTCAAAAACCCGCGCGTTATCGGTCCTGCGTTCTATGAGGAACTACCCACTGAAATAAAAAATGAAATATCTGACGAAGCTTTTGGACGTCGACTAAAACACCTTTTATTGAATAACCCATTATACTCAGTAAATGAGTACAGAGATATTATTTGTAATAAAATGTAATTTTTAATTATCGGACATGTTATTTTGTGACTTTTATTATTCTTAATTAATTTATTTTAATGTTATTATTAATTCTATTATTAATTTATTTATTTTAATTTTATATACTCATTGACGTGCTCTTTGCGAATTTTTATAGTTTTAAGATATTTAAAATGTAATTAAATTAAGCAAATTGAGTGAATAAATGAAACGAAACGAAACGATAAATACATACTTATATAGATAAACAACAACCAGACACAAGGCAAACACAGGTGTTCATTACACAAATGTTTGCCCTGGGCGGGATTCGAACCCGCGACCCTGTGCGTCGGAGGCAGATACACTACCACCTGGGCTACGGAGCCGTCAAAGTTTTATTTTCATAGAAAAATCCGCAAAGCAAACGACGAGGACGTAGCCGCAGTTAGAAAGGTCTCATAAAGCCAATTAAGACGAGATGACCCTAATTTAAGTTAGACCATTTTAACAAACAATGACCTCGATTCGGGATGTCATGCTCTAATTCTAATTTTAAAATCCAGCTATCCTTTTCGTTTTTATGACCAATGAAAAAGAGGTGATGAACGAATGATATTAATTTGAACGAATGATAACCTAAAATAAGAGCGTAGTTGTCAGTTTAAGAGATTTTTAAGTCGCATGTTTTAAGTGCTCTCTAAAATTGTGTAATAGACACGTCCATAAGGTTCAAATTCGATGTTTGACAGCTCTAATATTAGGATGGCCATCTCCTGTCCCTTTTCAATCTTTAAAAGGTAAAAAGGACGGACTAACTTAAATTAAGGATTAGAGCGTGACTGTGTGAATCGTGGCCAATGGCCCTGCAGTACAGAGACTGTCCCAGCTGCCAATAACGTATTGTCCTCCTCTATGATAGGAGCCAAGTAGCCTTAGATAAGATAAGTCTTTATTTGCCAAAAACACGGTATAAAGGTGGTAAAGTAAAAATAAGGTAAGTATAGTTGACCACACAGCTCAGTGCCGTGTCAGGGACAGGATAAAAAATGTATGTAGCGATTTTTTTAGACTCGTGACGATGACGATTTTCTATGACATTTGCCACGTTCCGGCCCCGTCCCTGACACGGCACTGAGCTGTGTGGATAGACCTTAAATTGGTGTATCACCCTAAAGTTGAATGTCAGTTGCAAATTATAGAACAACAAAGATTATTTTCGCTTGCAGAACGATCTGTCAGATAGGTACCGAGTTTATTGAAATTTTCGATAACTAGGAAATTGAATGAAAAACGGTAAACCACTTTCTTGGTCAACTTTACATTCATGTTTCGCCACAAAAATATATAGCATGCAAATAAAAGTGAAACGTTTATTACTAAATTCCAAATTATGTATATTAAACAGTAAACTAAACTACAAATTGTCAAATTATTTCGTAACCCCATATCGTTGACAACCACTCTTTTCTACTAGCTCTTTGTAATCTACGGCTTTTCACTCGATAAACAAACACGTATTTGAATCACATACATACATACATTTTTTTTTTCTCGTACATTTGTATGGGACTTTGCGGTTTTTGATTCTAGATGTTTCATTTGATGAAAAGATAATCAATTTAGGTATGTACTTAAAAAAAACTATTTAAGACATATTTTTTAAGATAAGAAAGTAGGGGTTATTATACCACTCTGTGGGAACGTGTATTAGCTGTTCATGATGAAGATAAATGTAATATAAATATTAAGAATAGGAATAGTTCTCAAGCAACATTTTTTTTGCCGAGGACTAATAATTATTATGCTCGGAACATGGCACAGATAAAGCTTTGTTTGTTGACAGTAAGGAAGGGCGTATGTATGCTGTTATCATCGTCCAATACACGGATTTGCATCTTTGTTTTGTTTGCAGAGGCTAAACACACATGCGGAAAAATACGTGAGACAAGATTAAAAACGCTATATTGATTTGAGTAGGTCATTCATATTACTCATATAATAATTTATGTGATGTGATAAAGTGCAATGCACTTAACTTTACAGTACAATGATAGAAAGTATACATTAAATAAAGCACTTACTAAAGTAAGCTCATAAACTATTTTCTGTTAAAAACCAAACAGGACTACACAAAAGAAGAAAGTCAATTTGCATTTGAAAAGTTTACCTCATTTTCACTTTCGGATCTACGACACAAGCAAAAATGCTTCAGCCTGTCCACGCTCATACAACACTTGGTAGAGTCCAGCAAAAAGGCATTTAGTGTTTGAAAAACGGTAGCCATTTTAATTTCTTCCCTATAAATAGCTCAGAAATCCACACATTTTTTCCAACTGGCAATTAGCAAAGGCACGGATGCACTAAATTGCGAGTTTTTACTTTTTTTCCATCGCGTAGACTTGCATTTTTCACTGCACAGTTTTTCTTTTTCACTAAAATACAGCTGGCCAGTGCGTAAAATTGAAACACATTCCGAAATCACACAGCCAAAACCACAATCGCTGGAATTTTATCACGCATCAACCGAGCGTTCTTATTTCAAATCAGGTGATTTTTCTTTTTTATGTAAGCGTGTGAATGGCGGGTGTGTGTCGAGAGCACTGGCTGTTATCAGGCTGGCTATCTTTTGTCACGGCAGATTATTGTTACGCTCCGTGCCTAGTGTGTTGTGATGACGATAAAGCCTTTATCTCGATACTCGCCTGCTGTCGTGTGTAATATTTTTCCGTAATTTTCAGTTCTAGATATTTTTAAATGCAATTTGCCTAAATTTAAGAAAAATTTAATATCAATTCTGGTAGTTTAATTGTATTGTTTAATTTATGTGTTGGTTTCAGCTCAAATCTTTTGGAATTTATTGTGTTAAGTAGATATACTTTATTGGAATATTTAAGGTGTTATAGTATCCTGTGAATGCTGTACATGCCTGTATGTAATTGGTATGCATATCAGCCTCTAACTAAATACTTCCTTGTAACCTAGACGTACGTACGTTGTACATACTGTTGACGTGTCAATAAATAAACTAGTGGCTCTGTGAGCTGTAGACCTCGCGAGTCTGTTATATCTTTTCAAATTTATTTTTATTTTTTCTCGACAAACATCCCCGACCCCTTGATATTTTTTTTTAAACTTTATTTTATTTTATATTATTTATTTTATTGGTTAAGAAATGTGACTTGTAGAGGAAAAAAGCCTCAGCTGTAGACCTTGTAAGCTGGCAAACCCCAAAACTCCGCCATTTTTTAAAATTTCCAACAACTGACTCGACAAAAAAATTCGATTAATTTATCGAACCTGCTCACAAAATTTCACGAGAATCGGTTGAGAAACGCGACCTGTAGAGTGAAACAAACAAACAAACCAACAAACAAACAGATGGACATACAAAAGCAAATTTGGCCAAGCTGAAACAGAGACGCTTCGCTCGCTCGGTCAATAAGTTGCAATGTGTTACGATTTTAAAAAGGACAAGTAAAATAACCAATTTACATAAGACTAAAATATGTTTTGTTTCGAATTCAAAGAATAGGTAGGTAGATACTTAAGAAAAATAAGCCTAGTTACAAAGAAAATCACTGATGTAAACAAGTTTCCATACCTTAGTTGGTAACTGTAACAATGGAAAGTAACAAATACCGTGGGAAGGGGCGGTGTTGGTACAGTAGGCAACAACTTTCCGGTATAAACTGACATGCGTAGCAATCAATCAATGTTTGTCCGGGAGACCTGTTTATACTGGTTAGGTAGACTGTCCTGTGATCAACTAAGAATGTACCTATCGACAATACTGAGAAATTAGAATAAGTAACAAATACAATATTAAATAAGAACCTTGAACTGAATCCTTTTAACAGTAAGAATCATACAACTGAGAGGAAAAATCCGATTCAGTTTCCTTATACCTATAGTTTTTATTATAAGTCAAACCAAACACCAAGTTTTTATTAAAAATGTAAACAATACTTTATTTTATAGTCTATAGATTTATGTACTTTTGGTGGTTATTATTTTCAGTTTTATGCGTGCTACCCGAGGACAGTAAATTAAGTTACTCCCTTGGGATTAACCTTACTCTTTCGAAGACGTAATGTAAGTTGTAAATTAAAACTGGGCGAAAATATAGCAAAGTACCTTTATTGTTATAACTATGTTTACCTCTATGTTTGTTAGATCTCTGTTCATTGTAAAATTATGACATGTGTTTGTAGGAAATAAACAGTTTGAAGTTTATTTTATTTGTTTTACCTAAAAAAATACTTAAAAAAAATATTTTCATTTTTATTTTACAAATAAATCGGCACTCCCTAACTGTAATAATTTATTCAGCTTATACAGCATAAAATTTACATCGTTTTGTTCCCGCCGTGTAGTGATAGTACCCGTCAAACTGAACAACTTTTCACGAAAAAATAAATTCCTGAGACAAAAAAAATTTTAGTCTCTCCATACAAAATGGGTCGGTCGAGAGTTTGTATGGAGAGACCAAAAATTTTTTTGTCGCAGGGATTTTTTTTATCGTGAAAAGTTGTTCAGTTTGACGAGTACTATCACTACACGGCGGGAACAAAACGATGTAAATTTCACGCTGTATAGCGTGGTTTGATCGATATACGAAAAATGTGGCACAAAGCACTCCACGCTTTTTTCACAATAATACTAGTATTTTTCGTTCATTATTGTTTTCAGCTTATATTAAGAATTATTTTTCACTTTTTAGTTTGATGTGCTTTAAAAGCGTGTTTTTTAGTTTTTTTAAACTGGTAGGTATATTTATTTTTCACCTTTTAGTTTATCATCTTTTTGTATTATTATCCCCGGTTCTTGATAGGGGATTGGACTGTTCACCATATTTTATGAATTATTTTTAAAATATAGATTAGTAGCAGACGATTCGCGAAGAAAAATACAGAATCGGTTGAAAAACGAATTTACAGTGATTTTTTAAAGTTTCAATATGTCTGTCTCTTTCAAAAACGATTTTTTTGTATGGAGATTATATTATTATGGCGTTACTAACAAATGACGTCACAAGTGGGTATGTGCCTCTCTGTCTAATCTTGAATTTCAAACCTTTATAACTCGGTCAATTTTAAAGATAGAACAAAAATTATTTTCGTGTTCGATACCAGAAACTAAGAAGTTCAGATTTATAAAATAAAAATAAAATAGTCCGATCCCCTATTATCATTAATCCCTTCGGATCTAAATATAGGATGGAATTTACCTGCTATTTATTACTTTGCATATGCAAAGTTACCAACTTTTCGAATGAATAAATTTTATCTTTTAGGTCATACACAGTATTATTAGATAAAAAGACATTATTATGCGAGTATCTAAGAAATAGATTCTCTTAAGTTATTCATGGAAATAGATGACCATACCCCATACCAAATAAACCAAACCAAAAATACAAAAAAAAAAAAATTATGAACAAAAAAATCACAAAAGTTATTTTATGTTAGTATTTCTTTATTTTATTTCACTTTGATAAAAGAAATGTCAGTAGGGAAAAAAATGCTTCGGTTCGAGCCCCTTGATGGGGAACTATATACCTAGGTATATATTATGATCCGACAAATATTGTCTAACTACGAGTATCAAAAAGTCACCTACTATGAATCAAATTGGATGCATTTGATGCAAGTACGTGACAGAGTTGCCATGGCGACGGTAAAAAAAACACGTACCTGTTGGATTGCGTATTGATTGTGCTGACCCTATCTGTCAATGTTTACTTTTAAAAGGGTGTTGCCAGGGATAACGTGAATGGATATAAAATGTGCATAATTTTAAAAATAGTAAAATGTTAGTTTGGGCGAAAATTATGCAGGGGTTATTTATTACCTTACGCACGCAGAAAGCTTACTTACTAAGTATGTGAACGAGAAAAAGATATTATCACTTTCAAGGATACTTATTATAAAGTAGTTTGTCAACTAAACTGAACCTTGTTAACTACAAAACTTATGTTAGACAAACGCAAACCACTTTAACAAAGCTGTAAATTAATAGTTTTGATTAGGCGAATAATCTAGCTTATTTTACATAAAAAAAATAAAAATAAAAATATATATTCATTTTATTATATTATATTATTTTTTATTTTATTTTGTGCTATGCTGAATAAACGTTTTTCTATTCTATTCTAATTAAATGGCAACAAAATAACTTGTTAATAAACAGACTTGCTTAAAAAATAAAAATCGAGTATATTTTTAGGATTGAGAAGAGAACACACGATCTTGACAGGACGTCACAGCGTCCTTCGACGGAAATAGCTATGGCGGACGTCACGTGTCCAGTCTGTTGACCCGCCCTGGATTTACATCAACGGGTCCCGCAATAATCGCGTCAAGAAATTACGTAGGGGCTAATGTGTCCTTTATCGTGTAAACATTGTTAGTTTACACATTGCAAACATTGTTTGTATTGTAAGAGATTTTCCAAATCATGTCTCTCTGCGATAAAACATGGACTAACGGCTTATTATTGTTCCTTTCTAAGCGCGAATGACGCTCAAAATTAATAATACTATTGGTACCAACTACCCAATCACCAGCGAGTCCGCAGTCGCAGGCCGCCCCCCCCAGAGCACCTCCCTCGGCCTGGCCTGGCCTCTCTGGTTTCAGGACCCCTACACGGTGATGACGGCAGAGTAGAATACATTTGTCACCAACCCCTACTCTTCCCGTGGGTGTCGTAAGAGGCGACTTAGGGACTACACATTGAACAGGGAACGGGCAGCAGCGCTCTCTGATACTGCGATCTCCAACCCGCCTGCCAAGCGTGGAGATTATGGCAAAACCCTCCACTTTAGTGGAGGAGGCTCATAGTCCAGCAGTGAACTGTAACGGGCCGTTGGTGAATCATGGCCATTTTATTTAAAAAGTTATCATGGTAAGACTAACGTAGTTGCTTTCCATCAGGAAAGAATTTAGGGTTGCAAGCGGGACTAAACTGCACGGGTCTCTGCTGCTACTCGTATCTACGGAAGCAGTCGTCAGGATCAGGAGCCTTGTTAGTGGCCTTTGGCGGCTCTATAACACTGACACCAGGGTTCGTGGGGTTGGCTGTTGGTCTAACCCACACAACACAATTATGAGGCTAATTCTCCATATCACGCTCTATATCCGTCCTTTACACCTTTTAAAGATTGAAAAGGGACAAGAGATGGACATCCTAATATTAGAGCTGTCAAAAGGCTGGCAAACATCGAATTTGAACCTTATGGCTGTGTCGATTGCACAATTTTAGAGAGCACCTGTAATTTAAGCCTGCAATTTGAGCAATTTAATCTGACAGCTCTGCGCTTATTTTAGGTTATCATTCATTCAAATTAATATCATTCGTTCATCTGAATTCATCACCTCTCTTTCAATTTCAAAAATATTATTGGTAACATCGTAAAGAATAATGAAATTATCAAATTAATAATTAAATCATTACCCGCACGCAGTACCATTTGTTACGGTACCAATTTGTTTTTACATTATCTGAATACCTGTTTCCCGTTTCTAAAACTTTTTCAAGAGACATAACTTTTAAGGATCCAATGTTTTTATTAAGCTATCCATTGTTAGCTTTAATTAAAATCACAAGAAAACAAAGCAATGTTTAATTTAAAAGTTACTTTTTTTGCTACGGAATAATATTGGAACGAGTGTTTGTTTTCTTAAGATTTCTCTGTTTAGTTAAATACCTATTTAAAATACAAGAAGGTATTGTATTGTATTTTATTTCTAGGAATTGTATAACACGTGAAAGCAAATTATTTTCTCTCTCTGTATCTAAGTACACAGTCTTCTAGCAGCTATGCGTACCTACCTACCTAGTCAAGAAATGAAAATATGATTGTACTTAATCGACATTATACACGGTTTCGTTACGGCTACGATAAAAAAGAAAAACATGAAACTCTTTCTAGATTTTTTTAAACTAAACGAATAAAAATACATACATACCGGTTGCCTGGAAGAAATTGCTACCTGAGCAATAAGGCCGCCAATTGTACTATTGTTACTTCTGTAATTACTATATGTTTCTGTCTGTGTGCAATAAAGTATATTTCATTCATTCATTTATAATAGGGGACTGTTCACCATACTTTATGAATTTACCATATTTTATGAATTATTTTTAAAATACATAAAAACATAAACATAAAACATTTATTGCAAGTCACAGTTGGTACATAGAAGGTCTTATGAATATAGGGTACAGTATTTTGTGACACCCTGCAAGGGCGCAGCAATCTTGTGAGAGAGAGCATTATTTCACCTACTTAATAACTCAAATTATTAGTTTTGTATACTCAACAAGATATTATTTCGATAGACAATTTAATTAGACTACACACATTTTATAATCTATAGAATACACTTTATTGCAAACACAGATACAGTACTTAGAATTAAATACTTAAATTAAAAAACTTAGAATTAAATATAGATTAGTAGCAGACGATTCGCGAAAAAAAAGAACAGAATCGGTTGAAAACGAATTTACAGTGATTTTTTAAAGTTTCAATATGTCTGTCTCTTTCAAAAACGATTTATGGCGTTACCAACAAATGACGTCACAAGTGGGTATGTGCCTCCCTGTCTAATCTTGAATTTCAAACCTTTATAACTCGGTCAATTTTAAAGATAGAGCAAAAATTCTTTTAGTGTTCGATAGCAGAAACTAAGAAGTTTGGATTTATAAAATAAAATAAAAGTAGTCCGATCCCCTATTTTAGTAGGGAGCGATCAGAACTCTAAGTTTGCACTCTAGCCATACGAGTACATCAAGACGAAGACGTGAATCGGGTAAATGGCGGGAAATTGACTCATTCACATTTCGGAATTCGATAAAAAATTACCGTAACATTCGATTTTCAGAATTCGATGGAATGGCGTCACATTCAATAATAAGACAATTTTTTTGTAATTTTTAGGGTCGTGCATATCTGTTTTACTCTTACAGTTTCGGGCCTCGTAGTAGATGTTGCTTTGAAATAGTCGATAAACTGCGTCTTCTCTCCAATAATGCTACATTTCTTCTATTGTCTGTTGTCCTATGATTAATATCATCATCATTATGTTGTTTTTTTAATTATGAGAGCGTCGGTGGTCTAGTAGCTAGCTAGGGCCGGGAAACGCGGGTTCGATCCCCACCACATACCAATGTGTTTTCGAATTCATATGTACGCTCTTACGGTGAAGGAAAACATCGTGATGAAACCTGCACACTCCTGCGAACAAATTAAAAGGTTGTGTGTGAAGTCGACCAACCCGCACTGGGCCAACGTGTTCGACTAAAGCCTAATCGCCCTTAAGGTAAGCTCGAGCCCTTTGGTGGAGACGTATATGAGCTGTTGATGATGAAAGATGATTTATGTTACATAAAATATTCCTGAAGGATTCGTTCTATTATGCACCTTTTTTTTAAACGCATGGCATATTGCTCTCAGAACAAGGAATTGTATTTTAAAAATATAAAAATATACAAAATTGAATTAATTACAAAAATAAATAAATTGTTCAATAGGTAACTTTTCGTCAGTTTGAGTGTTAAACGTTATAAGCTACCAGTCTAGACAAGTGTCTAACAATCAGCAGATCTAAATAGCCTTTTGTAGGACATTCGGCCGGCACTTGGCACGCACCCTAATGTGGAAGGACCTTGGGCAGTAGTAACTAAATAAATAAACATAAGGAAAAAATACCTATACTGCATACCAACGTTTGAGAATCTGCGTAAACAAATCTTTTTCTTTCTTATGTTTTATTTTTAATTTTAGTCGTGGGACATTTTTATTTATTTTACGGTTTATATGACAGCTAGATGTTTGCTAAACTGTAAGCCTCTCAAATCAATCAATCAATCAGCCTATTGCAGTCGACTGCTGGACTGCTGCCTCCCCTTGGGCACGCCAAAGCGCACGATCACCCGCTTTCCTCATCCAGCCACCACCAGCGACTCACATACTCGGAGGAATTTTTCCTCCGAGCTCAAATACAATAAAATGAAAAATTGTGTTTTGACACTTAAATTTCACACAATGTCAATAAAAAATTGCTTACGTCAAAACACTAAAAAGAAAATCGAGGCTAATTGCATTATTATGGTATGACTTACGCCATGATCCTATGGTATGATTCATCATCAACAGCTCATGGCACGTCCCCACCGAGGGGCTCGAGTCCCTAGCCTATGTTATGATTATGCAAATAAATTATTATGAATTATAATCGTGCTTATAATACCAATAAAGAGTTTAAAGCATGTTAAATAAAATGCTACGCTTTAGTCTTTTTACTTAAAAGGTTTTTAAGAGCAAATTAAATTCAAAAAGGTAAATAAATAGACTATGTAAATACCCAACGATTCAAAAGAAAATGTAATATTACATACAATGCTATTTCAATTTGTAATTAAATACGCTACATTGTAGTTTAAATAAAGATGTACGGTCATCAACGGATCAAACTATACATTAAAGATCTTTGTTGTAACATCATTGAGTGCTTCAAGGTACAAGCTTTTATGTTGTCGACTGTTGAGTAAGTATAAAAGCTTACAGCTGCTTTTTGCGCTTTCAACACTGAAAATCACATTAAAACCTTTTATTGTTCCTTTATTGGACTGACTTTGTATTTAAAAATATTTCAGGTGCAAATAAAAAACTGCTAGCTCTTACACGTCCCCACCAGAATATAGCAAACAATAAGTATTGACCAGATAATTAAAAAATACACAAGGAAAATATTAATAATGTTGAAGTTGTAAAAACAATTAAGTATTGCATATTACCGGACATAACTAAGTTATATTCCTAATAGTATTTAAACGCGCGCATGAAGGTAATTTAAAATGAATACTTAGGTGTATTTTTTTAAAGATAATCATGTATTTTTTTTGTTATATAGACGGACACACGTAGGAACTACGTGTACGGGATACGTAATAATATATAATAAAGCGAGTTAAAGAGCATTATCTTTCGCTGTCAGATTGATCCATTATATTTATTTAAGTATTATATTTATAGTGATATATATTGTATTTTTAAAAATATTTTATATTTTTGGGTATATATTTTAGTATCATATTGTGTTAGTTTATTTATGTATATTTACATAATATTATATAAGTAATTCTTGTGATTGTTCTGTTCTTTCGTGTTTTATAAAGTTGTGCACGTTTTATCTGCGTCTTACTATCTCTTTTCTCTTCCGTAGGTCTGCTGGAAGATATTTCTCTAGAAATAAGCAGGCCTGTTGTGTCGTTTTTTTCAAATGTATTTCTATTTTTGTTATTATTGTGTACAATAACTCGTTAAATAAATAATTAAATAATACCAATATACATATGTTTTTATAACAATACCTACACGGAATTTAGTTTACATGTTGTTGTCAGCTCATTCATATACATCCCCACCAAGGGGCCGCCCAGCCGTAGTCAAACACGCTGGCCCAGTCCGGACTGATCGACTTCACACACAACCATTAAATTTTTCTCGCAGATTTACTAATCTGTACCTCACGATATTTTCCTCATACTTCCTTACTAATATTATAAACGCGAAAGTTTGTATGTACGGATGTTTGTTATTCTTTCACGCTAAAACTACCGAACGGATTGGGATGAAATTTGGAATAGAGATAGTTTGTACCCTGGATTAACACATAGGATAATTTTTACGACAACCGACCTCACAAACCCTGGTGTCAGTGTTATAGAACCGCCAAAGGCCACTGACTACGCTCATGTAACGACTAGATAGTAGCCGGGACCAACTCTCTTTTCGGACAATAATGTGATTCAGCCTGCAATATCCTAACCAAACTGGGGAAAGTCTCACGAGATTTTTGCTTGACAATGTCCCCACCGGGAATCGAACCCGGAACCTCCGTAATGGGCGTCGAAATCTCGACCAGTCGGCCACGGAGGCTGTTTCCTAAAAATTGAATATAGCAACACACACAAACAGCCCGTAGCCCGATAGCGGCGGCGCTAGGGTTGGAACGGGCGTAATTTCTGATTTTCCGCGTCATTTCAATTTTTTACCTGATTTTTCTGGAATTCTACCATGTGGATACGATTAGAGGGCTTCGCGGTCCCCCCTTCATGACGCGAATGTTGCTCTATAAACATTTGCATTTATTTTAAAAATAGTACATTACTGCCGCGGGCGCAAAATTAGTTATTGCTGGACGAGGGCACGTTTAAAGTCCGAGGCGCAGGCGAGGACTTTTATTGTGTACGAGTCCAGCAAGAGTAATTGCGGCCGAGGCTTGTATAGTGCTTTTCTCTGAAATATGCGAAGAAATTACAAAATACTAAAAATATTGTGGGACCTTGAATTTAGATGTCTACTTGTATCGCACTAAACTTATAAGTTCTAATCTTTATCACTTTCTACTTTGATTTCTTGAACCATTCATTGTTATAATATTTCCCCAATTCAATGATTAGTTAACTCCATCATGAAAAATAAGTAAAAAAAGCGGCGAAAATTACAAACAAACCGCCATATTGTGCACTTTTTTTTTTGTTTTGTGCCAGTGTCATACAGAGCATACAGCCTACTCAAATTACTACGAGTCGTGTACGATTCATATAAAATTTGAATTTAGAACATTAAAACTTATGAAGAGTATGCTATACTTTTATAGCTCAAAAACATTGAAATTTCTGAACGAAAGTTACTTTGCCGGCCTAGGCCGTTTGAGGGCACATTGTCGGCCGCTGTTTGGTATGGGGCAATGTTTCGTCCAAAAATGAGTCACTTCGCGTACTGTTTTTTTACAGTAATGATCACATTTTCGAGCGTGTCGGAGAAGATGTTCTTTTTTATTCGGTTTGAATCTTCTTAGAACAGGCAAAGGAATTAAACAAGCAGCCATTGTCCCTGAATTTTCAGACTTTTCCGAGACTGTCAGTACAGTACAAAAAAAATCTAGTATTAGCGTTCTTTTCTAAAATTCATTACTACTTTAAATTAAAAAAAATATAATGGATTAATGGAACTAACGATTGTTTGGTGCATTTGCAGCTTCAATGCAGAAGAATGCAGTTTTCTTTTACAGAATTTTTAGAGTAAGAATTTTTACAAGAGTTAATAGACAAACACGGTTTGAATGTGATACTAAAGAACTACCGTTACCATTCTCTGCGTCCTAATAAGGTTTACCATACTGTTACTACTATTAGTCACATGTCAAAGTTTAAAGTTTGAGTTGTACGTCGCGAGTCGCGACAAGGTTTATTTTCATAACATGTACACTAAACAATATCGTTGATGAGTAATTGTACTTACAAAGTACAAAACAATAGTGTGACACCATTTCACACTAAGTACGTCTCCAAACGTGTGGGTACAATTTGTGTACAATGTACTTGGATATGGTATGCCCAAAAAAATGTATCTCTCACTAGAGAACGACTGGACCGACAACCCTACACTTTGCGTGGTCCGACACGTGCTTGGCCGGTTATTTAATGTACGTCCGAATTAGACGTACATTAAAAAAAATCGGGAAAAATTGAAATTAGATTTTCAGCGAGATTTTTGCCATCGTCCGGGTCAGCAGATAAAGAATATTAACTATTATAATAGCATTATGTGCTACAACTTTATGATCTGCAAGCTCTCTCTGTTTAGATAAATATCGTGTGGTTTTAGTTGGCCTGAAGCTCTGTCTGACTAGAAAGGGATATGAGCGTGACCATGTATGTATTATATCAGAAAAACCGTGCGCTTTAAAGAATAAATAAAAAAGCTTGTCAAAAAGTTAAAAAGGCCGAGTAATTGAACCAAAGAACAAGTACTGCTTGTTCTGAGAATTTAACGATTGAATCTGACTGTCAAATCACCTAATTCCCCGAACCACTGTCACACTCTTTGTCAGACTAAATATATAGGTTCGATTCCCGCTTGTGATCAAACAAGCTTTAAACTATCTGTTCTGTAGTCGTATGGCAAGGGAACCTGTATAATTGACGTTTGACTTTATGATATGTGCATTAATTAATTGACACTCAATTAATTTTATAATAAATGTATTAGACTGATAAAAGTTTATTAGTAACTTTTACCAGAAATCAATCACAAAGTTTTACTACTATAACTTCCGCTATACAATTCAACTTATTAAAATATTTGATCGCGTTCGCGATTCGCTTATTTTATCAGAGCAAATGGGTATTTGTAGCCCGAATTAATTAATAATCTGAAATTTAAACAGAAAAATATATATTTGTTTGTGTGATTGATTCAAGAATTAATAACTCACGTCTTGCTTATAAAATTAAGCCTGGATAGTTTGCAATAATAAAAGTCAGTTTTAATTAAGAGAGAGTCGTTAAACTGTCATTATGCCTTGCTGATAAACAAATCTCTGTTTACGTGAAAAGTTTACCTAAATAGGTTTTTTTGTAGTTCAACAATCTACCTATTTTCAACTTCATCGTATCATAAATGAAAATACTTGGCTGGGTTAAGTAGGTAAGTAATAAATAAATTCCAATAACAGGTACAACGCTAATAATAAAACCAAAAGTATTTCAATAATCAAACATGCAGAAATTCTTCCAAGAAAACCTCACTAAAATACTGGCCATTCGTTATTTTCGCACAATATTAAAAATAAAACCCACAAGCACTTTAAACACTTTATAAATTAGAACACTTGTTTGTTTTGGGGTCAGAAAGTTCGATGTAAATATTCACATCGAAACAAACGTCCACTCACTGCGACAGAGCGCGGGAAACTAAACAGGCTGGCTGGCTGTGCGACTGCGACGCCATTTGCCAGCCTGCCAGTGCCAGCTTCGTGTTTGGCGCCAACTCAGCCGGAAAAGCGCTAAATTCCTATAGATGGATAACTTTTGCTGAGTTTTAACACGGTTTAATTAAAGATTTTTTCTAGTTAATTAATTTTATGGGTCAGTTTTAATCTGTGGCCAACTTTATAAAATGTGGCAAAGTTTTTACGTCAGGAAGCAAAGCGACAAAAACCGGAAATTGAAATGAATGTTTTGATCTTTTTTGACCTTACTTTATTTTATAAATAAACTAGCTTTTCTACCCGGCTACGCCCGGGACTGAAATTAATGAAAAATAAATTAAATTGGATCCAAAACATTTTTTTTATTTCACAAATATAGTAGTTTATAACCTGGTCAGTAATCTCTTCTATCGATTGGTACAAACCCCATCGAAATCGGTGCAGCCGTTAAGTTTTATAAAGTAGATATTGTCATGTGAGTAGTTTGAAATAACTTTTAGTCCTGCAACATTTTTAGGATATGCATTACAGCGTGTTAGCTAAAATAACGCAGAACTTCTCGGGTAGGTCAGCCCATTAAACTGAACAACTTATGTTTCAAAACTTTTTAAAATTCGCAAAAAATTCTCGAGCATCTGATCAATTTATTTTATTTTATTTTAATATTGTAGGGAAGCTAACAGCACTAAAATTACGTAAATAATGCAAACATTAAACATTTGGAGTGTGGAGATTTCATCACGATGTTTTCCTTCACCGTAAGAGCGTCGAATAAACGTAATATGAATTCGAAATTCAAAAACACATTGGTACGTGGTGGGGAGCGAATCAAAAGTTTAGGCTTCATAAATTATTTTCAAAAGTAGCAAGCAATAGTAAAAGTTTAACGTTTCTTTTTTCCTTTTTTCCACTGTCAAAGACGTTTTCCTACGGTAAAACGTTAAGCATTAAAATGCGATGCGTACCTACTCTTTGGAGACTTTTAGATATTATCTCTCCACGTCATAATTATAATGACTGTTAATAAACTTGCCTATCAATTTAGCTAATTATATGATTGTTAATCATGGTTCATTATGCGATTTATTGTATTACATGCCACTTAGCGACTTGAATAATGTGCGAACAAACGAGTGCACTTTTTAAAAAGCGCTATATACGCTGAATTGCATATGCTTATTTCAAATCGAATTAATAATAAGCTGATTTAAAATAATTGTATTAATATTAATCATAGTTGGTATCATTCTTCATTACCTTCCTAGGCATTTTTTGGAATTTGTTATAATTTGAATTGACAAATAAGCAGATGAATCAGTTATTTATAAATTATAATATAATAATTGCAAGTAATTTGTAAGATTTACCACCGTGTGGTGACGGCAGAGTAGAATACATTTGTCACCAACCACAGAACATATAAAAGTCACCAACCCCTACTCTTCCCGTGGGTGTCGTAAGAGGCGACTTAGGGACTACACATTGAACAGGACACGAGCAGCAGCGCTCTCTGATACAGTAACCTTTTAATCTGCGATCTCCAACCCGCCTGCCAAGCGTGGAGATTATGGCAAGGCTCATAGTCCAGCAGTGGACTGTAACAGGCCGTTGGTTGACTTGGTTGGTTGGTTGTAAGATTTTAGTGGGCGTGGTATCATGTTTATTAGGTAATGATCAAGTAATTTTATGTTTACAAATATTAAGATCAATTTTATTTAATTATAAGAAAGCACACAAAGCGCATTTCATGTCATACCCTGAATTAGGGCGATTAGGCCTTAGTCGTACCACGCTGGCCCGGTGCGGGTTGGTCGACTTCACACACAACCTTTGAATTTCTTCGCAAGAGTGTGCAGGTTTCATCACGATGTTTTCCTTCACCGTAAGAGCGTCGAATAAACGTATATATGAATTCGAAATACGAAAACAAATTGGTACGTAGTGGGGATCGAACCCGTTTCTCCCGGACAGGAAGCAGCGGCCCTAGCCACTAGACCACCGACGCTCTCCTCACGCGCATTTGAAGAAATCAAATTCATTGCCGACTCCCGCAGGCTGCTGTATGTAACTCTCAATCTTTAACTATGTAACTCTCTTTCTTAAAATTCGATACACGTTCAATTTTAGGTTTAGAGAGTTGCTGTAAGAATCGGGTACAAGTGCTATGTTCCATTAGTGGTTATAAAATATTAACTGGGCAAAGTGGACTGCAGCCGGACAGAATATTGGGTAAACAGTACCTACATACGTAATTCCATTTAAATAATTATGCCACTGCAAGTGTTCTCTAATTGGAAAATATTGCAACTGAAATGTTTTTGGACATTTCGTTTATTCGAAAATGCATTAAACTACGACAAAAATAACATTACCAGTGCCGTCCTATACATACCATTATGAGATGTTGTTTTGCTCAAAGTCAAAGTCAAAGTCAATTTTTTTTTTATTCGAATTAAGATTTTTACAAATCATTTTTCGACGTCAAAGCTATCATGGATGGCACGTTCACTACCAGTGTACGCCCTCTGTGGAGAAGAACGGCCAGAAGAAACTCCACAGGAATTGTATCTTTTGTACTTTTCTTTTAAATATATAAAGAATCATACATGAGTCATAATTACAATCTACTCCGTTGATTTGGAACAACAGTTGACCAGACGTTTTTATCATCTAAGTAATCATTTATCGTATAATAGGCCTTAGAACATAAAAAAGTTTTAATTTTAGCTTTAAATTGGCTATCGGACAGATTTACAATATCATCTGGTATCTCTGGTAGCTCTATCAATCCTTTCGACCTAATATGTCTTAGCAAAATAGCACTGTCGTCGTCGTGTGGTATGAGAACGAAGCTTTTATGGATAAATAAAAATAAATAGGTGGCCTGTTATTACTAAATTATAAGCCGCCAATCTAGGTGCCTTCCGAAGCACGGAATCATCTTTCTTTTCGGACAATCAGGGCCCCGTTTCACGAAGCAACAATTTACTAGTAACAAGTTACAATTTGATATTCATCGCGTAACCAATTCGCCTTAACTGTAAGCCCTTATCGTTTTATCTCATTGTCTACGCAATGTACATCAAATTGTACTTGTAATTTGTAACTTGTAGCTTCGTGAAACGGCCCCCAGGTGATTCAGTCTGCAGTCCTAACCAAACTGAAGAAAGTCTCACAAAGCGATCTTTGCTTGACAGTGTCCCCACCGGGAATCGAACCCGGAACTTTCGTAATGGGCGTCGAAATCTCGACCACTCAGCCACGGAGGCTGTTGAGAGCACCTGTTATCAGCAGAATATTAAAACATTGACTATACCAGCCGTGTGGTGACGTCAGAGTAGAATACATTTGTCACCAACCCCTACTCTTCCCGTGGGTGTCGTAAGAGACGACTTAGGGACTACACATTGAACAGGGAACGGGCAGCAGCGCTCTCTGATACAGTAACCTTTTAATCTGCGATCTCCAACCCGCCTGCCAAGCGTGGAGATTATGGCAAAACCAAACACTTAAGGGGAGGAGGCTCATAGTCCAGCAGTGGACTGTAACGGGCCGTTGATGTTGACCATACCTACCTAGATTTTAGTACTTCGATATTGATGCCAAAGAGGACTATCGCGAACATAATTTGATTAGCACTGATTCAATTTTCGCTCCTCTAGAAATCCTACATCGATTTTTTATTACATTACAACGACGCTGTCTATTTTTAGAATTTCGAAGCCTTTTATTAATAGCGATACGAGTATACTTTGATGTTGTGTTTAAAAGGAAATATAAAAATAAGGTTTCTTTTCCTATTGACGGATAATTGGGAAATATGAACGTTATTTGCTACAATTTTTATTCAACAAGTTTATAAAAAGAATAATTATATTTAATACCTTCGCAGTAAGTTACCTATCAACATCAACGGCCCGTTACAGTCCACTGCTGGACTATGAGCCTCCTATAATCTCCACGCTTGGCAGGCGGGTTGGAGATCGCAGTTTAATAATATTATATTATAATAAGTTTAATAATATTATATATTATATAATATTATAATATTATAATCTGTACATTGATAGTATCAAATAAATAATTTTATTCTGTGATACTTCACAGAATGTGTATGTTGATTATTTCCAATAACAAAATATCGTCAACACCGATTGTAATACGGAATTTAACAAAGTACTAAATAATTTTTTTTTCGTAACTAATTACGAAAAAAAATTATAAATTTCAAATAGATAGGCATCTTTGTAAGTAAATATGAGAAATGAAAAGGTTTGACTGAAATACTAGATACTAGGCAAAGTCAACCATTACACTACGGGACATCACTATTTACGTCACAATGACATCAATCAAAAGTCGCTTCATATCGTGGCCCGACTATAGCTACTGCCAAAACCGACCAATCAGGAACACGGTTCACAATTTTACGGGTGATAAAACCCGACAGATTATGAACCTGCACCTTTGTTTACAATTTGACGGTTTGACATCGTAAGATTATAAACTAACGAGAAATAATACGTAAAATTGTAAATGGTTGGTTTCAGTTCACAATTTTCCGTAAGTTTATAATGTCGCGAGTAAGATTGTAAACTAACGGCGTTCACAATCTTACGGTGACATATATAAGCTATATAAGTCTGTAGCAGTACAGCTATCCTACCTTCTTCTATTTTGTTTCTGGCAATACTTCCCCCGCAAGTCCGCGCCCGCTATATCACCACTCTGGTAGAATAATAGCGATTAGGTCCGTCAAAAAAAAAGACTGAACCCTGTTTTCTTCTGTCACGCTACCTCTCTACAACTACATCCTCATCTTCACCACCTTCAAACTACTATCTATCATCGTGCGGCCAGCAGTCCTGTCGTGGCAGCTGCTGGGCTACATGCTCTTGTCAAAATCTCTACCGAGGGATCGAGCTTCCCCTGAGTCACCTTGGACGACTGACCCTGAGTCACCTTGGACGACTGTCTATATTTTCCATATTTCTTTTACATGGTTTTTGCACATCACGATGTTAGTGTCGAATAAACGTACCTAATAATAAATTGTGGACTAAACCGCAAAAACCATTAGTAAAAACAAAACCCGAAAACCAACGAAATAGTTAAACATTTTTATACTAAAACAGTACATCTCATATACAGCTTTGAGAACACAATCGAACGACAAATATCACAAATGAGCAGAATTCCATACATTTCACGCATGGCGTTGTTCAAAAAGCGCTCCGGTGTGTCGCTCTGTCGGTCGCCTTTTGTGTCCACTTCCGTTTCCGGTTCGATTTTTGAACTTGTTTACCTTTTTTTAAAAATTTTGTCTACTAATAATAGATGCCGAAAATAGCTTTATCTATATAGTGAATACATTTAATCATCTTAACCATTTTATTTGCTTTGTGCAAGACTTGCCCTTACTTAGACTATTTTACCCTGTAGCGATGCATCACGCAAGTGTTTTTCCTAACTACCTTGCCCTATCCTACTTGGCCAGCTATGTGTACCAAAATGGGGCGTATTCCGATTCAGACTTTCAGCGCTGTCAGCGATCAGAAAAGCAAAAAAATGGTAACATATCGCATCACGGACTTAGAATTAGACGTAGGCCTAGAAGCAGAAAGTGTTCAAACACAGAGGATGTATAGACGACGCTGACGACGATCACCTAGGGGCATCTATTTGGGAGCACGGCCTTAGCTTACGACGTTGTTTCCAGAAAGAGAAGTGCATCGGACACAGGATTACTATCCATCCGAACATTTAGGCGATTAGAATTGTTCGGATTTCTTAGCCTTTTTTTTATTTCTTTGGTCTAAAGGTCTTGGTAACCGGACCATAAAACTTAAAAAAAAAAACAGTCCCTCCCCTCGCGTATGTAACTAAGTGACCAAGGCTTGCATTTCGTGACTGAACTTACTTATTGACTTTCTGTCAGAACTATTAATCTTTTTATATGGTAACCCTAATCTGACAGGAAAAGCCCTAAAAGCTCCGTCTCTAGGAAAAACGGAAGTGGAACTTAGTCTAGGCTATGCGCACAAACGTTTATACACACCCATGTACGCACATTTCGAAAACTATATCTTCCCGCGTATTGTGGTAAAAGGGCGGAGTTAATTAACTTCCAGGTATAACAAAGTCTTCAGAGGTTGCAGACTTAAGGACACTTTTTTTTGGTGTTAGTAGCCCAGACCAGACTTAAGACGCACTTTACTAAAGATTCTACTAACCTGATACTTCTTGATCGCCTGCTGTTCTTTGCTGGAGTCGTGCGCCGGCGGCCGCGGCGGCGCGTCCCGTGCAGCCTCGCGCGGCGGCACCGCCGGCGCTGTTGCCGTCCCGTTCACCTGCTAGAGATTTACATGAGTGTAAGACAGCAACAGTATTCTCTTAAGGTTAAGTTCTTTGACATAGATCTAGAGTTTTTTTTTTGTTTATGGTCTGTTGAGTCACCTTGTTACTGAACATAAAATGTTGTCTAATCCTGCAGTATTGCCCTGAACTTCAGCTTGTCCTTTTCGCCTTTAAAAGAAAAATGAGACAAGAGATTAACTCTATTAAATATCAAAACGCGACAAATGTAAAATTTCAAACAGATTATAAAAATGGCAAGTTAACAGCTCCAATTAAGGCTAAGAAACAAAAGCGCAGTTACTACTCAGAAAAACAAAAAGGACCGATAGCCTTTTAAGATTTGGAGCGTAACTGCAGGAATCGGCAGCAATGTTAAACTTATTCCTGGGAAATGCACAAACAATTTCAATCAGTCTTTTGTAAAGCATCGATTACACTACAACGTACGTTGCTGTCGCAGCACTAATTTACTATCATAAATACGACGATAAAAAAGTAATGTAATTTGAATTATATAGTTATCAGATCTAAAATGGTGTAATCGGTGCTTAAGATTCAAAGGTTACTTCAGAAAGTTTATTCGATTTAAACGGCCTACAAAAGTTCCACAAATAAAAAATATAAGTAGAATTTTTCAAAAGCACGAATTATGTGAACCATTTCTCCAAAACATTTACAATCCCAATTAATTCTAAGAAGTTGCCTTAAAATTAATTTATAACATATACTAATAACCAGCAGTGGACTGTAACGGGCCGTGGACGATGATGATGACTAATCAATTTTTCAATCATGGACGTTTTGTAGCCGTTGGTTAACGTAGATTCAAATGTCATAGCATTCGCAATTAGCACAAAATTATTTAAAAAAATATCTTAGCTGTGCAACATGATGCTTTCAAAATGTAATTTAAATAGACACAGTTGCATGAATGGTAAATCAGATAGTAATTTAATTGAAAAGGCTTAAAATTAGGCAAGGTAAATATTCGTTATAATAAGAATTGGCAAAGCTAAGAAATTTTGTTAAATACATACTATTTTAACCCATGTTAGCGCTCGCTACTGAAAAAAGTTAAAATAAACATTTATAAGTTATTGAAATAATCCTCCCAACGAAGCGTCTCCTAATAACACGCGGTTTGCGATTGAAACATCAACAAAATGCAGTTGAAATGGGGGATGTTCCGACAGCCAATAAAAAAAATAGTTCATGAAACTTCGGTAGATGGCGATGACGATTCGTGGATCCGAAGAAATCAAGAGAAGTAACAGGATTTAAAAACAGAATCCACGAAGTACACCTGGCGCCATCTATCGTCTTAATTAGAACTATTGTTTTTATTTTTTTAAAAGCTGTCAGAAAATCTCTCATTATTTTTAAAATGCGAAGTCTTATTTTAGTAAAATTTCCTATCCACAATATTTAAAGTGCATAGTAGTGAGACGCCCTCTTACAATTTTTATATTTATATCAAAATAGTAACTTACGTATAAAAGTCCGAATCTTGTAATTATGTGTAAAATTACATCGCTTATTTTTTTGTTACTTTTTAAATATGTATGTGTAAAATAAACCACAGACGACCGAGATTTAAGTACAGACAAGTAATTATAATAATAATAAATTAATAAAAGCAATTTTTATTATAGATAGGAGAATTTACACCCTTAATCACTTTTTAAGTACTTACTGCAATGTATATGACCCTAACCACAGACCGCGTTATCGTTCAAAATGGAACCCACAAACTATAGTTATTTAATAATATTCAATTAACAATATCTGATGTAAATTTCAAAACAATACAGTATTAAGTAAAATATTGACAGGCAAGTTATTAAATAGATTTATGCTTAGATATAGTTCCACAAGTTTAATGTAGTTACACCTTTTTATAAAGAACACTAGCCATATGTGATCATGAATTATTTTGTTTTTAACTTTAGTTTTTTTAAAATAATCACAAAGACGACCGCTCGTTCACAGTTATTTTAACTATAGTGAATTTATTCAATAGTAGTTTGTATGTCAAGTGAGCAAAGTAGTCTTTTTTGCTTTGCTTTTCGGTGAAGGCGCTATTTTACGTCCAGAGTGACACAATGAAAAATGTCAGAGGTAAAATAGCGAATGTAGAGTTACACTTTGTTTACATCGCTTATATGATTAATCTACAGTAAAAGCATGGAACTTAACCTAAGTAAATATACAGTTAATAATTTATATGAATTCCATAATACACATTATTACCCCAATCACATCATGCAATTCAAATAAATAGACACCTGAAAATATGAACACCTGCAAAAAAAATCATTCCATTAGTTTAACAAGAAAATGTTACGTACATCTGCCCAAATATAATTTATTGTTTTTTTTTCGACAAATTTCCATCGGAACACATTCCCCACTAGACACAGTTTCAAATAGACATCTTAGAAAGAAGTAAGAAAAGAAAGGCTCGGTACATGGCCGAAGAAAGTAAAACATTATTTATATTAATACGACGGAAAGAAAATACATAACAAAATACAGTGTCCTTGTCTAAAAACCGAGTAACAAAAAACAGCTCATAATATATACGTTCCCACCGAGGGGCTCGAGCCTACCCTGAGGCCTAGTCGACCACGCTAGCCCAGTGCGGGTTGGTTGACTTCACACACAACCTTTGATTTTCTTCGCAGGAGTGCGCAGGTTTCATCATGATGTTTTTCCTTCACCGTAAGAGCGTCGAATAAACGTAAGTACATATGAATTCGAAATTCAAAAACACATTGGTACGTATGTATGTATGTCTGATGAGGGACGCCTGCGACGGAGCGCAGACGGGTGACCTGCTCTATGTGGAGAACTATTTCACCCCACATTGGTACGTGGTGGGGATCGAACCCGCGTCTCCCGGACGGGAAGCGGCGGCCCTAACAACTAGACCACTGACGCTCTCAAGATTGTTTACCTGAAGTAAAGTACATTAACCGAAAGGGTATATGCAGAACCACAGAATATATCAATAAATACCGCAGACAGAATGTTAATAGTCGCTAAGCGTGTACTGATGGAACCCTAAATATTGATGTACTGTGATGTTAAGAAAAAAAGTGATTCGTGATATAGATGGACTTTGCAATGAAAGTGAAAAATATATTTGAACAAAAAATGTATAAAATTAATAGTTTCGTTACAACAATTTGATGGATGTGAATATGAAATGTGCTAGTAATGATTTAGTATGGTCTAAAAATTATGTACCTATACTTCGATAATTCTTTTTGAGATCGATTACACCTTCCCAAACATCGGATGCTAACTACCTTGCCTATCATTGCTGTTGCAGTACTAATTTACCGTCCAAGTGCGACCAGTGCACAGCAATGTAATTTAAAATAATTACTAGATCTAGAGAAATGTCATCGCTGATTAACAAACATGCCACGTACTGATTGCCTGCTGAATGATCAGTGAATTCACTCTGTTTAGGCATTTTCTACATTTAGTTCACTTTAGATTCGCTAGATGGCAGGTTTGCAGGTATTATACATTTTATTTTAACAAATATACTGTGAGATTTTTTGGACTCGCACATGGTCCTTCCGGTTTAATATTTAACGTAACAATAAATTTGAAGAATGAAATATTTCAGTCCCTGCCCATTGAGTAATTTTGACTCACTCAGTTTTCCAGGGAATCCGTTCATGCCACTGTTTATTAAGTCAGCTACACGGTTGCTCCCATAGAAAAGTAAAATCGGTTGCCCTGTCGTATAATAATAGTGAAATCATATGTTGATATAACCATACATAAACAGAACCTACATAGTGACGCGGCTTCGCCTTTATTATGAAAATATGAGTGTCTACTACTACCAGTACCACCTCAAACCATGTTAGCAAATATTACAGTAACCTAGAGTCATTTTATAATAAATATGAGTACTTGTTAGTCACCTTAAACCAATCTAATACAGTTCATAATAACTAGCATACAAGAATGCACATAGTTGATTATAGCGCGGAATTGTCCATGTGAATATAATAGTATTTGTTTTATAAACCAGCTGATAAAACCTAAATTACGCAAAACCTTTCAAGTGGTTGAATGAATGAATGTACATACATTTCATGTAAATTTACTCGGTCTGTAGTTAGTAATGAAATTTTTGAATATTAGTAGGAAAGGAAAGATGACGTATTATAGGCTGAGCCACCCAAAAAGTTTTGCGTTAGTGACTTTCCCGTAACGAAATTTCGCGTTGACCAACAGTGTGTATAGAATTATTCCTCTAAATACCCGTCAAAAGAAGACTACTTAAACTACCCCAAGCGAGACCAAACCCAAAGACCAGCCCACGATGGATGCGTCATGCAGCATTTACCTGGAACACCACGTTCTTTCTGTCCACGGTATTCGGATACTTCGGCGTGGTTTTGACGATCTGCACGAACGTCTCTGGCACGTCCACTGGCACTTCCCGCCCCAACAGCACTGGCGTCGTGTCAAACCCAGCCGGCAACTGATACGCAGCGTACACCGCCTCGCGAATCAACACCGACTCGCTCCTAGCAGAATACGTGACGCCTTCCCTACAATCCAGCAAAGAATCCTCCCCATTAGAGATTAGTAGCTGTATCTTGTGGTCGCTGAGAGTGTGCGTCAGGTTGGAGACGGCAGAATCTGATCGCTCGGATGCCAAGTCCCCGCATTTGGCGGTTTCCGAAGACCCTTTGCTTTTCTTGCTTCCGAAGCTAGTTCCTGAGCCGTCCGAGCTTTGCGGTAAAGACATGAGTTCGATGTTGGTGGTCTTGAAGTCTGATCCGTCGGAGCTGGGGCCGGATGTATCGATGTTTTGAAGGACGGTGCTCTGTTTGGAGCTGAAGCTGGTGCTGGAACCGCCTGAGGATAAGAGAGGCTCCTCGTCGCGAGTGGGGGCCCTCAGGCGTACCTGCGGGGGCCGGGGCGGGGGGTACCGTGGGGGGGTCTTGTTTCGCGCGATGAAGCTGTCCGGGACGTCCACCGCCATCTCGCGGTGGGGGCCTGGAAATAACAGATGGGTTTCATTAGTCATCACATCACAATATCATCGTTAATCACTGATTGGTAAAGACTATTTGGCAGGTTGAAAATTCTGATAATGGGCTAGTAAAGTTATATTGTTTTGTATTGTTGGTCTGACCACTAGCCTGACCAGTGAGCCTGGCTAACTTTGTACTGATACCATGTCTGCACGATAGTGTCTATACTACAGAGCTAGTATTATTATTTATTCTGTGGCTACAGTCGTCAATTCTCTTTTAAACTTGACAAAAATGATCTCTTATTTCTTGCTGTACAACTTTGTATTGAACTTTTTAGTGCTCTGATCTGTGATTTGCAGTACCAGACAGACTTATCAGTGCCTCGTTCCCTAATCTTAAAATGCCTTAAACCTTGAGTTGCATCGTTTGTTATCGCCTTTTAATTGGTAACCACAGACCGCGGTACGTAATGCACATGTTGCAATAAGGCATTAAAGTCTATCTTTTCCCTGTAGGTAGGCAAGTACCTGGTGCTACGATTCCATCTACACTACAGATAATAAAAATGTGTTTTCGTTATAGTCTCCGAGCCCAATTGGTAGAGGTTCTGGAATAGAATTCCGGTGGCACTGTCAAACACAAAATCACTTTGACTTTCCAGTATGATCAGGATATTGATGTCGGGGGAGACGACAAATAACTCGTGCCATTAGCATTGTGGTAGGTGTGACCTGATTGTACGAAAAGTTAGACGTTTCCGTGCTTTCGTTGTTTTTTGCTATCAGACCAAAATTTGATTTGATCGATTTGACTCACAGTAAATTACGATAAATACTGGATAATCCCTACAGTAGTGTTAACGAACCAAAGAATTTACGTTTTACTCAAATTGCATAAAACTTCAATGTCAATAAAAAGACAATTAGGAGTTACTCGGGGATCCCAATTTTTTATCCATTGTTTGTGCCGGAAGGTCACAGCCAAATTACCAGTTACAACGCAAGGTCACCTGCGCCGACGCCGTTTTTGCAAACGCCAGTAATCAGAAATAATGACAGGTCTGGTATACAGACACGGGTATAGCTTAACTTAGAATTATGAAATGAAATTTGAGAATCAAGATTGATTTCCAATGATTACGGGTCTGTGTTAGACATAATGACGACATTTTGAAATGTACTTTTTGTAATAAAATGGTCTAGAATGGAACAAAGACTGATTTTGTAATGGCATACTGCAGTCAGTAGCCTGCATTGATGTAAAAACTCCTTGCTTCGAACGTAGCGAAGGAGTTTTAATTCTGAGGTAGACTGAGCTTAGAAATTAAAAAGTGCTTTTTTAGCCCAAACCTAAACAAAACACTCCTTTCTTTTTCCTTCAGAAGAAGTTGTTTTGTAAGGTCGACATCTAACCTCACAACCCTGGTGTCAGCGTTATAGAACCACCAAAGGCCACTTATAAAAAGTAAAATAAAATATGGCTCGTGTATCGACTAATAGATAGATAGGTAGATATCGCCGGGACCCAGTTCGCCCAGCTAGTAGGTTATAAGGGCGTATCTTACCGGTATCTGTTCGCCCAGCTAGTAGGTTATAAGGGCGTATCTTACCGGTATCTGTTCGCCCAGCTAGGAGGTTATAAGGGCGTATCTTACCGGTATCTGTTCGCCCAGCTAGTAGGTTATAAGGGCGTATCTTACCGGTATCTGTTCGCCCAGCTAGTAGGTTATAAGGGCGTATCTTACCGGTATCTGTTCGCCCAGCTAGTAGGTTATAAGGGCGTATCTTACCGGTATCTGTTCGCCCAGCTAGTAGGTTATAAGGGCGTATCTTACCGGTATCTGTTCGCCCAGCTCGGAGGTTATAAGGGCGTATCTTACCGGTATCTGTTCGCCCAGCTAGTAGGTTATAAGGGCGTATCTTACCGGTATCTGTTCGCCCAGCTAGGAGGTTATAAGGGCGTATCTTAGCGGTATCTGTTCGCCCAGCTAGTAGGTTATAAGGGCGTATCTTACCGGTATCTGTTCGCCCACCTAGTAGGTTATAAGGGCGTATCTTACCGGTATCTATTTGCCCAGCTAGGAGGTTATAAGGGCGTATCTTACCGGTATCTGTTCGCCCAGCTAGTAGGTTATAAGGGCGTATCTTACCGGTATCTGTTCGCCCAGCTAGGAGGTTATAAGGGCGTATCTTAGCGGTATCTGTTCGCCCACCTAGTAGGTTATAAGGGCGTATCTTACCGGTATCTGTTCGCCCAGCTAGGAGGTTATAAGGGCGTATCTTAGCGGTATCTGTTCGCCCACCTAGTAGGTTATAAGGGCGTATCTTACCGGTATCTGTTCGCCCACCTAGTAGGTTATAAGGGCGTATCTTACCGGTATCTATTCGCCCAGCTAGGAGGTTATAAGGGCGTATCTTACCGGTATCTGTTCGCCCAGCTAGTAGGTTATAAGGGCGTATCTTACCGGTATCTGTTCGCCCAGCTAGGAGGTTATAAGGGCGTATCTTAGCGGTATCTGTTCGCCCACCTAGTAGGTTATAAGGGCGTATCTTACCGGTATCTGTTCGCCCAGCTAGGAGGTTATAAGGGCGTATCTTAGCGGTATCTGTTCGCCCACCTAGTAGGTTATAAGGGCGTATCTTACCGGTATCTATTCGCCCAGCTAGTAGGTTATAAGGGCGTATCTTACCGGTATCTATTCGCCCAGCTAGTAGGTTATAAGGGCGTATCTTACCGGTATCTGTTCGCCCAGCTAGGAGGTTATAAGGGCGTATCTTAGCGGTATCTGTTCGCCCACCTAGTAGGTTATAAGGGCGTATCTCACCGGTATCTGTTCGCCCAGCTAGTAGGTTATAAGGGCGTATCTTACCGGTATCTATTCGCCCAGCTAGTAGGTTATAAGGGCGTATCTTACCGGTATCTTTTCACCCAGCTAGTAGGTTATAAGGGCGTATCTTACCGGTATCTGTTCGCCCAGCTAGTAGGTTATAAGGGCGTATCTTACCGGTATCTGTTCGCCCACCTAGTAGGTTATAAGGGCGTATCTTACCGGTATCTGTTCGCCCACCTAGTAGGTTATAAGAGCGTATCTTACCGGTATCTGTTCGCCCAGCTAGGAGGTTATAAGGGCGTATCTTAGCGGTATCTGCTAACCTGCTAACTCTGCTAACCTTCCCGTGCATATATATCCTAGAGACGGCAAACTTTGTCAGAAAGAACCTGCATCTATACGAGTTTATAAAAAGTGCCCGTCGGAAAGACCTTTTGCAACTTCCCGCCCCTAAACTACAATTATTTAAGTCTAGCCCATACTATAGTTCAATAGTTATATATAATAAAATACCTTACAAGATTAGAAGCAGGGAGAAGGATTCGACTTTTTACAGCGAGCTTAAAACATTCCTACTACAAAAATGTTATTACTCAGTTGACGAGTATATTCATGACAAACTAATTGATAAATAAAATAAAATTCCAATGCACACAGCAAATTATGATATAGAATAATAGATATTTTAAGTGTAAAATCATTTGCAATACTATTTAATTTTAATTATTTTATCGAATGAATTTATACACTCTACAATTTAGTATTTTACAATGTTATTTATTTGAAATTGACTGCTATGAGAATATTTATTTTAATCTATTTATTTTAATCTATTTTAATTTAATAACTTAAAGAATTTTATATTTTACAATTTAATTTTTGTTAATTTTGGATTGCATTGTTTTGGATCTGTTTTCAATTTAAATTACCTAAATAATTTTGCAACACCCTTACAGGGTTCATGTATGCCACTTACCTTGATTATATTTAATACCTACAATTTATATACATGATTGCAAATAAATGAATCTAATCTAATCTAATCTAATCTGTTCGCCCACCTAGTAAGTTATAAGGGCGTATCTTACCGGTATTTATTCGCCCAGCTAGTAGGTTATAAGGGCGTATCTTACCGGTATCTATTCGCCCAGCTAGTAGGTTATAAGGGCGTATCTTACCGGTATCTGTGAGGGAAAGCATGGTGAGCATATCCGGTTCATCCGGGGGCGGTCGCTTCTCCTCTTCAGCGTCTAACACCACTATGCTGGAGCCGGATCGCCTTCTCGGCCTGGAATTAAAGAAAAAAAATTCATGTTTATTAATGTTGCTTCAATTATACCTACAGTTATACCTTCAATTCAAAACCGACAGACTTTTCATAAATACTTAAATCCTTCCTTCCCTCAAAAAAATGGCTGTCTCCGTGTGATATCAAATAGACAGACAGAACGAAATTACGATTTGGTGTCAGTGATTTGAAGTAGCGTATGCAACGACTATTTCGAAAGATACAACCGGGACAAACGCAACGGCACAAAGTGGTTTCCGTTCCTAAGCACGGAATCTTCTTTTAGGACAATCAGGCGATTCAGCTTGCGATGTTCTTACTGAACTGGGGATGTCCTTACTGAACTGGGGATAGTCTTACAAACTGATTTGTTTTTTATAGTGTCAATAAATTACATTACAGATGACTTAAATTTAATTGGTTTCACACTCTTTGGTTTCACATAGGTATTTCACCAGATTTTCAAAAAGCAGGAATTTTGATAAAGGCAACAGTTAAAATTTCAAACATGATTTTCATTCATGCCACAATTTCGGAACCGGAAGTGGCCAATCCAAAGGATCCGTTACGCGCACGACGCGTGACGTCACGGCTGGCTGCCTGCGCGCAGGTCGTCTTGTTAGGTGCGCAGACGCAACCTTGGAGGAACGGATGCTACCTCACGTCGATGAGTGCAGTGCATGTGATAATGAAATGAGAACAATACGTAACTTATGCTGTTTATACAACGTCACGCGACGCATTTGTTAATGTAATGTATAACCTCTCTATTAATTAGCCTATGAAAGTTATAAATTTTTGACAAGTAGCAAAAAATATATTGGAGGAAAAGTCAAAATTTTGCGCGTTTGATATCAAAGTTCAGTTTCCCCACAGTAGTGGCCAGCCATGATAGCTTTGACGTCGAAAAATGGTTTGTAAAAATCTTTTTTTTTTTTTTTTTAAGTAGCCTCTTGTGTGTCCCACTGCTGGGCAAAGGCCTCCCCTCGCTCTCGCCATTAAAAATCGAATAAAATATTTTTGGTTTTGATTTTGTAGTTTTGTGTTCCTCGTATTTCGTTAACACGTTACGTGTTTGATTTGAAAGAACCATTCATTTTCTAAGCCAAGAACAAATAAAAAGGAGTCCGAGCCGGCTGCTTTGCGCAACGTTTTGTTATATGTAGCCAGTTTACATTATTTTAGTTATTATAGTAGAGTGCTTTAGAAGAGTTAATTTTGAAGTACAGCTCCCGCTGCATAACGACCGTCGATAAAATAAACCGCGTGACATATAAAGTGATCGCCAATAGTATCCTCGCGCGAAGATAAGAAGTACTATTAGCGGTAACGTTTAATGTCGCGCGGTTTATTTTATTTACGGTCGTCATGCAGCGGGGACAGAACTCTAAAAATTTATGACGATGAGTGTTAATATTGTATTCTAGTTCGGTGGTCTAGAGGCTAGGGCCGCTGGCTCCCGTCCGGGAGACGCGGGTTCGATCCCCACCACCTACCAATGTGTTTTCGAACTTCGATACGTTTATTCGACGCTCTTACGGTGAAGGAAAACATCGTGATGAAACCTGCACACTCCTGCGAGAAATTCAAAGGTTGTGTGTGAAGTCGACTAACCCGCACTGGGCCAGCGTGGTCGACTAAGGTCTAATCACCCTAATTCAGGGTAGGCTCGAGCCCCTCGGTGGGGACGTATATGAGCTGTTGATGAGTGTTGAAATAAAATAAAAAACGTTTATTTCCTGCCAAACGAATTATGGCAGTCATTTTATTAATGGAACAATAATGAAACTGTTTGGGAATATATGCGGTGCATGAAGTAGGTACTGTTCCAACACTGACCTCTACTATGCTAGCATGCTGGACTGCTTATGCACTTTTTATTTTTATTTTCTCCGCCGAAGTGATATTTGAATCAGTGCGAAACTGCGAACACATTGAATGTTCGGACGTGTGATAGATACTGGTAGCAGTAGTGTGATCGTGCACGGAAATTATCTTTGCAACGAACGCACATTTGCAGAGTTGAATCAAAATCTATATTTTATATAGTATATCGTAGGGATATTGCGAAAGTACTATTATATTTATTTATTTAATTATTTACAAATAAATAAATATAATAGTGAAATTATAATTGCACGGGAAATTGTCAATCGGCTCCATTTCTTACAATTTAACGGCCTATTCTTAGTGCCATTATAATTTCACGGGGCTACTATTGTGATAATGTATTTATACAAAACATATAACAAAATGAAACCTATGTCACGATTTCAACATAAATTTCAGACACGCACCAAACACCTCGACAGTCATTTGCAACAATCAGTTATTTATTGATTCCAATAACATTGCTCAATCCAACAATGCAATAACGTTTTGAATCAGTCAAAAAGTGCAATTTCGAATAGAATACTCGGTCCAGTGCACTATCTAGCACAGAGAAGTCAATGGAACTGTATAAAACCGTGGCATAAACATTGTTTTAGGAACCCGCTCCAGTCGGACTGGTAAAATCAACTGAACATTGTTAGTTTTGTGTGCAAGTTCGTTCGTTACCAAAACACATGTTGTGCTGGTTTTGGACTGTCCGATTTTAACAGCATCCAGTGGACAGAGCGTCCTCTCGATCCACAGGAACTGAGTTCAAATTCCAGTAGGGCCAAAAAATCTTTTCAAAGTCAAAGTCAAAATTATTTATTTCCATAAGATGTTATTACATACTTAGATCCGTCATTACATTTTTTTTGGGTGAGTTCACTAACACTGACTCTAGTTTGAGTAGGATCATCAACAGCCCATATACATCCCGAAAGGCTCAAGCCTACCCTGAGTAAGCTTTAATCAATGGCCTAGTGTGGATTGCTCGACTTCACACACAACCTTTGAATTCCTTCGCAGGAGTGTGCAGGTTTCAAAGCTTCGAATAAACGTACCTTATGAATTCGAAATTCACACATTGGTCTGTGGGGTCCAAACCCGCGTCACCCGGACGGGACATTGCATGATTTTACATGGAAAACTGACCCATAACGTGTACATAGTTCATTACTAGTCCAGCGATGGGCGTGGGCGTGGGAGTGGATCCGAACGCGATTGTGTGAACGACTAAAGAACACAATGGGTATTGTAATGTAAGGTAGTGAATAGTGGCCAGTGCTTCGGACAGCTATAGCTATACATCGGTAGGTATATTTCTTTTGGTATATTCTAATGACGACGGGGACATGTAATGTATGGGTGACCGGTTTATTTTATTTATTTATTTATTATTAGTGACACTTCACAGCACATAAACACATCTTATATAAGTGACATTAAAATTATACATAGCCAATAACGAAGATCACATATTACATTTTTTATCAAGGGTAGGGAGAAAGTTTTTTTTTTTATTTGATACAAAGAATTCAGTTCAGTTCTATAAATGTGAAAGCAAAAAAGGCCGTTAATATTAAAAATCTCTTTGGCTATACCATTTCTATCTGACTGGTTTTGGTATTATTAAAAAGTTTAAACTTGTCGCGGTTTTTTAATCAGAAGCCCCAGAATTTCTATAGCAATTGGATCATGTCCCTACCTGCAAGATGGCAGAATGTTATCGAACAAAATGACACCTACATACTTTAGTTAAATGTAAATAAACTTTATTAAAAAATGTTTTGAATTTTCATATAAAATGCGAAGAAACTTTTTCCCCAACTTATTAAATAAATGTACTTAAAAAAATATATGGCCATTTTTAATATTTTAACGATTCGTCATTAATATCTGCCCGGCTGGGAATCAAATCCGGGAAGCTTATTTTTTACGGTATTTTTAGTTGGCTAGGCGCGCTAAGGAATATACCCTGGAAAGACGCAATGCTGTTGTTTCGATCATCATCAATCAATCAATCAATCAATCAGCCTATTGCAGTCCACTGCTGGACGTAGGCCTCCCCAAGGGAACCCCAAAGCGCACGATCACCCGCTTTCCTCATCCAGCCACCACCAGCGACCTTCCTCAGGTCATCAGTCCACCTGGCAGGGGGGCGTCCCAAACTACGTTTCGATCATCACGTGTGGTGAATATTATTTTATTATTTTGTTGCTTGTACAAATGCAAAAGTAAGTCAGGGTGGGTTTCTTGATTCTTTAACAGCGACTACACACATAACAAGTACCTCATATTCACATTACTCAAGACGAGTAAGCTTTGATTGAATTAAGAAAAAGTTATAGGTACGGTACAGATAGCAAAAATGTAATTGAAATATTTGCATACAATGGGTTTCGCCTCACCTCTCATCAGACAGAAATGTGCGTGGGGTTCATACAAGTCTGAATTGAAGATACTGGCCTCGATTGGGGATGTCACGCTCTAATCCTTAATTTAAGTTAGTCCGTCCTTTTTACCTTTTAAAGATTGAAAAGGGACAGGAGATGGCCATCCTAATATTAGAGCTGTCAAACATCGAATTTGAACCTTATGGCCGTGTCGATTGTACAATTTTAGAGAGCACTTAAAACATGCTACTTAAAAATCTCTCAAACTGACAGCTATGCCCTTATTTTAAGATATCATTCGTTCAAATTAATATCATTCGTTCATCACCTCTCTTTCATTGTTCATAAAAACGAAAAGGATAGCTGGATTTTAAAATTAGAATTAGAGCATGACATCCCGAATCGAGGCCACTGTTAGTCTATCTTTATATCAATCATAGTCATAATGTCTCAAGGGACTGATGATAGATGGCAAGATATACATACGTGTTTAAAAAATAACAGAAAACCCCTCGGGCATTCCCGTAGCTCGTGAGAAAGAACAACTTTGTTTTACAATTTAAAAAAGTTACAGAAGGAAAAGTGAATTTTCAAACGGATTGACTCGGTCACAGTTCGTCGTTCCCGTGATCGATAGAGCTAGCTATCAATAGTTTATAGTGAGCAAACCGTGAATGAAGACGATCATACATCGCATCAGTACATCAAAAAAACTTCAAATGGATGTTTGACTAACCACTCAAACCAATTGCAAAAAATTTACTCAAACTATCGTCTCATGGTGCCTATTATTTAATCCGTGTCTTCGAAGCTTGATGTCTTCACTATACTTGATGGCAGGTAATAAAGATACTGCGTCTACCACATCAGTACGCCGGTCACGTAGATGGGATCTGCCTACGCCTTTACGGCATATATAAGTACTATACCCGCACATATTATATTATACACGCACATGTTGGCATTCTTGGTATGCACTTGGAAGGAATATCACATTGTATGTAAGTGAAACTATAATCCCTACCTGATTATTTATATGACAAATAATGATTTTTTAAATAAACTAAAATGGCAATGTTTGAAATCCTATACTAATTATTATAAATGCGAAAGTTTGGATGTTTGTTGCCGAATCACGCTTGAACTACTGGACGGATCGGGATGAAACTTGGCACACATTTAGGTTACGTCTTGGAATAGGACATAGGCTACTTTTTACCGCGGTAAAATACTTCATTTCCACGGGAAAACTCATTTAACGCGGGTGAAACCGTGGGCGGAAAGCTAGTAATAAAATAAACTAACTTTACCTACCTATTGTAGTGTTAAAAATTAAAAGCCGAAAAGAACTACTTTACACGAATATAATTTAGACTTAAAAAAAGGTAAAAAGGCCAAGATTTGATATAAAGATACTTACCAAAATAGAACTCAATTAAAACACACAAAAAAACAAGTACAAAGAACGGAAACACGGCAAAAGATGGCTAACATAACATAAATAATTTAGAATTAAAGACTAACAGTTCCCCAAAATTAGTCAGTTCCCCAAAATTAGTGTAAGTTCAGAGATAGTGAAGTAAATAGAGCCCTACCTGTCTAGGGAATTATTGCGCAATAAAAACGTTGAACAAGTATGGGGACGTTAAGGTGCCAAAAGTACAGCCAGGAATAGATGACGGTGGCGTGAAGAGCCGGTTTGAATTTTGGGAAAAAAACTAGCTACTTACCAATTTAAGGGTTTGTTTACAGCAAACTGATTCTAAAAAATTCATTAAAAATAAAACGACAAATCTAGTAATCTTCAACTTCAACACCGCACTTCCTTGGAGAAGATCCCGTGATACAATATTGCTTCTGCAGCAACCACCGATGAACCACCAACTCCAAAGCCAAGACAGCAGCTAAGGACTTCTGCAGTCAGGGGCGTCCACAGGAGCAGGATAGGGTCCACGAGTGCGGCCAGGACCGTTCCCTCTCGGGGGTGAACAGTTCGAATCAGATCAAAAGCTTTGACTTCCGTCTTTGTTAAATGTCCAGGAAAATCGGTAAAAAGAGCTCGTAGCTCGCAGATATGGTAATAGGTTATTAGATGAAAAAAGTAGCTCCTAGAGCTTTTCAAAACTTAAACAATCGGAATAGCTGAAAATTCACAATTTTACAGCTCTTTTTCAACCGCTCAAAACTCAGACCGGAAATTAAATGCCAAAAAAAAACCAAAAGCCTTTCAAAATCGAATTCAAAATTAGAAATTAGAAAAAGAAAAAAACTGAGAACGAAAAAAAGTTTCGAACACCGAAGCGTAACACAACGCTACACTATGTACTACAAGAGCTGTTTTGTTTGACAGATGGCCGTGTGTGAAATGTCCCCACATATTTGTGTATTTATCAGAGTAGAAGTATGTTCAGCTAACCAAGTTCTGAATTTTCAAGTCATCCGATGGCCCCTTAACTGAGTACCCGGGACGGCTTAACGTGCTATACGAAGTACGGAAAACTGTCTAGTGCATAGTAGCGGTCACCCATACATAGTTTGGCCTCACTTGCGGCTGCTTTACTTATGTGCAAAAAACACGACCACAGCTTATAAGTTTCGACAAAGTACATTTTACCATTAGCGTTCTTACCACGTCCGGCTGTAAAAGCCATAGCGACCACGCGTGACTCCGTGCCGTTCCATTCCGAACTCTCATCAATAAGACATTTGGTTCATTCAAGATTAACATCAAATCTATCAGCTGATACGTTCCATTCCACTCACAAGATTTAATAAAGAATTACTTTAAAAGATTACAAGAGATTTTGCGATTTACGATTTAACATATAAATATTATAAAACAATACATAATATAGATACATAACAAAATCCAAACATACAAATACATATATACATACTTATAAATAAGTTCCATACATATTAAGTGCTATTAATCTGCTTTTAATCTGTGCTCTTTAACTACAAGCCGCACATCTTATTGAGCGGTTGTTCAGTGCGTAAAACTAACTTTTTGTAGAAATGATCTAAAATATAAAAAAAAAACATCACCTGACCGAGTTAATTTGTGTCCCAACAAAAACACAAATGTGAAAGGGTGCCAAGCTCGTATAAGAGCTTTGCCAATAAAAGAAGTGAGAGGGGGTTGAAAGTGGCTCGTAATGGTTCGTGTAATAACACACTGGTACGTCGTCGTCCTTTTCTTTTGCGAACTTGGCGGACACACTGCCGTGTGTCTAGATAGAAGCTTTATTTTTGGGAATTTAAAAATGTCTTGGAACAAAAGACGTTCAGTTTCATGGGACATTCGTTTCGGGTATCGTTCTTTGAATAATAGGGTGATGGATTCTTATAGACTGGATAAAGTGGTTGAGGCAAAATAACAATGAAAGTGCTTGTGATCATCATCATCATCATCATCATCGTGTGGGTTATAAGGTCGATAACCGACCTCACAAACCCTGGTGGCAGTGTTATAGAGCCGCCAAAGGCTACTGATTTGGCTCGTGTAACGACTACATAGTAGCCGGAACCAACGGCTTAACGTGCCTTCCGAAGCACGGAATCATCTTTCTATTCGGACAGTCAGGAGATTCAGCCTCCAAACTGGGGAAAGTCTCACAAAGAGATTTTTGCTTGACAGTGTTTCCACCGGGAATCGAACCCGGGACTTCCGTAATGGGCGTCGAAATCTCGCCCACTTGGCCACGGAGGCTGTGGACAGTAGTGAAAGAGAACTTTATGAACTTATACATACACACACCAGCCTAGACATAGGCACATCAGCCAATGGCTGCTCGCTTATAAAATATAATAATAATATGCGCCGTGTGGTGACGGCAGAGTAGAATACATTTGTCACCAACCCCTACTCTTCCCGTGGGTGTCGTAAGAGGCGACTTAGGGACTACACATTGAACAGGGAACGGGCAGCAGCGCTCTCTGATACAGTAACCTTTTAATCTGCGATCTCCAACCCGCCTGCCAAGCGTGGAGATTATGGCAAAACCCTCCACGTAAGTGGAGGAGGCTCGTAGTCCAGCAGTGGACTGTAACGGGCCGTTGATGATATCCAATTAAACTTTTGATCCCATTGCACTTGGTTAACGCCCGTGCCATGGTAAAAACCTCCAGTCCAAAGAAAGACAATTTTAAAATAATAATAAAACACGTCGTAATCTAAACATTTGGCCACAAATTTATGCATTGATTTTACCTGAAGTTGCGTTTACCGTGCATTGCACTTTGAACATCATTTATTTAGCTGACACATATACGAGTTTTTCCGAGTCCGCACATTCCTACACAAAAAAATTCAATGACGAAATAAAGAGATGTGACATCCAAAATAAATAGATTCATTCATTCATTCCCGGTAGACTTTTTTTTTTATTTATACGGAGCGTTACAGAGCTATGTCTATAACACTGAAACCCAGAGTTTGTGACGTCGGTTGTCGACCTTACAGCCCACAATCAATCAATCAGCCTATTGCAGTCCAGTGCTGGACGTAGGCCTCCCAAAAGGCACGCCAAAGCGCACGATTTCCTCATCCAGCCACCACCAGCGACCTTCCTCAGGTCATCAGTCTACCTGGCAGGGGGGCGTCCCACACTACGTTTCCCGAGACGTGGTCTCCATTCGAGAATCCGTCTGCTTCAACGCTCACAACAGCTCACACGTGAAGGAAATTATCTTATTACAACTTACAACTATGATGCCAAGAGGCCTTGTGGTGGCTTCAGTAATTGTACTATCACATTACTGAGCCCAATTCACCGAATAATCATCCAAGGACAACACCTACAAATATCACTCGACACTGGCGAAATACGTCTACATAAGTGTGTGTCGCCATTAGTTAGGAAGAAAAAAAAAATTTTTTGTTACAGATTATGTAATTTTTCAATTTTCGCTTTGTAATCATTAAAAATATTCAAAAATGTAGTCCTATAATGAAGTTATCCATCAAGGGATCGCATTGATTGAGTACAAGATGAGTGCAAGTAATAAATGGGAATCAGTGCCCTAGTCACGTTTTCTGGATTTGCACAGCGTGCGTTAACCCACGCCCCAACTGTTGCTAACTCAACGCAGCATGATCTATTCAGCTCGGTTTCTATTTTTGTTCTGAATTATATTTCCATCATGGTATGAGATATAATAGCCGTGTGGTGACGGCAGAGTAGAATACATTTGTCACCAACCCCTACTCTTCTCGTGGGTGTCGTAAGAGGCGACTTAGGGACTACACATTAAACAGGGAACGGGCAGCAGCGCTCTCTGATACAGTAACCTTTTAATCTGCGATCTCCAACCCGCCTGCCAAGCGTGGAGATTATGGCAGAACCCTCCACTTAAGTGGAGGAGGCTCATAGTCCAGCAGTGGACTGTAACGGGCCGTTGATGATGTTGATGAGATATAATAATACTAGCGGTCCGACCGCGGCTACGCTTGCGTCATGTAAGATTTTCTCGTGGGAATGATCCAGGTTACAAACTATCTCCATTCCAAATTGCATCTAAATCCGTTGAAAGCCTGAAGGCGGATCAAACATCCTAATATATTTTCATATTTATAATATTAGTGTGATGTGATTTCTTATCAAGTGCCTTAATTCAAAGTTTCATGGTGTCATCTTCGATAATGACGAACTTCCATACAAACTTTCATCCCCTATTATTTCAACCGCTCCAAACCTTTTTTCGCGATAAAAGCTCTAGTCTACTAAATTTAATCAAATTCGGTTCAGTGGTTTAGACGTGAAAGCGTAACAGACAGATAAGATAATATTAAGTAAGGATTAGTATTGGTTGGGTGTGCGGCGTGACGTGTTTGCTATGCCAAAGAGCAGAACTAATATTCTGAAAAACTCTCCATTAACAACGGCATTGAGAATATTAAATGGAATTGCGAATTTGCGAAGGAGATATATTTGACTGTACGCTGTCTAGGTTCACCGAAGCTACGTATAAATACTTATGCATGAATAGTATTAAGTAGATCTATTTGTATTTTAACTGATAAACTTAGATGATTGTGGTAGATATGTTTTTATTATTTATGTAATTTTTAATGTGACATTTTTTTTTTCTTCTTATAGCAACCGTCTACCCATTTTTGGGGACATTTTGCCAGCGTCGGGTAATATAATTTATTAACAATATATACATAAGTAATGTAAATAAGATAATGTATATTTACAGACGAATATTATGGTGTTTTAAATATGTACAAAGACTTTTTATGTACAATTTATTAGAAAGGGACAATATGCAAGAAGTATTTACAGGTAATGGAGCTTTCAATGAAATTAGAATATTATGTAATCCAGTATATATATATATATAACTTGACTTTTAATTAAATAAAATTTGACGTATAGTTGATAGTAGAAAAAGATTAGCACTAAGTAAAAAGTTGTGTTGTTATATTCATGTATTGTAATGTTTTTATATTTATTAAGTGGATAAGCCTTAAATTATAAGTTAATTATAAGCACAGTTAATTGGGCGCAAGCCTGTAACAGCTGTGTATTTGACAATGTTTAACACGTAAATAAATAAATAAGTATTATTCAATATACAGGGATAGGTATGTCTGTTTGCGAATATCTTACTTTTAAATGCACCTGTGTCTGCCCCGGATTGCCGAGGATGCAGTTTGAAATCCTGTCCATTCCAGATCGATTCGAAAACATAATAAATACCTATATATCAAAATCCCAGTCAAATTTTTGTCACAGTTTCACATCTTGGAAAACATAGAGTATGATGTGAAAACGGGAAATACTTTAGAACTATGTGGGATGACATGTTACTACAATATGCTATTCCTAGGGCTTCCGCTAAATCCAATTATTGTGGTGTTGCGTACAGACTACGACCTAGTCCTTATATTTACCTATTTACATCGCGTTTTAGAATTCATCAATATTACCCTATTACTTGGAAGGAATTCAATTCAACATCAACGGCCCGTTACAGTCCACTGCTGGACTATGAGCCTCCTCCACTTAGGTGGAGGGTTTTGCCATTTGGAAGGAATTGCTGCCTCCAAACTGTTCACCCTTTCTTTTCTTTTTCAATTCCAGTTAGATATTCCATAAACTATTCTAATTTTATTTAGCAATTTAGTCTAGCCTACTTTTATTTCCAAAAACTTAGTTCTCAGCGGAGCAATTTTCATTCGTAGTACTTACATAATATTGTAGATAAAATTAAATATAGGTACTACCTATATAATAGGTTATAGGTACGTTTCGTTTTAAGTTTCTCTTTAGCTATTCTTTTGTTAGGCAACTAGGGAACCCTACACTTTGCATGGTCCGACACGTGCTTGGCCAGTTATTTTCTTTAAGTATCGCTCATTGTGCATGTATTTTTTTTGTTTGCATTTAAGTTTACAGGTAGACAGGTTGGTTTTGGTTTGTAAGTTTTTTTTAATGTTCTTTTTTCAGCTTTATTATTATTTTAAATGTCTGTTTTCAGATTAAAATTTGTATTTAACGTAGCGCCCGCTTATTACGGCATCAAGAATTTTCGACTACGCTGACCCAATTTTGCCGACTTTGCACACAAGGTTGCAGGCGTCTGCAGGTTTTCGAGAGCGTAAACACACTTCTCATAAAAAAATCGAAACACCTTGCAAGGAATAACAGAAAAATGTGTATATTCAGGAATGGTCAAATGTCGTTAACTTATATGTTTAAATGTAATTTGGAATGAGAACTAAAAACAACAAAAACTTAAATGTTTTAAATTGAATTATCTAGGTATACAATGTGTGGAAGATTACAACAACTAAATTGGTTTAAATTAAAAACATATTAAAAAATCAAAAAACTCGACTGCGTTCACAAAACGCTGTAATATTATGATTTTGTGAATATTTGATGCCTCCGAGTGCTATTTGTAAACACTATCAACCACGATCATAAAAAAAACAACTTATTTGCATTTTTACAATTCATTTATTAATTTTGAATTATATTTAAATTATGTTGGACTGTAACGGGCCGTTGATGTTGATGATTCACGAGTTGTATGAATGAATGTATATATACTGTGTGGGACTCCACACATCATTTCTTCGCAGGAGTGTGCAGGTTTCATCACGATGTTTTCCTTCAACGTAAGAGCGTCGAATAAACGTACATATGAATTCGAAATTCGAAAACACATTGGTACGTGGTGGGGATCGAACCCGCGTCTTCCGGACGGGAGGCAGCGGCCCTAACCACTAGACCACCGACGCTCTATGCTCGTTTTTCCTTATTTTTAAATTATGTTGAACTATTCACAAGTTGTATGAATGAATTTATAAACCTACTGTGTGGTGCGGAGTCTTAGTCACAAGAAATAACGGAAAAAGCTTCCGTAGTGGGCAAAATAGGTTTGTCATCCGGTCATTGAAGTCGTCATTCATGGCTGATTAGCGCTGTTATGTTTCGTTCAACTAGCTAATAATTTGTGGTTTTGCTTGCGTGAATATTAATTTTACCTACTTTGTTTAAGTGGTTTTTATTTGGTTTAAAATGTTTTATTTTATTCAGAAAACAGACAAACAGTCATTACAAAATAATTACAATCAAGTATGATTACAGGTGTTAGCCGTGTGGTGACGGCAGAGTAGAATACATTTGTCACCAACCCTTACTCTTCCCGTGGGTGTCGTAAGAGGCAACTTAGGGACTACACATTGAACAGGGAACGGGCACGGGTCTACGAAAATTATGCTCTGCTGAGGTTTTACGTAGCAATCTGCTACGCCATTGCTACGGGGCGTAGCTGTCGTAGCAACCACGTGAGGTCTTGTGGAAAAAATTTCACGATTTTTGATACCGCTAAAATTATTTGTCGTTTTCTATCTTCTGATAATAAATAAGAGAATTTTTTTTAGACTTACTATGTTAACGATATCTTAATGGTGAAAAAAAACTAAATCTATATTTAAGTTATTTTTGTTCTTGGACACGAAACAAACTAACAAAATTTCGCATTTATAGGTATTTTATGTTAGTACTATGAGGCTCACTCTATAGGTGCGTACTCCTTAGTTCATTCACGTTAAATACAGTTAGTAGTTACTGTTTACGGGGATATTCACACACTGTAGGCTTTTTATTTTTAAAGTACGTTATTTAAGAAGTTTTGGTACACGTTAGAAGTTTGAATCGCGTTGGAATGAAAACACATTGCACTACATACCGTCGCTTTCATACATAGTTACATTTCAAAATAAATAATAATTACTAGAAATTAAAAACACGACTGCGCCGACAAAAAAATATATGTTGGAACAAAGAAACTCACATATACATAACAATAATAATAATAATAATAATAGAATCTTTATTAAAAACATGCACAGACAGTATTTCTAATGATTGTATCTTTTTTTTTTTTAAAACATACATGTTTAAGTGGACTTAAAGCTAAAATTAAAACTATTTTATGTTCTAAGGCCTATTATACGATAAATGATTACTTAGATGATAAAAACGTCTGGTCAACTGTTGTTCCAAATCAGAGGAGTAGATTGTAATTATGACTCATGTATGATTCTTTATATATTTAAAAGAAAAGTACAAAAGATACAATTCCTGTGGAGTTTCTTCTGGCCGTTCTTCTCCACAGAGGGCGTACACTGGTAGTGAACGTGCCATCCATGATAGCTTTGACGTCGAAAAATGATTTGTAAAAATCTTAATTCGAATAAAAAATTTTGACTTTGACTTTGACTTCAAAAGAAGATTTTAAACATGGTTTCCACACTAGGCAGGCCTGTATCGTGGATACATACATACATACATGAACCCTGAACTAATTACACTCCATTTTTTGGGCAGTCGTGTAAAAAGTTGTAACTCTCCGACCCTAATGTAAATTAAAACTATGTAGAACAACGTGTGTCTGTTGTAAGACATAGAGAAAGTTATAATAAAAGATTCGAGACGAATTAAGAGAATTTTTGTTTTTTTAATACGTTCTTGTAATGAATTTTTATAATTTTAATACGTTCGTGTAATGAATGTTTTTAATTTTATTACGTTCTTGTAATGAATGTTTTTAATTTTAATACGTTCTTGTATTGGACATTTTTGATATTTCTAAAATTAATAACTCAGAAACTAAAAGAGATAATGCAAAACTAAATGCATACTTGGGGTGCATAGACTGAGATACGTTCGCATTGTGAGTTTCAGAAATATCGAACAAGTTTAGGAAAAGGGCCTGTTGACCTAGCGCGTACCGTCGTTGCGTGTCGCCAATATACATGGTGGGAGGCAGTCGGCCGTCTAGGAATAGATGGCTGGCGGAACGTTAAGTTCAAGAAAATTGACATTATTATAAAAGTGCAAAAATAGACTAATATAAGTCTATACTTGGAAAACCAAGTGAAATAATTGCCGAACCTAAAGTCGCAGGCGCTGCACAGCCTCTCACTGCCTTTCGACGGGATTTCGGTCCCTGAAGACTGGCGTGCTGCCTGTTTGATATGGGAACGGTTAATTATGCCTCTATGGATGACATATCCCATCCGAGATGGTCAAAAATGAAAATCAAGGGAATCATAGGCTTGACGCACCTGGATGACCTAATGAAAGCGGACACGGCCGCTGGATCAAACTGATCATATAATGCACTATATTTGACCATCTCATAGAGAGCCCTTATCTGACGCATGAAGACGAGGTATAATTATCGCTGCTATGATATTGTTGGCACTGCATGTCTAGCTCTGAACCGCTGGAGTATGGGTCGCATCCTAGGCGTGATAAGTACACTAAGTTTACCCCCGATAGTGGAGTTAACAATATCTTAGTGGCTACCTTCAAGACGCAAGTCTGTGGAGAGATTTCCGTATCTGACCTATGAAGATGTGGAGTAACCATCGGGCTGCTATGAATGCCGCTACCACTGTATGTCTAGCTCTGAACCGCTGATTGACCGAAGACGCATACAGCGACTTGAATACATAGCCGCGGATGGGGACTTGTCCACAGTCGTGCGCGGTGGACCTCAGACTGATTAGTGTCGATGATAGTCTTTCAAGTCTTAACCCCGATAATGGAGGTAGCGGAGGACATAGTGGCTTCCTTCAAGACATAAGTCTGTGAAGAGGCATACTGGAACGAGTTTATTAATTGAGAACGAGAAACTGGACGTGGACTGCTCTGGCTAATATCATTATGTATGATTTATTACTGAATCAACTGTGCGATGTAATATCGACACATATGGTAGCAAGGGGAGGAGGCTCATAGTCCAGCAGTGAACTGGACGAGCGATGATGAAGGCTGTAAAGCTATATTCAGAGCGATAGCTGAAATGAGTCTTTAGATTCATATGCGGTCTCAGGCACGGAGACGCGCGGCGGAGATATGTATATATGGAGATATGAAGTTGGAGCAGATCTGCCCTGGCAGTACCGTTCAGATAGACGGAGATCCAGTATGCAGGAGCAATCCAGATATGAGACCCACAGTCAGTAGCAGCTGTGAGGTCATCCCTTCGAGCTTGCTCGTTGGAAGATGGTTTACCATCATGGGCGCTGGTTCACGTGTGGACTATCCTATAAACACACCCTTGAACGCAATACGTCGGACACTTCGGTGGAAGACGGGATTAGCCTCCCAAAAGGTTACCACAGCGGCTCAGCCGTATCGGGAACGCTACGGCTAGTATCGATTGGACGTAGTCCACTAGCTTCGGCTTACCACGAGAAGCTTATGCTTTCTACGATGGGACTTCGGTCTCCTTCCATGAAGCTTAGGCTTCCTACGATGGGACTTCGGTCTCCTTCCATCGCTTAAGGCGCACCGGTCGGACCAGAGTCCGCTGTAGACAATCCTTCGGGGTTGTCTATTATTTTAACCTTTTTCCTACACCTCTGTGGTGAGGGGAGGACAGGAGCATTCTGAAGGACAGAGTGGGAAGTGACTCACAGAGAGCGCGTTGGTGGAGCGTTTATTCTCACTCGTCTCGTAAATGCTTTAACAGTTAGTTTGCTGTAAAGGTGTGAGCGTATCGGGTCTTTGCTGCTAGACTGCTGTCTTGCTCGGGATCTGGGGTCTTAGCAATCAACTAGCTGAAGGAACTAAAACTAGTTCCTTCGTCAGGGCTGGATCTTGCTAGATCTTGCTGGATCCCTTGTGTGATGGTAGTATGGAAGACACAGAGAGATTATGTAACTGTATTTTTCAATACGGTTGACATAGCTTAAGGAAAAGGGTATCCCGGTGCGTAGAGCTAGGATGGTCGTCTCCAGGAAGTATCATTAGAGAAACTTGGTTATTGATCATTCTGTTGAGGAAATGCCCCTCAACGAAAGTTCCTCTAAGAACTAGAAGTTCTATTCAGAACTACAGACGACACACCCGTCGCCGGCTCTAAGGACTCGCTGAGGCAGTCCTGGAGCCATCCTTTTATACCTTTTAAATTACATATATCATGTAATAATCCTTGTGATCCATTTCAGGAATCTGGGCTCTTATTGCAGAAGCAATAAACTTCGAAGTTCTTTTCAGAATACGAAGTTAGTATTGTTTAATAAAGTCGCTGGGATTTCCTGGTGACTTTATTCTTTCAGTCCGCGAACATGGGTAATCAGGAGTAGGCTGCTTGCCGGCTGGCAACTGATACTCCTGTGTTCGGGCGAGAGATAGGGACAAATCAGTATATAGGAATAACATAGAAGTTGAGTAGGCGACTCTATGTGTAATTCCGCAGTTAGAAAACATAATATAAGACGATCACATTGTAAATTTCTAAAAGAGTTTGGGTTACTCTCACAACGTAGTAAGGATCTGTTATTAGATGATCAACGGCCAATTTTGATTATTATTTTTAGAGATGAGATGTTCAGTTACAAAGTATCTACGTACTAGTTGTTTTTCATCACATTTAATTCAACTTTGGACGAAAGAAAAACAATGCTGCAGAAAAAGGCTAGTTACTCCTTTTATCTAAACTGATCACAGAGAAAAAACACTGGCTTAGAGTACTTTCGGTAGTGAAAAATAAACTATGAAATTGGATAAAAATTAAAATTTATGTAGAGATATACTTAAATATTCAAATTTTGAGTCATAAAAGCACATTATTGTTAAAATTACTATTATATTTAAATTAAAAGTCGTAATTTTTAATCTGCATATCACGTGACCTAAAACACGAGCCGCCATGGTGTGACGGCAAAAACTGTCAGTTCAGTGTAAACAGCTAGGTGAGCTAGGTACATATCTATCAACTTGTGTACTGTTATTTTTATTTACCAATATTACGTCACCGAAATGGCTGACAGCGTTTTCGCGGGAATAAAAAAGGTTTAAAATTTAATCTAATTTTATGGCAAGAAAGCTTGTTTGTTTTTGTGGCTTTTTATTAGGAAAATCAACATTTTGAAGTACTTTTTCAAACATAGTAGAATAACCAATTTCGAGTTCATACGAGTATGTTATAAATGTATAAAATAAAAGCATAAAAGTACCCAGCATTCGCAATAAAGCCAACAAAATACAACTTAGCTCCTACAGTATTCATTTTTAAATTGACTGGAGCGAGCACGAACATACAAACGGCATAACTAAATACACTAAACCCCGCCATTTTATTAAATTCGCGATAATCCGGCGAAATTTGCTGAATGCCAAATAACTGGCCAAGAGCGGGTCGGGACGAATGCGTGTGGTTCTTGCAGCGCCAGTGATAGGGGTTTGGATCAACGACCGCGAATATGTCTTTGGTGATGGTTAGTTGGTTTAAATATAGATTTTTTCTTTTGATGAAAGGACATGAAGCTAACTAAAGCAAATACAAAGAGTAATTAACTTGATTTTAAGCAAAGTAAAGTGAAGTAAAGTAAAGTGGACCAAAGCAGTGACAGAGTGGCGGCGCAGGCTTGGAAAACGCTCGGTAGGCAGACCACCAGCCCGATGGTCAGATGATATAGTGACAGTGGAAGGGAAGTACTGGATGAGAACTGCACAGGATCGTGAAAAAGGCGCAATAAAGAAGAGGCCTATACTCAGCAGTAACTACTTCACCTCTTATTTTATCATTACACAGTAATTTTACTTAATAAATAATAATTCTCATAGTAGATCCTGGATCTGAAAATAATTCAACGACCCATAAAACAGACTAAATTTTAAGAACATCCCTCCAGTCTTTCCATGATCTATCTAACAGCTCATTTATTTTGTAATGTAATGCCACAGTTTCTATATTGTGGTAAATATAATATATTGAAGTATATTTCACTACTGTATCTTTTATGTTCATAAGATTTAATGAGTATATATTAGCATATTTATTTGTTTAATACCCAACTTTCCATGATATTAATTCGGTTTCTTTTTTCGTGTATATAGTTTCCCTATTTAGCTTAAAAAAAAAACTTGACACTGGCACAAAGTTTAACTAGTGCCATAAAAAAAAAAACAAACAAACGAAATAATATTAAAAAGTTTTTAAAATTTTAATCTGTTAGAGCTCATCCTATAGTAACCCGGGTATGAATATACAAACTGTACTAATATTAAAGCAAGTCCGCGCAAATGTCAATTTTACGCTCCGCATTTAGTTAAAGCAGAGCTTAAAAATCGAACAAACAGAGAGCCCTCTCTTATCCGTAAAAACACTTATCTTACGGTACCCCAAAGTAAGGAACTGGAGGAAAAATGGGCAGATATCAGCAGCTTTACTGTTTTACAGCCGGCCAGGACGTTACCATGTAAATTGGCCCGTTACCGACGCCTGGGCGTTCGGGCCCGCCGGGACACGCCCGCAGAATCACATTTAGTCCTGGCTTGTACAAACGTAACGTTCATTTGTTTGAATGTAAAAAGATAAATAAAATAATTTGAAAAGATTGCATGTATCGTTTACTGTTCAGGAGTTAAAAAAGGAGGTAAATTAAATATGTGATGGACTCACATAGTCATCTGATACTACTAGACAAAGAATAGGATAATTAGGGTCGGGCAACACTTATCGACGGCGATCGACGGTTTGCCTATACAAAACGCGCGCAAAGTATGGAAATCCTTTCGCATCGGACGCGGCGAATGATGCGAAAGGATTTTCATACTTTGCGCGCGTTTTGTATAGGCAAACCGTCGATCGCCGTCGATGAGTGTGGCCTGACCTTTAGACGGCTGATATACACAACACACATTAGTTATATACAGTTTTATCTAGATAAATAGCAGCCAAAAAAACGGCAAATACAAGTGCTTATCATACAAAAAATAAATCCCGAGCAGGGAACTCGAAACCCCGAGCTTCGTAAACAACCAACTATGCTATGAAGTCGACAGTTAGTTTTCAATTTTCACGATTATTTTTATGGTTGTGATAATAGTGCACGATACGAGGATCGTAGGTGGCAAACGAGGTGACTTTTGTAAGCACGAGCCGCAAGTGAGGGTTTATGATGTCACGAGTTTGTTATAAAACCTAAGATCCGTGCGTGTGTTGTACGACGTTTTTAATACACTACTTGTGAGAAAACTGATAATAAATAATGAAAATTAAATGCCCTACAAAAGCTACGATACTACAGGTAACATTGTTCATGTAAAAGTTGTAAAAACTAACCTTAACGAGTATTATATCACGCACAGTTCATGTTGCTGTATTGTTCAGATTTATCATTAATTATCAACACTTGATCACTCATAAAACAACAATAAATGTCACATTAAAATTTTACAAAATCAGCGCCAGTCCTAAAAAAAATTACAGGTTTCTTTTTTTTTTTACAAGCATAACTATTATATTGGAAAAAGGCTCTCGCGAACATCCGAATCGATTCGTTAAAATCGAGATAATTTTATTTTTATTATCAAAATATTACTGGCTGATAATATTTTTAATAGAATTTGTTCTCATTGTAAGAATCGATATTAAAATGTCCTGGCTAAATATTAATTATGGAGACAGTAGAAATTTAAAAAATATTGTAATGAAAATCGCAATCGCCTTCGTAAGTTAAATTTTCGAACAAGGTGATTGAAAAAATAATTTCCTTATCAGCTTATACGAGTAACTATAAGCGACTGATATGTCAAACTATCTTCTTTTACATAATCAAAACTACAGCTGACTTAATCAAACATTACACCAGTTGCCCACGGTGGCTGTTATAGCGTAAAAAGTAAACATATATTTTTTTTCTTTTGTTAAAAGTAATAATAGGCAGTTATCGTGCAAATACCGTGTTTAGACCATTGTAAACTAAATATTCCAATATCACCTCAGAACGTGCCAACAATGGAATCTGCCGACCGTTCTAACGCTGTATCTGTCTGTACCGACTGCGACCAGATAAGAGGGGCACTGTACTGTACCACTGTTATTGTACCACGGCTATGGTGAAAGCAGTTGACAGACAGACAGACATGCGGGCTCAGATTGTATCTCGAACGACACACATTGTGTTGCTACTAACTATGAAATGTAGATTTTAGTTTGGAAGAGTTTAGTTAGACATGGAGTTAGACATGATTGACTGCCAGACAATTAATTTTATGCCAAATTAATTAGTAAAGTAAAATAGATTTTTAACGCGCGCGCGTCGTCGTCGCCTCCATGCTACCTTCTTTTGTTACTGTAAGGGTAAAAATTTCAACAATATAAAAAGAGTACCTAATTTATTTCTTTATTTTTGTATTAAAATTTTAATTTATGTGGAAAAGTTTTTAGTCAGTTGTCGTGTTTGATGTGATTAGAATTTTTGAATAAATATTGTGATGTCTCATCTTTAAGAAAATATCGTTTAGCTAAGGTTTAGCTAGTACGTAATTTTAGGTTCCAAGTAAAATTTAAATTAAATAGCCTTGACCAAGATTATGTGAAAAGATAAATATAAGTTTATACATCATTCATGATATACCTACCTATACATATATAGGTAATTGAATCACACTCTGTTCTCGAAAGGGACGAGAAAGCGCGAGGCGCGGGCGAGCAGACCCACGCCAAAACTACGAAAAAAGTTAACGTGTACTTAATGTAAGAAATTAAACACAATCACTTACTTGTAACCTTCTGTTTTTGAAACAATAGAAATAACTATAAAATCACTTTTAGAAAATACTGGCACAAAACAATTAGCACAATTTATTTACACGCGACGAAAATTTTACATTTCAATATCAATTTCGAATTTAGAACGAGACCACTTGCACTGAGAAACTTATCCGTAAGCTTGCTTCGACAGAACTGGCTGTTTAGATTTTTTTAAAGTAACTATTTCAAAATTTCCTTCTATCGTTCCGTTCTTCGAAATACGTTAGCACGCGTTTGGTATCAGGTGTTTTAGTAATTGTTTTACAATGAACAGATAACACGAACTGATAACGTTAGTGGGCGGTGCGCATAGTGGTGACATGACTCTTGTTTTTATGAATCACACATTTTCTTACTCGCATATTATAATTTTAGAAGTAAACTACATTCAAAACAAATCATGCTACTCTGTCCAAAAAGTAGACTGTCCTATGCTCTTCGTAAAAATGAAGTCTGTGGTTAAAACACGTAATATACTTAATATTTATTGTTACAAATAAAATTTGCTACCGTGACGTCATATGGCGTGCCCTTAGGGACGCCTATGTCCAGCAGATTGATTGAACTAGAAATTTCGTACTTTTATAGAGTTAGTACGAAATTAGCTGATTTTACTGGAGTTAGACTGTCTAAGAATATTAATTATTAATTGTAATGAAACGAACCAGTAGTCTTTTCAAAATATCAATGATATAAATTGACGGGCGCGTGCAATACACTGTTCTATCGGAATGTAAAGCCACCCCTTTAAAAAAGGTGATCGATCATACATACGTATAATTCATATAGGGCAACATCATCTATCTATCTATAGATATATATAGATATATAAAAATGAACCCCTATTTCTCCTGGTCACGCTATAACTTGAGAACGGCTTTACCGATGTCATTCATCTTTTTTTAAATGTTTTCTAATACTTCGTAGAAGGGTCTTAGATAAAAAAATATAGTTAAAAAAAACTAAAAAACACGCTTTAAAGCACATCAAACTAAAAAGTGAAAAATAATACTTAATATAAGCTGAAAACAATAATGAACGAAAAATACTAGTATTATTGTGAAAAAAGCGTGGGTTGCTCGATATGGGTACGAAAAATATGACACAAAGCACCCTACGCTTTTTTTTACAATTATACCAGGATTTTTCGTTCATTTCATTTTTTAGTTTGATGTACTGTGAAAGCGTGTATTTTTTTTGTTTTTTTTTTTTTTTTCATATTATTGTATTGTCGCCGGTTCTTGATAAGTGTATAAAGTTTCAATTAAATCTGTCCGTTTAAAGTGGGTCAAAATTGAGTCCAAACAAACGAGTCGGTTACATACAAGCATACAAACAAACAGGTGAAGGTAATAAAAGCGTGTTAAAAAAAAAAAAAATGCGCAGGGTAAGTGTAGGGTAGGCGTATGTAGGGTAAAATGGCAGGACAACATCTGCCGGGTCAGCTAGTTTATATTATAATCCATGGTCGTCGGCCAGCAGTATAATTTAATTTGTTAGGATTTAGCGAGGGAGCACTAATCAGGGCTTGTTGCGCTAACCACGGTTTAGCCATTAGCTGGATGTATATTGTGTATAGAGTTCGAAGTATACAGGATGTAACATTTAGATCGGTCAGTATGGGAAAGTCTGAAACTATAAGACATACGAAGATCTGTTCTTAGGAACCATGTCATCGATTTTAGTAACAAGAAAAACTGCATTCATACTTTGAAAGAAACTTGTACTCAGCTCGGGAATCGAACCCGGACGGTCTGGAAAATAAAACTAACACTGGCCTCGATTCGGGATGTCACGCTCTAATCCTTAATTTAAGTTAGTCCGTCCTTTTTACCTTTTAAAGATTGAAAAGGGACAGGAGATGGCCATCCTAATATTAGAGCTGTCAAACATCGAATTTGAACCTTATGGCCGTGTCGATTGCACAATTTTAGAGAGCATTTAAAACATGCGACTTAAAAACCTCTTAAACTGACAGCTATGCCCTGATTTTAGGTTATCATTCGTTCAAATGAATATCATTCGTTCATCACCTCTCTTTCATTGGTCATAAAAACGAAAAGGATATCTAGATTTTAAAATTAGAATTAGAGCATGACATCCCGAATCGAGGCCACTATTTCTATTTAGATATCGATTGTGTAGATCTTAAGCAGTAAATGTTACTATGAAACATTATGTCTAAAATTAATAAAATGTATTGTTATAGTATAATGTTGTATTGAAAAAAAAAGTAGTTGTTTCGAACACCTACTATAATAAATTAAAGGATTGAAAACAATACATTTTCAGTAACATTTACTGCCGTGACTGGATTTTAGAACCGTTCGAATTACAACTCGCATGCGAAATTATTTTGTGAGTTAGCATAAAACATAAATGGATACTTAAACCGAATACGAACTCTGCACCTAGCTCGTAATTATTTACTGACAGAAAGACGTTCCGCCATGGTTATACTTGTTTGACACTGAGATCTTGATGAAAAAAAAACTAAAAAGCTGTAGTAGAGAAGAAATAGAATAGAATAGAAGGTATTGTAAACTGTATAAAATTGCACGAAATGTAATAATGTACTTAGATTTTTTTAACATTTTTTCATTTTTTCTTAATGGACCTATCGTTATTTCTACCAGTAGTAAAAGCGGGCTAAGCCTTGAGTTTTTTAAACTGAAACCATAAATTAATGGATGACATGATAACAGCCTCCGTGGCCGAGTGGTCGAGATTTCGAAGCCCATTACGGAGGTTCCGGGTTCGATTCCTGGTGGGAATAATGTCAAGCAAAAAATCTCTTTGTGAGACTTTCCCCAGTTTGGTTAGGACATTGCAGGCTGAGATGATTCCGTGCTTCGGAAAGCACGTTAAGCCGGCTACTATCTAGTCGTTACACGAGCCAAGTCAGTGGCCTTTGGAGGCTCTATAACACTGACACCAGGGTTTGAGATCGGTTGGCCTCACAACCCACACGATGATGATGATGAATGGATGAAATATACTTTCCACAGCTGTTCATCAACAATCTATCGAATGGATTTCGTGTGCGAATTGTAAATAACTTACGAATGAGTCGGAAATCCAGCATGATGGTGGCCGTCATAAATACTGGTTTTGTAAGCCGGGGCGGTGCAGGATAGTTCGGATTAGGCGGGTACGAAATAGCTCCGTAATAAACTTTACAACGCTAGGGTTTAACTTTACGGCGTTATACACCTTAGGCTAGCCCTAAATTGTGCTCATTCAGTTTCATAGAGAAAACTGTTATTACTGATCTTTTATATCTGTATACGTAACATATGAGTAAAAAATATTGTAACGGTTTCTACCAATGGACGATGAATGGTTTGTATATTATTGTTATATACATAATATTCTAAATAAGTTTTAATATAAGAGAAAATTCAATGTATTTCAATCATGTCGTCAAAAAATCAATTTTTGTGCGCTTAATATACTGCTTATTTATTTATTTATTTATATTGTACATGGCTTACGCTGGCTAAATTACCAGTGCGAAGCCGGGACGGATCTATTTCATATATTTATTCATTAATTACATTACATTATACACAAACTTACACATGCTTTTATTATTGGTGTTGTTATAATTGTTTAGTTTTTTGTTGTTTTTTTTTTCCTCTTTTGTTTGTTTTCTCCCAACATATTGTTATGACCTACTTGCTCGAACAAGTTATATATTCTTACCCTGTGTTCAATTCTGAGGTGGAGGCCTGGTTTCCTATAGTACAGGATCTCCTAGTTTAGGGACCAACCTCAACAATATAATGTAATATGTATCACTTGTTATGTTCTTCATTAATGTGATTGTTGTTGAGGAAATAAATACTTTATTATTATTATTATTATTAATTATAAAATCAAGTAATCTGATTATTACTTCCTTTTATAGTCTTTTTGTACCTATTTATATCAACGCTTTTCTTTTATTTCGGAACTCACCCAAAAAAAATGTAATGACGGATCTAAGTGATGTAATAACATCCTATGGAAATAAATTATTTTGACTTTGACTTTGGAATAAATCTGAGACCTAGTTTATTCACTGGTTCCCCAAGGTACAGGCTACGCCTAGTTTGGGGACCCCTGTCTTGTTTTTTTTAAATATCTTAGACGTACAATTTAGATTTATAGAGATCTCCTTGATATGTACTTAGTCAAGTTTTCTGATACAATAAATAACTTTCACATTTTCAATTTTAAATTTTGCAGAATGTTTGTCTTCGAATCTATCACGTACCATGTTTCGTTCTTCTTTATTTCAAATATCTTTTACGTATTCGAATTTATTTTCTATTGATTTTCGTATTCGTATTTGTTAGCATAACTGATCTAGCTCTAACTGACTGAAATCTAACCTCTAACCTTAGTTTCTCTTGTGGTTTATTTTAATTTATTGTTACGTAAACTAGACACAATCGAGATGATTTTATTTGCCACGAAAATTGGCATATCGATGTCAGTGGATGCTGCTGGTGCGATGATGGATGCGCGAATTTAAGGTATTTAAAATTTTTACTTTCGAGATCAAAGGATGGTTTAGGTGCGTAATACAACATAATTACGTAATACCCTATTTAAACCTGTAGCAGTACTGCTATCCTACATTCTTCTTCTATTTTGTTTCTGGCAGTACTGGCAGTCTCATCATTCATTTTCAAATTTCGAATCCATCCGTTTCGGTTTTGTCATTTCCTCATTCCACCTCAAGTCGTCAGACTGTGATCATCTATTTACCTTATTAACTGCATTTTATTGACTTTATTTGAAAGTAAGCTTTTAAAAGTGTTACGTTAATTTCTCGTTAATAAATCGTGTGTGCATCTATCTGGACTGAACCCTGTTTTCTTCTGCCACGCTACCTCTCTACAACTACATCTTCTACCTCATCTTCACCACCTTCAAACTATCTATCATCGTGCGGCCAGCAGCGTGTGGCAGCTGCTGCGCTACAAAATTACTAAACTTGGTTTCAGCAAGTGCTTCTGCTCATTATTATTCATTATTCGTTTTGCAAGTTTTCATTTGTTTCTTGTCGCAAGTGCTCCTGTCAGCCAATTGGACTGCGTTATGTAGTAATAACGAAACAAGCGGCAAAATCGGAAAATAAAAGATATGAATTCTCAGATCGATTCTAGGCATAGATAGCGATGAGTGATTTTAGAACTTAAAATTGGCTCAATACATCAATCTGCAATTCATAACTATTATTTTTTTCAATTATTCGCTTAATTCGTTATTACATAACGCAGTCCAATTAAACCTCTGCTCACCCCTTCAGGCATGACTTCGTGTAGGTATTGTTATTTATTTCTCTCTCCGCCACGAAATGCCGACCCTCAAACTCTAACGTCCTCCCTAGAGGGCGCTGCCGTAATGAGGGATTATGCCGACAAAGCTGCGGTTAATTAGTGTTGCCAGTTTTATGTGTGGCTTAATGTTTACGTACACGTGTCTGGTGGTCAAATTAAATTTAAAAAACCGGAAAATACCGGACAAAATGCGAGTCAAAAAACCGCTTTCCTTAGATAGAACGCAAAGTGCTAGTTAATTTTTTGAGACTATAGGCTTTGGAGCGCGATACTTTGCATTACGCCTTAGGTAGTTCCCGAATTAACCCTAGTGGGTTAATTCGGGAACTTACGGTCTAAACCTTAACTTCAGTTCTCTCGGCTTGTTTTTTTAAAGATGAACACCTTAATTTCAGAGATGTCAAGCGTCGCACTCTTTGCCTTATCGACGACACGTCGACTCCACTAGAGCGGATGTAAAGACATCCGACATAAAGAAACTTAATTTGACAGCTACGCTTTTTTATTTCAATGGTCATAAAAACTTAAATTTGCGAGTTACGAATTATTCGTCTTTTTTTAATCATCAACAGCTCATATACGTCCCCACCAAGGGGCACGAGCCTACCCTGAATTAGGCCTCAGCTGACCACGCTGGCCCAGTGCGGGTTGGTCGACTTCACACACAACCTTTGAATTTCTTCGCAGGAGTGTGCAGGTTTCATCACGATGTTTTCCTTCACCGTAAGAGCGTCGAATAAACGTACATATGAATTCGCAATTCGAAATCACATTGGTACGTGGTGGGATTCGAACCAGCAGCGTCACCCGGACGGGAGGCAGCGGCCCTAGCCACAAGACCACCGACATTATTAAGGGTCGGGCCACACTTATCGACGGCGATCGACGGTTTGCCAAACCGGCGGTGGGCAAACCGTCGATCGCCGTCGATAAGTGTGGCCCGACCCTAATTCATCAAGAATTAGCTCCACTGTCACATTCGAGTTTAGCGTAACGTTTGCGCTACGTGTTGCGCGACCTGTATGACCAAATAAAAAAAAGTTTGGTTTTATCGGACGCCATCTTAGTTACAAGTACACTCGGGGTTAACTATAATACGAGAGAAAGTGCTAGAAAGTAGTCAGACGCATTATAATGACGGGATTTGACTGTCCACGCTTGTTATCATCGGCCAAGACAAACCGGTAACGTTAACATAAAATATTATTATGTAGTGGACATTGTTATCCGACTGAGAGAAATTAAAAGGAGGAAAGGAAATGTTTTCACTCAGATATTATTGTTTTGCCAAACAGAACATTGAACAAGAAGACAGGGCATTTATAATTATGCCAATCAAGATCACATATTTGACAGCAGGTAGGAAATGTGAAAACCAAATGGGTGCAAAACAGACAGAAAAAAAAAATATGTATGACAGCTGTCAAATCAGATTTCTTAGAACGGCTTGACTTTAATAAACAAAGAAAGTTAAAAAAAATCCAGTCATTACAAGTTATTTTTAAATTTTTAGCTATGTATAAGTAAAATATAGAGTCAATTTAGAATAGAATGTTGGTAATTTACAGTTTTAATTTTAAATATCCTGAAAATCTTTCCATTTCGGTTAGATTGCTTACTTTCATTCCTTTTTTTTAATCTTGTAATTTAATACTTTGAATAAAATAAACATTTAATGAAATGTATTTACTTTGTGAAAGTATCGTTCTTTTCCGAACATAGTGTTGGTACCTTTAACCGATATTAGAATTGGTTTTTACCTTTATAAAACCGTTTAACGTGTTAACAGTTTCGATTTCTCACGGTCATTACCGCCATTTTGTTTGTACAGTTTATATATTTTTTTAACATAGCGGTTAAAATTTTGAGTTGCACTGTGAGTGGAACCTACTTCCTACTTGCCAGAATCTGCACACTGCTAAATAAGATAGAAGAAGTGGACAGGGTTTGAACCTGGATCTCTTCGGCGTGCAATGGTATGACACCGGTGTGCAGCACGCACGCAGACACATTTTGTTGTTATGAAGTTAATTGACAAATTAAATATTCAACAGCTCATATACGTCCCCACCGAGGGGCTCGAGCCTAGAGCGATTAGGCCTTAGTCAACCACGCTGACCCAGTGCGGGTTGGTCGACTTCACACACAACCTTTGAATTTCTTCGCAGGAGTGTGCTGTGCAGGTTTCATCACGATGTTTTCCTTCACCGTAAGAGCGTCGAATAAAAGTACATATGAATTCGAAATTCGAAAACACATTGGTACGTGGTGGGAATCGAACCCGCGTCTCTCGGTCGGGAGGCAGCGACACTAGCCACAACACCACCGACGCTCTTCAATATCTCTTAAATATATTGACTTGGATCAAAGCTGTCATCGCTCTAAAACTGATCGATCACCATTGGCACCGTTGGAAATCGATTTCGATACAAAATGGATTCTCAAGAATTAGCCATCGATAGAGAATTGTTTCAAAAAATCTTTCAGTCGAACAGGCATTCATCAAACATGTTACAATCGAAAAAAATATTCGGAATACAACAAGTTCAGCTGTGGTTTTGCATATTGAATGAATGAATGAAACATACTTTATTGCACACAGACAGAAACATACAGTAATTACAGAAGTAACAATAGTACAATTGGCGGCCTTATTGCTAAGGTAGCAATTTCTTCCCGGCAACCGGGTAACATGGAGACATAAATAGGATATTTTACGATTCTTTCAAAACTTTGGCTTCCTCAGACACATCTGACTGGACAGTCTTAAACTTGTGAAGGTTGCATAAATTGCATAATATCTCGCATAAACTCTCTACAGAAAGCGCTATACTGAGTCTCAAGCACACTGTCAGGTATTACACAGCTCGACGAACTCCGGTGTATGCCTGTTTCCTCGACCTGTCAAAAGCTTTTGATCTGGTGTCATACGATATCTTGTGAAAAAAGCTTGAGGAGATTAACCTACCGCAGGAGCTTGTAAAAATTTTCAAGTATTGGTATGGCCACCAGGTCAATAGCGTGAGATGGGCCGGCGCCATGTCCGAACCTTACCAGCTGGAGTGCGGTGTGAGGCAGGGGGGTTTGACCTCACCCGCACTATTTAATTTGTACATGGACGCATTGATCGTTGCGCTCAGCAGCACCAGGATTGGCTGTCATATTGACGATATCTGTGTCAATAATCTCAGCTATGCGGATGACATGGTGCTGCTGAGCGCATCGGTCTGTGGGCTGAGACAACTGCTGCAGATCTGCGAGGAGTACGCTCGGAACCATGGTCTAAAATATAATGTGACCAAAAGTCAATTCATGGTCTTTGAGGCCGGCAGGTTAAGTCCCTCTGCAGTGCCACCCATCAAGCTGTATGGCGTCCCCCTAGTCAGGGTGAGTCAATTCAAATATCTGGGCCACTTAGTCACTGCCGACCTCAAGGACAATGTTGACATCGAACGGGAGCGGAGAGCGTTGTCAGTAAGAGCTAACATGATAGCCCGCAGGTTTGCGCGTTGCTCCGGGGAGGTAAAAGTCACGCTCTTCAGAGCGTACTGTACTTCCCTGTACACGTGCAGCCTGTGGGCAGACTATACACAGAAATCATATAACGCTCTCCGCGTCCAGTTTAATAACGCGTTCAGGGCGGTGGTGGGGCTGCCTCGCTACTGCAGCGCCTCAGGCATGTTCGCGGAGGCGCGCGCCGATTGCTTCTTTGCTACAATGCGCAAGCGGTGCGCGTCTCTCGTGAGCAGGGTGCGGGCCAGCGCCAACACCGTCCTGGCCATGATTGCCGCGAGACTGGACTGTCCATATGTGCGGCACTGTTGTAGCCTGCATGTCACACCAGTGCCGTTTATTTGACAGCACCGTTTCTTTCTACTGTGTTTTATTTTGTGTCCTTACTAACAATAGGCTAAGTTTTTTAAATTTTACTAACATTTTATGAGACTTGTTTCTTGAAATAAACGTTTATTATTATATTATTATTATTATCAAAGCTTCCTATACTGATCGAGTTATATCAATGGAATAGATCACCGAGAATTAGTGGCGTGTTCTGTGAAGACAGGCAAAGGCTCTGCTCCATTCAGCCGATGTCGCTACTTCCCACGCTCGCTCAGACAGCGACTGGGCGCGGCGTTTAGTACAGTCGCGTTCGTATTTTTGTATAATGGTTTTCAATTTATTTATATTTCATCATTGGCTTGTCCTTATCCCATCATTTGGGGTCGGCGCAGTATGTTTTCTTCCTCCATACATCCCTATCAGCCGTAATTTCAACACTCACATTTACGTGAGTACTCATATTTACGTTCTTTTATCATATTACGTTCTTTTATTGTTAAAAGTAATCGTTGGTATGTCAAAAACCACCAATTTAAGACTTGCATTTTACACGCAGGCGCAGGTGTATTTTTTTCCTAACTGGTCTACTAAAACGTAAAGAAAGTACGACTACGCAGACAGCGCGCAAAGCAACGGAAGGTCCCCAAGTACCCTAAACTCAAGAGGGCCCCATTAGAAGCAGTCCAAAATATGTAGTTTGTTCGGTCTTGAAATAACTCTTAAAATGACCCATATAGTCACTAGTGGCTCGGTGAGCTGTAGACCATGCGAATGTTTTTTTTTAAATGACTGATTAACTCCGTAGTTTTTTAAATTTTCCAAAACTGTCTCGAAAAAGAAATCTATACTATATTTCACGAGAATCGGTTGAGAGACGCGACCTGTAGAGTTGAACAAACAGACAGACAGATGGACATACACTGAAACGGAGACGCTTCGCGCTCACTCGGTCAATCAGGACCTGAACTATTAAACACAACTATTCACTCTTGATTTTTTATTTTTAAAGATCTCTCTCTCGTTGTCATCCTTGATTAGCAAGTAACTTGTCACATGACTTTTTATGGTGACTGTACTATGCAGTTTGTATAAAATACACAGTAAATGTACATTTTATAGTGATTTCAATACAGATACAGTTAATTGCTGGTGTAGAATCGCTCATTACCTACGACGCGTCTTCCGGAATTATATCTTTTGAAATTACGTGTTTTTTTTGTTATAATATTGGGTCTGTGAGGTCTTTATAAATTCAAAATATAAAATAAGCAAAAGTACATCAACAATTAAACATAATAATATATTCAATATAAAAAGGCTAATTTATTATTTATATAGCTTTAAACTACACTATTTTTTATGATCTTAACCTTTAATTAGTTATATCTCAGTTTGTTAATCATGTGACGGCGCTAAGTACACAAGCCCCACAAGCCCGCCTGAATCTTTGGGAGGAGAGATACCCCACCACAACACTTATACCGCTTGCAGAGCAGCTTCCCCTGGAAGTAACCTTCCCTGGCCGACGTGGAAGTCTTTTAACAGACTCCGAACCCAAGTCGGCCGAAGCAAGGAATATGTGCAGGTGGGGCAATGGTGTCAATTCGGCATACGCCCAACTAAACTAAACTAAAAATTAGTCCTGTCACATTCTATCATTTTTAATTGAAAAGGGACCGAAGATTATCGGTTTTGTTTTTGTCTTTGACTTCACGAATAACTGTCAATTTTAGTGGTTTTTTAGTCGTCATGGTGTTTGGTAGGCACTAAAACAAGACTAAATTTGACAGTTAGTGGTGAAGTCATAGACAAAAACAAAACCGATGATCTTCGGTCCCTTTTCAATTAAAAATGATAGAAAGTGACAGGACTAATTTTATTTTAGTTTAGTTGGGCGTATGCCGAATCGACACCAATAGCTCGGATGGTAAATGTGTGGTGTCTTTCCTCAGACAATGGCCCATATTATGTTGTCTTGCCCCGCGTGTCCTTGCGCCTGCACACGCGCGGACCTCTACAACGCCACTGATACTGCAAGTTCGGTGGTTGCGTATTGGTTTGCACAAATTTGAATGCCCTAATATCGATACGATAAGAAGAAGAATCATGTGACAAAAGCTATTTTCCCCCCTTCTTATGTTCGCGACTGTACCTTACCTGTCTGTATCTGTAGGTAAGCAGCCGTCCGCGAACTATTGTGATACAATAGTCAATACATGCCGATCGACAGTCCGATCATCGCTATTATGTGCCGACCGACGAGGAAGTGAATCGAACATACCTACTGATTCTAGAGGTATATTGGGGGCAAAAAATGATGGCTTATTCCAATAATCCTTTGGATTTTTTTCCAGAAATCCCTTTAAACTAATAATGTAATATTTATTTTTATTAAAATAAAATACTGACATCTATAATTACGTATAATCAGTCTTAAAAACTAAAAACTGTTTTTTATGTTTATCTTTATTTATAATCACTAATTATGAGAAATAAAGACTGATTATTATAATTGTCCGTATTTTATTTTAATAAAAACAATTTACATAATTAAATTAAGGGGATTTCTGGAAAAAAAGTCCTATGATCCCCTTAGTATCGACTGGGAACTATTTCATGTAAAAGTAAAAGAAAAAAGTCTACAATCAGCACCTAAAAACGTTAGTTTGGCGTAACAACCTAACTGAAACATTCTTCGTCGAATACATTAAATAAACATGTCTATAAACACTTTTAGGTTACCCGGTAGATATGTGTGTTATTAATTTCAATGTCTACACGCAACTGTAAGTCAAACTACCCACAAAACACCATCATCTCGAGATTGGACACCTCACACCGCACGCGTCTCGTGTGAACAGTAACCGAATATCGCCGATAATAATGGACACCGGGCCGGGTCTGATATCGTGGGTAAGTGGACACTCGGCCGTTGGCACTTTCATAATCCTGGGTATTGTAAATGTGAAAGTAACTGTTGGATATCAGACAAAATAATATGACTGGGGGATATCCTGTAGGCATGAAAATAATATGACTGGGGGATATCCTGTAGGCATCTCGTTAGATGCCTTTGGAAGTTTGGAAGACGCTCTAAATGGAAACTTAAAATGACACTAATATTATAAATATGAAAGTACGAGTATGTTTAAACTTGGAATAGAGATATTAAATATTTTAGATTCATAGAAAACAACCAAAAACGTAAACCTTCCAGCGGGACTTGAACCCATGACCTTCGGCCTTATACGCAAACAAGGTGCTTACCAACTACACCACGGAGGGCATAGTGGCAGCGCCGAAATTCGTTGTTGCTTGTTTTCTATGAAATTATGACGTCACCATAATAGGCAACCACTTGGCACGTTACAATAGTTACGTTAAGTTACAATAGAGATAAGGTTACCCTAAATAACACAGGCAGCTTTTAAGGGAAAAAGTCTTATTTTCATGGGAAAACCTTACATAACGCGAACGTAGCCGCCGGCGGAAACCTAGTTATTAATTACACAAAAAACATTTCACGAGCTATTGATGATGATATTACAGAATGAGAGCAACAAAAATATAAAAATATGGTAATTGTTTTAGAATTTATCATCACATTTAAATTTACAATATTTCATCCTCAGCACACAAGCTATCATAAGAATTCCACCAATTCTTAAAATCATCGTAAACAGTAACTTCATTGATCTTCGTTTTGTTGTTGAGCAGCGCGCATATACCACAAATATCGTCAGCTTTGTGGTACGAATAGTGATTGGTCCATTTGAAATATTCCACATATTCATCAAAGTTGTGGATCAGTTCCGCCATCTTGTCTGCCAATCTCTTCACTTCCATCCGTCCTGCGTCTATGTAACTCCCTTTTGGTAGAAATCTGTAAGTTTCCGTGGGATTTAAGTAATCATCATCATCGTGTGTGGTCGACAACCGACCTCACAAGCCCTGGTGTCAGTGTTACAAAGCCGTCAAAGGCCACTGACTAGATAGTAGCCGGGACCAACGGCTCGTGCATTCCGAAGCACGAAATCATCTTTCTTTTCGGACAATCAGGTGATTCAGCCTGCAATGTCCTAACCAAACTGGAGAAAGTATCACAAAGAGATATTTGCTTGACAGTGTCCCCACCGGGAATCGAACCCGGAACCTCCGTAATAGCGTCGACATCTCGACCACTCGGCCACGGATGCTGTTAAAGTTAATAATAATTTAAGAAAGAACAAGGTTTGTACTACATCTGTACGAAAAAGATGCTCCATGACTAATCATACTTTCTATCACCAGAATCACCACTCACGTTATATCACCAGAATCACCACCGCGAAGCTATTCAAATTTTTGTTAAAAAAATGAGTTTTAGTCGACAGTAAGAATTGTTCGACTTCTAAACCTTTGAATATTACAGCTTGACAAAATAAGTTTGGCGCGGTGACAGGTGGAACTAAATATTTAGTTTGCTGCCATTCATGCTGGGTTGCTTTTTATTATCAAATTGTATGTCATGTTGATTGTTATTAGTTAATTTTACAATATTTTATAAATTAAGTAATTTTTCCTTTCCTATTTGACTACGAAGTGGCCACAAGTGCGATAGAAGCGCCCACATTTTTTTGCCAAGCTGTACATTAATCTTTACTGTATGAACGTCTATGAATTAGAGAATACTTGGTAGTTAGGTTCCAACTTAAGACATTCCACGAAAGAGGCAGCCTTTTTAGCTGCTACACCAACAACGCATTTATAAAGGGAAGCACATATGAAGCAGAAGTCGAGAACAATGACTGAATTGAAAACAATACCTGGTATAATCGGCTCCACCGTATATTACTGGTATAGCACTATACTGAACAGCGTGCAGCAACTTGTCCGTTACATAGTCCTCGCTAAACACACTCTCGAACACCAAATAGAAAAAGTAATCTTTTCTAATCATCTCATTACACTCTTCTTCATTATCACGTGGACAGTGATATTTTCCGCAGTCACCGTATATATCCACACTTAGATTGTATTTCAATTGCATTACAAATTCTAGTAAAATGCCGACGTTCACACGATCAGTGTGTTTATCTAAACAGTTGGAGACGAACCATCCGGCAGCTTTTTTCTTAGCCCTGAGTGTCTTCTTCAATTCTTCATCCACCGGTGACATCTCCCACCTATTTATCCATTTCATCTTTTTCTTTGGAGCTACAATGTTACCTTCAGTGTCTTTTACAACGATATATTTCCACACGAAATCGGAATCCAGCCTGTAAGTCCAGGTCCAATTGAAGAATCCGTTATAATCTGTGGTGCAAGCTGGGTGAACAACAGCCGCATCTGTGCTCACAAAAACGTACTTCTGATGCGGAGACCTTCTTTTTGGAAGCTCTATCTCATCTCTGTTATGTTTCAACAAATCCGGGCCGAGAAACGCTATGACGTCGAATTTCGTCTCATCTTGTAGGAGAGCTCTGTCTGATGTCACGTAGCAGTTAGTGTAAGGACATTCTTGATCAATAAAGGTTTTTACGCCTTTTTTCAGCTGAACAAAAGGGTTTTTCTTCGGCGATGACCATAGGAGAATGTACTTCATTTCAAGCGATGTAAATTTTATTGGACTTGTTTCTGTAGTAGGAGTATCATCGCCAGACCCAGCAGTCCTCAGATAAATATACACGCTTATTGCACCAACCAACACGTAAGGAGAACGTTTTAGGAGCTTTGCAAACGCATGTAAAATCATGACGTCACAATAACGAGCAACAGCGATTCTTAAAAAAGGATAGATTACTCTTTTGCCACGAATATCTGGTTTCAATAAAAAACAAACTAAAATTCTCTGAATAGATAGATTGGTTTAGAAATTTTGCGGATATTAATGGCAGAGGAAAAATCTAGATTTTTTAATGACTTCTTATAAAATAAAGTCAAAAACCTATTGACTAGAAGGTGGTCGAAACACAAGTGGTGCAATAACAAAGAAACGTATGCTTTTTTTTGTAAACAACATCTTTACCATTGTTAACAACACAGTTTACGAATAATACCACAGCTTGATACTATTACAGCTCAAAACAGTGAAATAAAAGTCACATACCTAAATTACATAGTAAATAGGTGATTATGTGTACAGGAGTCGTGTATTTAAGGGCCCTCCCAGATATTTTTTCCGTGGTGGGTTGGGGTGTCTATCCCGTAATAATCTCAACACTTCCACTTCACACACACACACACACACACACACACACACACACATACACACTTTCACTTCTTTCTTCATCAATCACTTACTTTGACAATTATTGATGATTGAAACACTTGTACTTGTTCCACATAAGTATTTATATTTAAATCATCATTCGCTCGCCCTTATCCCATCATTCGTTGCAGTATGTTTTCTTCCTCCATTCATCCCTATTAGTGAATGACTTTCAACACACATCCTTCCTGAACATATCATCTTTTACACAATCCATCCATCTTTTCTTTGGTCGTCCTCTCCCAAGATATACATCCACATTCAAATTCAATACCTTTTTCCCCACGTAACATTCATTTCTCCGCATTACGTGCCCATACCAGGTAAGGCGATTTCCTCTCATTTTATCTATCACTGGCGCAACTTTCAAACTTCCTCTTATATATTCATTCCTAATCTTGTCCATTCTTGTTACTCCACACATCCATCTCAGCATTCTCATTTCTCTAGCATGAAGTCGTCTTTCATCCATCCCTTTGATGGCCCAACACTCTGATCCATACATGACGACATATTTATATTTAAATGAATCCTATAAATATGTTTAACAAGTACAAGTGTTTGAATCATCAATAATACTATGGAGTTTCACGAAGTGCCGACAATCGCAAGTATAAATTTATACTTTGACATTCTTTAGATAACTACTTTCTTTTTTTACATCATCATCAACATCAACGGCCCGTTACAATCCACTGCTGGACTATGAGCCTCCTCCACTAAGTGGAGGGTTTTGCCATAATCTCCACGCTTGGCAGGCGGGTTGGAGATCGCAGATTAAAAGGTTACTGTATCAGAGAGCGCTGCTGCCCGTTCCCTGTTCAATGTGTAGTCCCTAAGTCGCCTCTTACGACACCCACGGGAAGAGTACGGGTTTGTGACAAATGTATTCTACTCTGCCGTCACCACACGGCAATTACATGATTAATTTATATTTTATTAGGTTTATATTTAAAACGATTATAATGTACTAAATAAAAAAAAAAAAGATCAAGTTAAAACGCCGATAGATAAGGTACCTATTTAAGAACCATGAAGATGTCAAAAATTCTTCAACTAAGGTATAATTTAACTAAAAACTGGCGCCGTCCTTTGTCAAGTTATAATTTGACTGAAACACTTAAAGTTTTTAACTACATCTGGGAACGGTTAACCCACTGCTACAGTCGGGTAGATCTGCAGTAAACCAGCCTTTCAAAGCTTGGCAGTCCTTATCTGACGTTGTTAACACACATTTGTTAGGGGCACAAGTCTACTAAATGACCAAGTTGAAAATAATTTAATTAAAATTGTGTTTTTGGGATGGTACAAAAAATTTCACTAGTTCAATCAATAGGGGATCGGACTGTTCACCATATTTTATGAATTTACCATACTTTATGCATTATTTTTAAAATATATAGAAAAAAACATAATCGGTTGAAAACCGAATTTACAGTAATTTTTTAAAGTTTCAATATGTCTGTCTCTTTCAAAACGATTTTTTGTATGGAGATTATATGGCGTTACTAACAAATGACGTCACAAATGGGTATGTGCCTCTCTGTCTAATCATTTTTTTTTTCAAACCCTTATAACTCGGTCAATTTTAAAGATAGAGCAAAAATTCTTTTAGTGTTTGATAGCAGAAACTAAGAAGTTTGGATTTATAAAATAAAAAAAAAGTAGTCCGATACCCTATTGAACTGTTCATTGAACTGCTGAGAACAGAGGCATTTTTTAAAGATTTATTACGCAAAACATTTTAGATGGTAGGTCAGTCCATGAAGCAAAATTTTTACAAATTCTCAACGATGATGCATAAAATAAAATTAATAGATTTTACTAGTGTTAACTAGATTTAGAACTCAGTCAGCTGACTGAACAATATTGCCGAACAAATATCATTCTAATTTATTTTGGTTTATTTTATTAAACATATTCTGAATTGACACTGGTTTACCATGGGAAAAATTCTCTGTCAGTTGTCAGTATTGTATTATCATCAAATTGTGATGTGATTGATGATATTCGGAGGATAAACCCTAGCGGAAGCAAAAGATCACCTGGAAGGAAATCATCAATCATCTTTTTTTTTCTTTGTCTATTACGGAATTGGAATTTTTTTGGAATATATTTTTATCATCTACTTGGGCCAGCTAGTCTCCTTCAATAACCGGCAAGATAAGGAAATCGATCGCCGAGTTCAAAGTGCTTGGAGGAGCTACTGGTCCATGAAGGACTTGATGAAGGGAGACCTTCCACTTACGTTAAAGCGTAAACTCATCGATATGTGTATTTTGCCCGTCATAACCTATGGTGCTCAGACATGGTCACTGACTGATGCACAAAAGTTCAGGCTCGCGGTCTGCCAACGGGCAATGGAGCGTAGCATTCTAGGTATAAAAAGGATTGACCATATCCGGAACACCACCCTACGCTCCAAAGCCCGCATAAAAGACGTGGGTGAAAAGGCTGCCAAGTTAAAATGAGATTGGGCGGGTCACGTCTGCAGGATGCACCCGGACCGGTGGCTAGGATCGCTACCGAGTGGGTGCCAAATGATAGCCGACGTGGGAGAGGCAGACCTCGAAACCGTTGGCGAGACGATCTCGACGCTTTTGAGGATGATTGGGAGTCACTGGCACAAGATCGAGAACTGTGGAAGAAACAAGGGGAGGCCTTTGCCCAGCAGTGGGACAGCTCAGGCTCTAGCTCTAAAATAATATTTTTATCAGCTTTTAAATATCTATGGATGCAATCATCTATAGAATACATTGTAGCTCACTAAATATTACACATTTGCACCAATTAGTAGAATTGACCACGAGAGTATCAAAATCTGTAAGTGGATTGTGTTATTGTGTATGTTACACGTCCATGTGTGAGTGTGAATGTTTTTACCTCAATCCACTTAAAACGTCTAACTTGATATCTTTAAGCAACTAAGTGCTTAACAATCTCCTCATTTTGTGAACATTTGTTCTTGGTGACTAGGTACAAATACTTGACTACGTTTTAGGAAAACCAGACCAAAGGAAAGATCAATTTTTATAACTAGAATTTTGAAGTCACTTAAGTGTAAAGTAGGGATGCAACGATATGTATATAACGATACCGATACGAATGACGAATGCATCGTACCTAATAGCGAATACGATATCGAATGCGATAACGAATGCATTACGATTTTTTAATTTATGTACATCTAATAAAACAAGACAATTGAGTAAAATCAACATTTATTTAAATTTTAGACAATTTACCACCTGAATGTCAAATTCTTATTAAGAACACATAACATTTTTAAATTATAATTTTAGTCTATTTCGTATATCCGTATGGATTAAACCAGCTGTGGAAAACTCATTCTGAATCTCATAATTAGCTTGATCGAGGGACAAATACATAAGTAAGGGCCAATTTTATCAAGTTAGATAATACAGTATTTTTTCTCCAATAACTTTAACAGTTTGTATCCATTTTTGGGTGCATAAACATATTTCATCCATGTAGTCGGCATCGATGTTTGCGCTGGCAACATCGATGCTGTCTTGCATTCCTTTTCACGAAAAAAAAATATTACATCAAACTAGTTTTAAGAATCGTTATAAATAGTAATACTTTTAACGATACGGATGATCGTGCGGATGATCGTCAAAAATAACGATAACCTGCGGTTTACGATTATCGGCATCGGTATCGTTGCATCCCTAGTTTAAAGCAAACGATGAAGAATAATCTAAGAGACTAAAAAGTAAAGCCTCTCTAGATACATAAAGTAAAGTCAAAGTCAAAGTCAAAATCATTTATTTCCATAGGATGTTATCACATCACTTAGATCCGTCATTACATTTTTTTGGGTGAGTTCACTAACACAATGGCGGAATCTGTGGAGAAGAGCTAAAATAAGTATTACAATATTAGCTAACAAACAATACTAATAACAGTAATAACGAACCACGAACGAACCGGTTATTTTAGTAATCTACAATAATAAAACAATCAGCGAGCGAAGCCAATGGATTTGAATTTCGAAAAAGGAATACCCCGGTAACAGATGACGTCATCTTCGGAACCGGTTTTTTCAACGGTTACCTTTTGTTGCATTTTTGGGACCTCCGATTACAGCGGCATGCAGAGGGTTCACTTTTTTACTTCTCTTTTGAGTTCTTTTGTCGGTCCCAAGACTAACATTTCTATGAAAAGGTAGGAATTTGTTTGCATGTTTCTTAGAACTTTCGCTGAAATGCCTTACTTTTATTTTTATGGTGTTCTCTTTAGTAATAGCAGTAGATAATTTTTGTGACGTGAAAATGAATGGTCTTTTTTGTAATAGTTTAGTGTATTGGCTTAATCAAAGGTAATAAGGCTTAATCTGCTTTTTTGTCTAGTCTAGGCAGTTTAAAATCAGAGACTAGAGATGGAATTTTCTGTCGAATTTAGTCGTTTCCCCCGCTCGAGCGAACTGGTCTCGGGGGAAACGTCCACTAACTCGAATCTATCGTGTTCGGCATTTATGTTGAGAATGCAGTCAAAGTCAAAACAACCTACCCAACCAGTATTAAAGCAGTCCTCGCTGGACTAATAATTCCAATAGCATTGTGTGTCAGCTGATACTGGATATGTATAGCCGACGCGGACGTTGACTGTACATAATACGTACAGACAGTTAAACTGCTCTCATGCTGGGACACTTTATCTCAAGTAGTTTGTAACAATGGTAGTTAACAGTTAACTGTTAACAGTTTGTCTGTCTACAAACAACCTGGATGAGTCAGCGTATAGGAAAATAAAAACAGGCGACTGCACATAGAACGTAACAGTTCGACCTTTGGAGGATCTTTATTCCATAGCAGTAAGGGCGGTATTCATAATTTATGTCATCATCTCAGCCGAAGTATGTCCACTGCTGGACAAAGGCCTCCCCCAAGGATCTCCACAACGACCGGTCCTGCGCTACCCGCATCCAGCGGCTTCCCGCGACCTTCACCAGATCGTCGGTCCACCATGTGAATGGCTGCGAAGACGCGAAATTTTATGGGTACCAAGGTCCAAGGTTTTTAAAAAAGGAAACGCAAAAGATGCGACGACTGTGGAGTTTCTTCGATGAGCTCTTCTCCACAGATTCCGCCATTGTGTTAGTGAACTCACCCAAAAAAATGTAATTTTGACGGATCTAAGTGATTTAATAACTTTGACTTTGACTTTGACCAAAGAAGTTCTTTAATTCATTGTTACATGAAAGCACAACGTTATCTAGTTGCTAGCTAGTTTTTTTTTTGCCTACGGTTTACCTTTTTCCCATAGGAACAAGATTTTTCCCGCGGTAAAAAGTAGCCTATATCCGTCCTTAGGTGTCAATAATATCTGTCTGTAAGTACTTTATCAAAACCCCGAACAGACCGATACCTACGTATTTAATAATATAAGTAAGTATATGACACCTCCTATGAACAACGACGTAACTTGAGATACAAAATTACTTTAGTTAATATTATTCCTTATCCAAATTTTATTTACTCTTAATTTTCTGTCCAAGCAGTCTCTAAGTACAATAGAACTGAAGTTAGCATTAGTCAAAAAAAAACCTAACTATAGGTAAAACGTATTTATTTTCTCTTTAAACTGCTGTACTGATTAGTTGCTAAAATTGAGTTACGTCGTTGTTCATAGAAGGTGTCGTATAGGTTATTAAATACCTCATCTATCCAACAAAACCTACAATAGGGGATCGGACTTTTTATTTGCTCACCCGAACCTTCTGGTGAGGAAATTTACTTTCCGCATCCCAGTACGCGATTCAAGCGTCGTCCTAGACACGCTCTCACAGATCCGGACGATGAGATCACCGTCGCGATTAAAGCTGCCATTGCGTGTAGGCCAAACACTACAACAGAATGCCCTTCAGGTAGCAACCGCACCCGCCGGCGGGGACGCGGAACTAATAGTAGAATTAATCCAGTAAGACCCGGTAGGGGTCATTCTTCTCCGACGCGCTTCTCGCCCTGGCAACGTTCTGGGCCGCGGTCCGAGCCCGTCTGAGGGCGCCCCCAGATACGTTGTCATAAATTTCCTAAGGGGTACGAGCCTTCTGCTCCCCCGCAAGTCCGCGCCCACTATAAAATATTACCACTCTGGTATAATAGTGATTAGGTCCGTCAAAAAAAAAACTTTTACTTTTACTACTTTTTTTTTATTTTATAAATCTAAACTTCTTGGTTTCTGATACCGAACACTAAAAAAATTTTTGCTCCAACTTTAAAATTGACCGAGTTAGAAAGGTTTGAAATTCAAGATTAGACAGAGAGGCACATACCCACTTGTGACGTCATTTGTTAGTAACACCATATAATCTCCTTACAAAAAATCGTTTTTGGAAGAGACAGACATATTGAAACTTAAAAAAATCACTGTAAATTCGTTTTTCAACCGATTCTGTTTTTTCTTCGCGAATCGTCTGCTACTAATCTATATTTTAAAAATAATTCATAAAATATGGTGAACAGTCCGATCCCCTATTATGCTGGTTATAATATTGATGATGAAAATTAGAACAGTGCTGGTTCGAAAACCACATCTCCATTCCAGTCTGTAACCACAAGAGAACTGACAGGTTTCGGTTTCTTTGTAAACCGATACTCCAAAAACATATATTATAGAGTTGTTTGTTTTTATGATGAGAGTGCATTTATTACACTAAAACTATAGCTGTCCGCTGTAAAAGTATCCAGGGTACAAACTAACTCCATTCTAAATTTTATCCAAATCCACATAGTTCACATTTATAATATTTTTTTAATCTATGTTATTATTTGCTATGTATAAATTATAGTGGTTCCGTCCGGGGTGCGATCCCCACCACGTACCAATGTGTTCTGTCTCTTACGGTGAAGGAAAACATCGTGATGAAACCAGCACACTCCTGCGAGGAAATTCAAAGGTTGTGTGTCAAGTCGACCAACCCGCACTGGGCCAGCGTGGTCGATAAGGCCTAATCACTCTAAATCAGAGTAGGCTCGAGCCCCTCGGTGGGGACGTATATGGGCTGTTGATGATTATGATGATGATGACACGTAGGTAGGTAAGGCATTATTGCCAATTTATTCTGTGCTATAGCTAAGAAAAATCTTGGGAAGTAGGTCATTCGATTATTGGAAACCGCATCGAAATACGATCAATGGTTCACGAGATGATCGCGAACAAACAAACAATAAAAGTAGAAAGTTCCTTATTTGGAAACAAAATTGCTTTAATTAAATTACCAGTCAAACAATGGGGTTTTTTTCTAGAAAGCTAACGGCCAAAGAAAGGTGCAAGAAAGCTACAAGGATATCAAAAATCAATCAAAATGAAATATATTTTATTTTCACGTATTATTAGACGACGATAGTTTTTATATTAGCTTTTTAATTTTACCTATTTATTAGAAAATCTATTCTGTTGGTCTATTCTTTTATAATTATGATATGTATAGGTTAAACTGTATAGGTTGCAGCGTCCCATTACGAATTTTAAAAAATACATCCACTAAAATATATATCTTGGTGATACAGCCAAGCGGGATCATGTTCTCGAGGAACCTTTATTATAGTCATGTTACAGAAAGAATTTGTCATGCATATAGGCATATAGCTCTCACGGAGGTTACGTCCGACACAGCGCAGGAATCGTGCGAAAAACTCGTTTTACTTGAACGCTTTTTTTCTTTTTTTTTAAGTAAGTATACTCATTCATTCATTCTTTTCTCTTTTTTGTGAAAAATACAGAACTAAATAAAAAAACTAGCTGGTTTCGCCGTTTAGGTATTAACATAGCCACTAAAAGAAAATATTGAGAAAACAGATTTGCAAATTTTGAATGTGGAGTGATTTTCGGTGATTTTAATTAAGTATTTATTTTTGCTTTATTCCTTGATTATATATAAAATCTACTTGGTTACGACGTCGCTAAATAATAAACTCTTCTGTTGGTTGTAGATTTCTTGATTTGGTACATATTCCGAGATACGCGAGTTAAAAAAGGGGCCCAAGAACGATTTTTCAAATAGGGCCTCGCCTTAAACCCTTTTTAGGTTCCTTTGGAATGGTTTTTGTAATTCCCAACAAAATTGGTTAAAGTTAAAAGAAAATAGCCAAAGTATAAAATAATCTGCATTAAATTATCTACAAAATTCAGGTCTAATACTTATTGATTTAATATCACATCGATCACATCATATCACACTAATATTATAAACGTGAAAATGTTTAGATGTTTGTTCTGCCTTCACGCAACGGTTGGATGAAATTTGGAATGGAGATAGTTTGTAACCTGGCACATAGGTCATTTTTTACGGGAAAACGTTTTATTCCCAATCTTACACAACGCGAGCGTAGCCGCGGGCGGACCGCTAGTTGAAAATAAATTAAGAACTTCTTGACTTCATTGAAACGAAAGCGTTTGTAAACGACACCTTATTAATACGAAAGGGATTTTTCCATCACCTAGATTTAATTTAACTAAAGTAGGCAGGTATGTGCCGGCAATCAATTCTATACTGGAACTAATTTGAAGCAGACTGTTAGAAGAGACACAACTCAAATTACTTTATCTTTATTACTACAGCCATTACTTTAATAGAGAAATGATTTAGAATCTGGGCCATAGCAAATTGCTATAATGTAATTGTGAAGAAGTAAGACAGACACGCAACGTACAAGATAATCTGCTAATAATGACACTTGAATAAATAAGTATACAAACGAAAAATTAATTACCACCGTGTTATATAACTATAACTATAACTACGTAACATAACAAATTTTTTCGTTATTCGTTTATTATGGATAATGTGAAGAAAGAAATGAAGTAAAGTTTAATCAACAGTTAAACCTAAGTTTACCTTTTAAATAGCTGTTTATAATGCATCTCCGGGTTTAACGGAACACCAAGATTCACATTTCACGAACACAATCACTGACGTAGCCACTGCGCCGGCGCCGCACAGATTTACAAAACAGTCACCGGCACCACAGTGCAGGAGGAATCCAAAACATTCACTTAACGTACAAAAAGAAACAATCCGTGGACCGAACACGTCCGGCAGGCAGGTAATTTTAAAAATTCTAAAATGGGAAGAACGCGCAACCTTGCGCTTGAGTGCGTGGGAAAGGGACGGCAAAAAACGAGTCCGAGGGGTGAGAGGGACGAGGCGCGGGGTGCGAGATGTGAGGGGGGCACAGGTACGGCTACCGGCTACCCTCTTCTTTATTGACCCTTTGCATTAACAATTTTTTCAACGACACGCACAAGTGCTTCTCTCACAACAGCAGGTTGAATACTGATTCTACTAGATCCAGCAACAGGTTGCGGTGTCATCGTCACCTCATTGTGGACACGGTTTGATGACTCTGAGAAACTGTAACTACTTGAAGATATTGTTTACTTTAATATAATGAGCCGTCTATTAGCTTACTACTTGTGTATATGTGCTTACAGGTTAATGGTTTGTTAAGAATGAGCTCCTTCTAACTTGGTCGTCGTTATGTTCTCCTATGTTTTATCTTATCTATAATGGAACGCTGTTTGTTCTGTGATTTTACTCCAAGTTCAAATCTTTATGTTAGTTAGAGTAAGATAATAAAATTACGATAGTAGGTACTCTACCTATAATAAATTACGAAGGCTTCAGCCAGCTAGCAGCACAAAACAATTAATAGGAAGGTTAAAATGAATAAATATCATCTGAATCTAGGAAGATAAGATATTTTTTTGCAGTTTAGATTTCAAATTAATAACAAAAGGCAATTAGAAAAAAATGCACTCAATGCAGGTCAGGGTACAATGTGTTATTACTTGGGAGTCATCCAGACTCACTAGATAGATAATGGTATAAAATAAATGTAGATTTTACTGGAAGATATAAAATTGAGGGCAAAACAGAAACAAGTATACAATTTCTTCTTATTGATGATTGTTATTAGTAAAACGCCGTCATCATGCACGTACTGTTGCCAAATAAATGCGAAAGACGTCCTTTTTTCATGCTTGCAAATTTTTGGACCGACGACGACGACGAGGTTTAAAAATTATATTCCCCCCGAAAAATATCTAAAGAAACGCGAGCATAACCGCTGGCAGACATCTAGTATATAAATAGCGTGTTTTGCCAAGCAAACCAATCTAGCATTCAACAAGTTATCCAAGACCGTAGTATCATTCATTGCTATGAAGCGTTAAGTCCGAGATCGCGACGTGAATTTAGATTCGTCGCCACATGCCAAGGATCCGGAGACCAACGGAAATGGAACAACAAATCCGCGTTTTATTTGTTTTTTTGTGGTATCTTCCAGTCTCTCGTTTTTGGGATACAGATAATATAGGTATATTTTGTGACCGAACATTAAAATTGATCTGACAAGGACCATCATTGATAACTTCGACCATAAGTGAACCACGCAGTTGAACAACAGAACGCACTGGGCCAGCGTGGTCGACTATGGCCTGATCGCGCTAATCCAGGGTACGTATATGAGCTGTTGATGATGATGATGATGATGATGATGATGATGATGTTAACTGTGTAAAAACAAAAACTGCATCCACCTGCCATTCTACAGGTAGATTGCAGTTCAAATTCATAGTTCAGACTGCCCTTAAACACAAAATTTTTCATCTCTATCTTCAGAAATAAAATCAAACAAAATACGGTGTCAATATCAAGTTTACGCAAATTAACCTTGGAAATGGAATTCAACCAGTAGCCAGAAGCGACTACTCAGTATGCGGTGCAAGCACAAGATCGTATGCATCATAATTACATACTGCAGCTCCTAATGACTAGCGAACCCACTCGGCTTTGCTTGTTCAGCGAACAGGAAAATTAACTGGTTTTTAATAGACGCACAGTTATTTCTCGTGTGCTTCTGTTTCTGTACTATTTTTTTAACCAAGTTGTTTCCTGTCTGCATTGGCAGTTAGTGGCCTTGTACTATAGGATTTGTAGGTCTATAAAAACAGGTGTGGTTTCATACAAAGCGATCAGTTCATGCGTAGAATTATATACAACGTCATGACAATTAGCTTCAACCTATTTCGTTTATTCCTTATAACCTTCGTTTTTACGGTTCTAGTAGTGTACCCGCGAAAGGATTTTCCATCGGTAAAATTCCATACTTTCATCGCTATGTCCTTCAGGAATTTAACCCTTTTAAATAAGGAACTCCTGTTCAGAATTTCGTGTTTCTAAGCCTACCGATTTATTATTGAGAAAATGGCTATCAATAAAAAAGCAACATTCGAAACAATACCACTAACAAGAACAAATATATTTTCATGGGGATAAGAATTTTTCTAATTTGCAATCGTTACCAAATATCTGTCACTCACCTGTCTCCTGGTGCAAGCTTGTGGTTCTCGACAATCGCCGTCGCCCTGATCCTGTTAAGATCGGGCTGTTCTCCAATCAGCTTCTCACACCTCCCGTTGCTCAACTGCTGAGCAACATTTATAGCATCACTGTCCTTAGCACTAAACACTTCACTTTTCACTTCATCAACTTTCACTTTTTCACTTTGATCCTTCTCGTGTTTCTCCGGTTCTTCAACTATTTCATCCTTAATTGCTATGCCGTTGGCTATGATCGGCGCTGGCTTGGCCTGCAAAGATTTCGGTTGGGTTTTCGGTGAGGATATGGTCGCCTTGGTCTCTATGGTTCCGTTCTCGTTGATGGAGGTTACGTAGACGGAGGAGGTGGCTATGTAGCCGTTCAGCTCTTGCCGGTTTTCTGGTTGTGGCGGTCTTTTGCGGTTTAGCTGGAATAATAAGAAAATTGTTTAATTTCAGAGTGTGTACTGTTATCTCTCGTATTCTGTGTCATGTCCACTTGTAAATTCCTATCGTAGAGGAGCCTACTAGGACTCCTGCGGCATATTTTACTTACTTAATATTTTACTTACTTAATAAACGCGAAAGTTTGTATGCCATCATCATCATCATCGTGTGGGTTGTAAGGTTTGTATGTATGGATGTTTGTTACTTTTTCACGCAAAAACTACTGAACGGATTGGGATGTAATTTGGAATAGAGATAGTTTGTACCTTGGATTAGCACATAGGATACTTTTTGCGGGAAAAAGTCTTATTCCCGCGGGAAAATCTTACACACGTCGCCGCGGGCGGATCGCTAGTTTTGCTTATCTTACTATATTTTGATGAGCAACATATACCTAATTGATATATCTGTTTTTATCATTTGATCGCCACAACGTTATCGTCATTGCATCCATTCGAACCGGTTAGTGCGACACAAAATAACAGAGGTTGAAATCACCAGTTGATAGAGGAAGAATCAAAATTCAAATTCAATCATGCGCACATTTTCATGTGCATGTCATACAGAGGTGACTTAATTTGTAATGCATTGATCCGTAAACAAAATCTCAAATTCTCAAAATGACGAATCAGACTGATCCGATCAGTAAAAAAAATATTTCCTACTAATACCTGATGGGCGACGCCCAGTCGGGCGGCCTAGGTACTGCTGGAGCGACGTCGTGGAATCAGATCTGCGCGATCTTCAAACCGTCAACTGGCGAGAAACGGCGCGGCGCAGGACCGGGACAAATGGCGCAATCTCGTGTCGGAGGCCAAGACTCACTTTGGGTCCCTGAGCCGCATTAGTAAGTAAGTAATACCTTATGCAATCGGTTATGTAAAAGCTGACATTGTTATAGTGTGCTATACTGTATATCGGCAGATATTTTTTAAGCGATTTAAAAATGGTGAATATTTTTATTATTAGTAACACTTTAAATTTCTTCTTTCATATCGTGAGATAATTCTTCATCGTGTGGGTTGTAAAGTCGACCACTAACCTCACAAACCCTGGTATAAGTGTTATATTTATTTATATAAATATAATTAATAATTATTTATTATTATTTATTTATATGATGTTATAGAGCCGCCAAAGTCCACATGGTTCGTGTCGTGAGGGTTGTAAGGTCGAGAGTTCAACGATCGGTCGTTATGGGTCAAATAATTTATTTTGTACTAGCGATCCGCCCGCGGCTACGCTTGCGTTGTGTAAGATTTTCCCGTGGGAATAAGACTTTTTCCCGTAAAAAGTATCCTATATGTTAATCCAGGGTACAAACTATCACCATTCTCAATGTCTTCCCAACCCGACTCAATCCGTCCAGTAGTTTAGGCGTGAAAGCGGAACAAACATCCAAATATATTTTCACATTTTCATCCCCACACAGGTCGAAATTTCAAAAACTCTATAACAAATATTTATTTATTTTTTATCAATTCACAAAGTTTCATGGTGTCATCTTTGATAATGACGAAATTCCATACATCCCCCTATTTCAACCCTTCCAAACTATTTTTTCGCGATAAAAGGTATGCCTAGTCATTTTCCAAGTTCTAGTCTATCTCTGTACTAAATTTCATCAAAATAAGTTCAGTGGTTTAGGCGTGAAAGCGTAACAGACAGACAGAAAGACAAACAGAATTACTTTCGCATTTATAATATTAGTAGGGATCACCCGATTGAGGACACGATCGTGAGTGAAAATATGTTTAGTAATTGTGCTATTTACTTAGCTCGTTTACTTACAAGTATTTAATCTGGTTCATCGTGGAGCTAAGTACCCACTTCCGCTAGAGGATGAGAGATTGCATCGCGACTGGAAAATGACCGCAAATGCAGCTAATATGCAGTTGCATGCAGTTACTAGCTTAGTAACAAGAATGTGGAATTCGATCCAGAGTATCTATTCAAATGACGATTGAGTTTTGTAATTATTATTGTACGCATAAATCTTATACTAGATGAATGTCAGACTAGCTTATAGAAGTGATGCGTTGAGCGCTGACAGCCGCTGCAGCGCTGCAAGTTCATAGTCATGGTATCGTATGGTTAGAGGCACCTCTACTTATAGCTCGAACAGTGTTTCGTTTGAACGCTAAGTCGATACAGCAGCGCTGCAAGTTCTTAGCCTATGGTTAGACCCACCTACACTCTACAGACAGCTAGGACCCGGAGTAACACGTTTGAGCGCTGACAGCCGCTGCAGCGCTGCAAATTCATAGTCTATTCTATGGTTAGACCCACCTCTACAGACAGCTTGGACATATCCACCGGAGTGATGCATTTGAGCGCTGACAGCCGCTGCAGCGCTGCAAGTTCTTAGTCTATGGTTAGACCCACCTCTACAGACAGCTTGGACATATCCACCGGAGTGATGCGTTTGAGCGCTGACAGCCGCTGCAGCCGCTGCCGCGCTTGCTCCTCGACGGCGATGAGGAACGCATCCTGGACTATGTTGTGACCAATGTCCGATACTGTGGACAAACAAACATGCATATTAGTTTGCGAACGGACTTTCCTAGCTAAAAATTGCCACATCATATTATAGCAATTTCTTAATTGTCAAAGGTCTTCAGTAGCCGTATCTTGCGTGATCTTCACTAGGAACACAAATGAGTCTCTTAAAATTAAATGTGTTTATATAGTTTTTAATGCAATCGTCTCATTAGTTCCAGAGTCGTTATCCTTATGCATAATCCTTTTTAACCTACCTACTTAAAGTTTCCATGTTGAAAATTATTAATAGTAAGATAAACAAATGAAAACGTGCCAGCCACACATGATTTTTGTGGTAGTAATAGGTATTTGCTCATGTAGTACTCACTCATACTATTAAATACTACGTATTAGTTTTCCCAAGTGACTCATTCATACTTGACGCAACACTCAATTACCTACTATAAAGGAACGCAGAGTAGGACATTGTGATGATCACCGAATTTCTGTCACTATTATAATTTCTGTGATTTCCTATTGGTGATATCATGAGGACAAATAGGCACGTTTACCTAGATGATTTTTTGTTTTCCTGCAGACTAACTTTACACGTCCAGTTCAGTGAAATAATATTGTACAAAGTTTGGTCTATATTATGTCTTTTGGCAATATGATTACCATAAGATTATTTTTATTGGTACTTGCTGCAACTTGTGTTGTTCCTCACTCTGCTGCCAGGCTAAAATGTCGCTCGCATGTCTGGCAGACAACCTAGGCCAGGTTAACCACCCACTGAAAAAAAACCTTCATCTAATAGGCGACGACGTGGTATATGCCATGGCGAACTTGTCAATTTTCTATCGAGAGCTTACTGGTGTTCCCGATAAACAAGGGTGGAGGGACATAGAGACCTTTGCTCAGCAGTGAGACAACATCATCATCTCAGCCGGAAGACGTTCACTGCTGAACATAGGCCTCCCCCATAGGTTTCCACCGTGAACGGTCCTGCGCTACTTGCATCCACCGGCGGCGCCTAACAACTCAACTAAGGCCGTCCAACACTACGTCTTCCGGCCCGAGGTCTCCTTTTTAGAACCTTTCTTCCCCATCGGTTATCAGTTTGTCGAGCTATATGGCCTGCCCATTGCCACTTCAACTTATTTATCCTGAAAGCTATGTCGATGACATTGGTCTTACAACATTGAGACAACATAGACTAGAAGATAAGATAAGACTAGCTGCAAGCTTCGTCTTCATAAACCCGAACGTTTTGTAAAGCCGAACTTTTGAGCCTCTTGGTGCGGTAGTAATAAACAATGTCAATAATAGCCACTTTGTTCACTCCAGTTTAAATTTCGAAGTATCTAGGCTTGAAATGTTGGCTGAACTCACTGTAAGTAGACCGAGAGGCTCGTTACCACATTCTAGGTCTGGCTTGTGCGCCTGCGACGAACACAGCACCATTAACGGTGTGCGCAATAATTCTCATACCGTTCGACAGTTGACTCGATGACAAAAAGGACTTTAATTGATTTAATTCCAACTCAAACTCAGCCTAAATAGAACAACAAGATTTTCCAATTTGACAGTGTATTTGTCAGCATAGATAAAAAATTCTAAAGTTCTCCTCGCTGCAAGGAGAAATCTTTGATGTTTTACATGACATGTCATCAGTGAATGCGTATTTTTTTGGCGGCGGGTGTAGGATTCCTTTACTACCTATTGTAGCGTTAAAAAAAGAAAGCTAGCAAGCCTGTGGTCGACGACCACAGGCGAAACGTGAAATTTAGGAGAACAGAGAAAGAGTTAGTTAAATTTGTCCGAACGGTATAATAAAAATTTAAAAGGGCCTAGAAATTGCCAAAATATCAAAAAGTGAGCCGAGAGCCGGGTCCTGAGGGGACTCCGTCGATATTGTGTCGCTGAACTAGTGTTGTGTTGAGAGAGTGTATCGATGCAGGAAGGTGTAAAGACCGCGGAGTACCCCGGGAGAGTATAGCCAAACGGGAACCAAAGAAGGAGGGCCAGAGAAACCTAAAGGGCCTTTTTAGAATTTAGAAAAGAATTTAGAAAGAATTTGGCAAGATCCGCATACAAAATTACAAAACTGATACAAAAACACAGGCTAAAAAAATCCGCGAGATGGGCAGTATCCCAGGGGGGACGCCGGTGCGCGGGTCTGCGGCACTCAGTTGGTACAGGCGCGGACGCACACAACGCAGGGTTCCAGGCACGTCCAATGCCTGGTGGCCTCAGGTGTCCGGAACCACAGCAAGAGATCGTGAAAGGCACGGAGGGACCCTCGTGTGTGTGTCGCAGAGGCCGGAAATACACCGGCTAGTCCAAACGGGATATGTGTCCAAGGCTTATCGCACCATACGGGAATGATCCCGGGCAAAATCCGATTGAATAGAATTGAATATTTACTAACAAAGCGACTCACGTTTTGGAGATCGATTCAAGAAAAAATCGCTCCTATCAATATGACACTTCGGAAAACAATCAACAATTTAGAAAAAGGTCAAACCAAGAAAATTTGAAATTTGAAAATGTGACATAAAAACCGGCCAAAAGAAAAAAGAATCATACCAAAAAGGTTAGATAGATAGATAGATAGATAAAAAGTTTTATTCAAAAATCTACATAACACATGTACATACATTTAAGAAAAAAGAATAAAAAACCTGCAGTAATGCTGCACTATATAATCCGAATATCTTGAAATTTTAAATCAGTTTGTTCGTAGTCGACTGTACCTTCAAACTGAATGCTCACGTTAGAAGCCAGAAAAACAAAGTATACATGTAGTATGTTTTTTAATGGACCTACATTAAATTAAACAACAATTGATAATTTCACAAAAGCGCGTCCGCCAGGCCAGCTCGGTTTGAGGTTTGTTGGTACCGTTGGACGCGATCAAACTTTTTCAAATCAATTTGCAGTGGTTTCACACGCGAACGTAAAACTTGTGTTCGACGTTGGTTTTCAACTAAAAAGTACTTCGGTAAAACTTAAAAAACTTGCGATTTTATACGGGTTTTACTCGCAATTTCACGAAGAACGAGAATATTCGTAGTAGAGCGTTTTTTTTTTTTATTAAGGCTGGATCAGATACGTTTTGGGAGGAAACTTGCTGTAAAAGTAACATTATGCCACTTTACTCTGTCCCTACCTCGATTCGAACCTGCAACCTCCATATCGGCCACGATTCGGAAAGTCATGCTCTAATTCTAATTTTTAAATCCAGCTACCCTTTTCGTTTATATTATAACCAATGAAAGAGAGGTGATGACTACGAATGATATTATTTTGAGTGAATGATAACCTAAAAGAATGGCACAGCTGTCAGATTAAGAGATTTTTAAGTCGGATGTTTTGAGTGCTCTCTAAAATTGTGCAATCGATGCGTCCATAAGGTGTTTGACAGCTCCAATATTAGGATAACCATGTCCTGTCCCTTTATAATCTTTAAAAGGTGAAAAGGACTAACGAACTTGAATTAAGGATTAGAGCGTGACTGTGTGAAAGCCGAAAGCCTTAGTGCTCAGTCATGGATTAATTAAAAAAAAAACAACGAAAACACTAAACCAACTTATTTAGTGTTAGGTAGGTATTAAGTTGAATTGACTAGACTAGTCATTACAAGAAGCCCTATTGATTATCGTCGTAATTAAGTTAAAACTAGTCAGTTTGACACCGACTGCTTATTATGAAGGTCTCTGGGGAGACTAGTCCAACATGAAGTTAGTAGGTCAAGAGGAGTTCACTGTATATCCTGGTGGGAATACAACATCGGGCACAATTAGGGAATTTCGCCTCATTAGTGGCAAACGAACATAATCTGATCTCCAGCTTTGATTGTTGGTTTGGTACAGTCTTCCGAGCATCAAGTGTAAGGGTTGCCAGACGTCCGGATAAAGCCGGACACAGTCAGACTTTTTGGTTGCGTGTCCGGCCAAATTATAAGATATTATCCGGCTTTTGTTCGTCTTCAAATTAAAGAGCATTGCTCTTGTCGGTGCAGCATCCATGTTTGTTTCCTCCACCCTTCTCTGTCCAGTGCCTCTTCCTTGACCTCCTTATAAGACATGACATTGATCTTTCTTTTAATTTATGATATGTAGCTTAACCTTGGCCTTCCTCTCCCCCGCTTCCCTTCTATTCTTTCTTTCGATGATGTTGTTTATGAAACTGTCATGTCTAAATGGCCTATCATTTTCCCTGTGCGGTTTTCTATTATGTCCATTAATAAGTGTCGCTTCAGTGTAACCATAGACTTAGAAATGAAAAAAAAAGAAACGCCTAAGTAGCCTCCAGCCCTCAGAAAGGCGTAATTCACATTACCATATCAACCAATGATATTATAAGTAAAAAGGCGTAGATAGGTCACTTACAAGGCAAACGGTGTTTTAACATGGCACAAAACTTATACAAGGACGGCAAGTCTAAGCATAAGTGCGAAAAAGAGACAAAGCGACGCGTGACTAAGTTCAGGTTGGCTAATTAGCCAACTTTTGCTGTGCCGCTTTTTGAGCGCGCATGACTTATCTACGCCTCTTTTTACCTAGTATATCAATGATCAACCCTTTGACGTCCATTGCATGACAAAACATAGTAGACAAACAGAGTAGATTACATTTGACACCAACCCCTACTCTTCCCGTGGATGTCGTAAGAGGCGACTTAGGGACTACACATTAACAGGGAACGGGGAGCAGCGCTCTCTGATACAGTAACCTTTTAATCTGCGATCTCCAACCCGCCTGCCAAGCGTGGAGATTATGGCAAAACCAAACACTTAAGTGGAGGAGGCTCATAGTCCAGCAGTGGACTGTAACGGGCCGTTGATGACATAAACCTTCTTCAAATTGAGTTTAGAATGTACACACAGGACAGGACAAGAGCTATTTTAAGATCGGCCACACGAAGCATTTATATTTTTATATTGGCGATGTCCTCGAAGCTCAGTCATACTCATAACCATGGCTTTTACAAGGCCAACTGGTTTTTTCAACGGCCGCAGTGAACCGTCGGATACAAAATCTTGATCCTTTTTATACGGTTGCAAGAAGGCTAAGAACAGTTACTAAAATACACGGGTTTATGAAGGGGAAGCTTCTCTCTATATAAGTAATAAGATTATATGATTCTTACTACTCTAAGGCTGAAGGTGATGATGCAGCAAAAATCGAGTTATTCTCTTGTCCCACAAATCGCTGTCCCCCATAATTACTTCAAAACTTTACGCCCTACTTCAAAATAAATGAAAAAAAGCCGTAGTACCTATAGACCAGTCATTTGTTACATTCGAAATAGACATAATTGCGGTAAACTTGCTCTATTGGTATGTGGTTTGAGTCCATCTAGATAGTATTTATCCAGATTTGCAGCAGTCTGAAATTCTCGCGGTCACAAATTAACATTTCCAATTTTGCAACATTTTGGGGAGAATACCTATTAGACCTACACAATTGAATGAGGGCTCAAACTGTCAGGAATTTCGTACACTTTAAAAAAGTAGTAGTAACCTTTATCGTCAGAGCCTTCCAATGACGTTTTTGGTGGTTTTTCAGCAACTACTCAGCGCGCGAGAGTTTCAGACTGCTGCAAATCCGGATAAATACAATCTAGGTGGACCCAAACAACATACCAATAGAGCAAGTTTACCGCAATTATGTCTATTTCAGCCTTTTTATTTGTACGATATGACTGGCCTACTACTTTATAGCAGCGTTTCGATTTTTTTTAACAATATTACTTTTTCTGACGACCAAAGGTTTGAGTTACTGTACATATTCGTAAATAAATTTTACTTAGTCATATTAAAAACGTACTTATTACATTAAATTGTGTTTGAAGACACGACAGTAATGGTGTGTTGAAACATGCCATTGTGAACTGGAAATAAAATACTGTTAGATATACGTTCAGTATTCAAAACATATCATATAATCCAATGGCTTGTTTGGATCCGACTAAACCTGTATTACCTACTCACTCATAATATGGATGGAGTATTGTCAGTCAGAGAGCGTCGGTGGTCTAGTGGCTAGGGGCGCTGCCCCCCGTCCGGGAGACGCGGCTTCGATCCCCACCTCGCACATAACCAATGTGTTTTCAAATTTGTACGTTTAGTCGACGCTCTTACGGCGAAGGAAAACATTGTGGTGAAACATGTACACTCCTGTGAAGAAATTCAAAGGTCGTGTGTGAAGTCGACCAACCCGCACTGGACTAGCGCAGCGTGGTCGACTAAAGTATACTTTAAAAGTAATATACTTGCGAAAATACAGATAATGTAAAAATAAGGACAAGAAGAAGTGTACAGTTAGGCGGCCTTATTGCTACACAGCAATTTCTTCCAGGCAGTTCGAAGTAAGATTTAATAAAATAATTTTTCGTAATCGGTTTTGCGTGTCGCGCTGTGGATTAAATAGTACCTACTACCTACATTACATAGTTTGTTTCCAATATGGCTTCCATTGTCTGTTCACTTTCCGTTGAGGATGCTATTATTAACAAGATATAATATAGGCCTGTGTTAAATAACATGATATAGAGCACCTAACGCAAATTATTTCCAAACGTGAATGAATTCATTTTTCAATGAGTTCATCTGACTTTATTATAATCAACTTTTTATCATAGCTTATAATAAGTTGGATAATCAAGAAAGATGCTACTTACGATTACTAATTCATGTCACGTTTTACTGTTAGCTTTTATATGACTGTCCCCAAAAATTAGTGTATTGATTGTGTTCAGGGTTCATGTATATACAACGTGTTACAAAAAATACCAAAAAAAAGATCATTCTTCATCACAGGCATTTAATTAAAATTTTCCCATCTCTGTGTCAATTAAACCTTGAATATAGACTATCGATTATCAGAACGGAAAAGTATTTGTACACCATTTGTGCCTACATTTTTAAAAGAGTTGTACTTAAGTCAATTTAAATGTTAGAAAACATTTTATTTTTTGCCTTAATTATCTTGTTTACGTATTTAAAAACTAATATTTAGTTCATTATTTCATTAATTTATTATTTCATAACAATTATTTAACCAACCTGTTTTTTATTTATTTGTAGTTCTTTAATTTGAAATTAATTGTTCTAATGTGAATCTTATGGTACAAGTAGTACGTAAACATTTTTAACCATAGCGGTAAAAATAGGCTCATTGACCTAAAATTACATATCTGGTCCGAATATTCTTTGACACAGCTGATCACTAGAGATGGGAAAATTTCAATTAAATGCCTTTGATAAAAATATTATTTTTTTTGGTATTTTTTGTAACATGTTGTATATTATGTAATGTATGTGAGTTTCTTTATTCTCCCATAACTTCTGAATGCTTGAACAGATTTGGATGTATGGGGTATCGTTAGAATCCTTACATCATCAGCCCGAGTGACACTGGCTCTATATCTATTTGCCGGCGCAGACATGTTTTTGATTTTTAGATGATAGGTAGTATGGTTTGTGTAAAAATTACTTTATAATTTTAACAGCTCAAAATTAACGTTCCCATGCCCACCAAGGGGCTCGAGTCACCCTGGCCTTTGTCGACCACGCTGGCCCAGTGTGGGTTGGTCGACTTCACACACTAATTCACACAACCTTTTAATTTCATCGCAGGAGTGCGCAGGTTTTATCACGATGTTTTCCTTTACCGTAAGAATATCAATTCGAAAATTAAAAAACAAATTGGTTCAATTCTCATGATCAGTAAAATACAAAAATTACGCTGGAATCTCTTGTGAAGTGTTGTGTACACTTAAATACAGCCAAATACAACGCAGGCATCATAGACGTCTGCATATTATGCAATTTAAAATTATCTTGTTATAAGCCTGCAATTCTGCCTTATTTACGTATTGTTAAAGTATACTTTTCATACGCTTTAGCAAATCGAATGATGCTCTCTCTTGAGCATACCGAGCTGCCGAGAGCCAGATACAATCCGCATCGTGAAAGACAGGTTTTGATTTGACTTCGTGACAGACAAACAGACATTCCATACACAGAACTCTTTCGTTGAAATTCTGATTTGATTGTATCTGTCGCTGTAAGATAGTAATAGCCGTAATATGATCATATACCGGATGATAGTCATATGGAAGCTGTCTATAACTATCTTACTAGTGATATGATCATATCACTAAACTAATCTAGTGAAATAGTTATTATCGATCAAATGACTGTACGAAGCATTCCATTATTATTAAAAAATGGATAAAATACAGCACAAGTACAATCAGGGCGGGTGCGGGATTTCGGGGCACCCCGACTTAGATTCGCTCGCCTGGCTCCCTCCGCCATACCCTTCGGGGTTAGGTTATCTTGTGACCACCCATGCCTTGCAGGCATGCAATTTGGGTAAATCTGATCGATAATAACTATTTCACTAGATTAGTTTAGTGACATGATCATATCCCTAGTAAGATAGTACATAGGAGCTTTCGTATGACTATCATCTGGTATAATATGATCATATCCCTAGTGATATGATCATATTACGGCTACAACTATCTTACTGCGACATATCTATATCTAATCTAGCCATCAACATCGTTATAATATATGGGAAGTATTTGTAATAGTAAAGACACAAAGCCTGGTGTCATACAAAGACCCTTATAAGGCTCATGTAACGATAATTTCCGTTGTAATGACGGGGACCTTTCGAAGCACGGGATTATCTTTTCGGACAAAATGAAGAGACTGAGTCTGTTTGACCGTTTCTCTGCCAGGATTCGAACTCGGAACCTCTGAACCAAGAGTCGAACAATCCGAATTTAGATTCAACAGCCTCCATGGCCTATTACGGAAGTTCCGGGTTCGATTCCCGGTAGAAACACCGTCAAGCAAAAATCTCTTTGTGTGTGACTTTCCCCTGTTTGGTTAGGACATTGCAAGCTGAATCACCCGATTGTCCGAAAGAAAGATGATTCCGTGCTTCGAAAGCACGTTAAGCCTTTGGTCCCGGCTACTATCTAGTCGTTACACGAGCCAAGTCAGTGGCCTTTGGCGGCTCTTCAACACTGACACCAGGGTTTGTGAGCTTGCTTGTCTTACAACCCACACGATGAAGAAGAAAGAAGAATACAGATTCGCCTAATTAAATAATATTATCTAGGTTAGCTACACTTAAATTGACAGTCACATGATAATGTGCTTTGGATGAATATTTCGATTTTCCCTTAGCATAACCTCGCTTGTCCTCACTCAACGAAAAGGCTCTAACTTATTCCACCAAAAATATAAATGTAAATAGGTGTCAAGTCCTTATAAGGACTTTGCTAAAAAAGAAGTAAGATCTAAATGGTTACAAAGTTCTACAAAACTTCCTCTCCTCAAATCGTAGCTACTAAAACCGGATTCAAATACACGTCTTTATTTGCTTTAAAATAATTTGTTTTATAAGCATTTTCCTTAACTTGGTCATTGATTATAATTGAGAATTTCGGATATCAATATTTTATGAATGCAAGCAAGAGATTTCGTTCATATTCCATACCCGTGTAATCCTACAGAACCCATGTTCTTCAGTATGCGTCGCTTTTGACACACTACCGTGTATAGTTACTATTATTCTTTGCTACTGTTTGATAATTCTCGAATCGCTTCTGGACTGACGACATTGGGAAGGTAGCTGGTGGTGGCTGGATGAGGATAGCCTACGTCCAGCAGAGAACTGCAATAGTTTGATCTGATTGATTGATTGCTTATCGTTTGCTAATGGTTCTATTGTCACGAATGACTCATGCATGATAAAACGAGTTATTTTTTTACTAAAAGAGTCCTACGTTTTATAATCATTTTATTGATGATGTATTGGATTTTAATGGTATCGGTTTCTTTGTACGTTTACGTTTCGAGCGTGTTTTCAGATTTAGGGTCGGGCCACACTTATCGACGGCGATCGACAGTTTGCCTATATACAAAACGCGCTCAAAGTAAATCCTTTCGCATCCTTTCGCCGCCAGGACGCGTCGATGCGAAAGGATTTCCATACTTTGCGCGCGTAATGTATAGGCAAACTGTCGATCGCCGTCGATAAGTGTGGCCCGACCATTACTCGACGCTCACGCTCTGCGCTAAAGGAAGCATCATTGCACACGTCAGCAAATAAATTCAAAGGACTGTATGCGAAGTCGATCAATTCGCATTGCATATTAATTCGACTTAATTCTGAGAACGCTCCAGCCCCTTGGCAGTGCTTAGTCGTAGGAGATAAGTTAGTTTTGTGTGTTTATGATTTCTTTACTACAGTAACAATCCTGGTATTATAAAATTAAAGCATCTTTTCAGCTGAAGAATAAGCGATGAATATGAATAAGCTGTATCGAAAATACCTAAAATATACATAGCTACGTGAAAACGAACCCTTTACTTCGTCCCACACAGTCTAGCCTTGATCTAAGGTCTAGACAAATTCTTCCTTTACCAAATTGTTTTCAGGAGTGATTCACCTAGGTTAAATGAGACGTAGGTATTAATAGCAGATAGCTAATAGTAAAGTCATGATTAAACATTCCATGCTATTCCGCGGCGCACCGTTGTTACATAATACTACCTAGGTATACAACATTCCAATAGTTACAGATTCCAATATGAATATACGGTTTGAAAGACCAAACTTACTACATAAGTAAATAGTAGTAGGTACGTACGTATACATAGCACCACTCTATTTACACGGCAAGGAAATGTTTTGGTAAAGTAGGTAAATTTATAGCTGTTATACCTTACCTCTTATAATTTTTTTTTATTTATCATATTCACCGATTGTAGGTACTTATTACTGAAACAGTTATTGATATTTTTTATGGTAGAAGATAATTGACTTGGCGGGAACACTGCAGTGCTCCCAGATACTGCATTCCAACTTCCAAGACTGATTCGTAGGGTATTAAGATATTGAATTTATGTAAGGAAGAAGGTACTTTGGCACACCTTACTATGTAGGCACATATACAAGCAGTTTATGCAGTCTACTCACGTTCTTATTTAATTAAGACGCCGACAAAACCTTTCACAATAGCAACATTTACTTTTCACTCTTGAGTCTTGGCCCACGTCCGCAATCACCTGAGGTCCCGGCTCGCCAGAGTGCAGACCCGCAAGAGGTCACTCACCCCTTACTGCACCACCACAATCCTACTCAACACCACTGTCACAACACGGTCAATCACAAATGCACAGCCTTTATTGTGGATACAGAGTTTTCGTGGCACAAAACATAGGGTAAATGTTGTTAAATATCTGTTCAAAACACGCGAACACGAGCACTGACTGGCCGCGCCGATGACTCGCTCGCTCGGAAACCTGTTTTCCCTCTCTCTTGCGCAGTTTTACTTGGTGTTGCCAGTTTTTGTTCGAGTTTTCCTTATTTTTTTGACGGTAAAATGTATATTTTTATTTATAGAGCTGATAAAATTATGAGGGTAGAGGGAATCTTATTGGAGACTGATAAGAACAAAATGTTTTTGTTTTGTTTTCTGATAATAATGTGTATTCATATATGTAGGTGTACTTAGGTACCTATATGCTGCAACCTAGGTTCTGCATTATGTCGATGTTTTTGACAGGACCTACTACCTAACAGAAAATTATACACATTCATGACTACCATGGGCGAATACGACATGATCCTCTAATAAGTGTACTTCTGTCTTTATAGGTACCTACTTGTCATAATATTGGCGACAGGTCACAGGGACCATTTGCGACTCCCGATACCCTTTAAAATTAAAGGGAAAAATTTATAAAACCATTATAAGACCTGTCGTCATGTATGGATCTGAGTGTTGGGCCGTTAAGGACATGGATGAAAGACGAATGCATGTAGCTGGGATGCGAATGTTAAGATGGATGTGTGGTGTGAAGAGGAATGACAGAATAAGAAATGAGTAGGTATGTAAGAGGAAGCTTGAAAGTGGCACCCATAGTGGACAAGTTGAGGAGTAACAGGCTGTCGTGGTATGGGCATGTGATGCGAAGAGAGGAATCCCATACCACCAGACATATGCTAGATATAAGAGTGAATGGAAAAGCAGGTAGGGGTAGACCCAGAAAAGTATGGATGGATTGCGTGAAAGATGATATGTGTAAGAAGGGAGTGAATAGTGATGTGACGTCTGACAGGGATGAATGGAAGAAGAAAACGTATTGCGCCGACCCCAAATAAAGGGAACAGGGCAAGAGAATGATGACTTGTCATAATATTCTGATTCAGTCGTTCGTAAGTGCAAATAAGAGTAATTAGGGGTACCTAAGTAATCATTAAGGTTGCCTGGAAGAAATTGCTACCTTAGCAATAAGGCCGCCTATCTGTACACTATTATTTGAACTGCTTTTTTTTCTGTGTATTTCTTGTGTGCAATAAAGTATATTCTATTCTATTATATTTATTATAGATAGAACGGGCACGTATAAGAGCTGTTGATGTTGATGAGGATGAATCATTATAGGGTAATTAAGTACCTATCTTATATTATATAGCAATAATAAATAACTACAGCCATTCGATCATTATTGTTGTAACATCGTCGACTTTACATAGAAACAAGATAAGAAAAATAATCTAACAAGATTATCGTTATAGTCGGGTTATTATAGGATGAGTTCTGACAGCTGCAAAATTTTTAACAACTTTTTTTTATAATATTCAGTTTAAAAACCATAATAGATAAAAATTTAAAACAAAGTGACTTCACCTCTTATTTTATCATTAAACAGTATGTAATTTTACTTAATAAATAAATAAATAAACGAAATAAATTTAAAAAGTTTTTAAAATTTTAATCTAGGATCAAATAAATCTATTTTAGGATTAAATAAACATCATAAAAAACCTCACAAGGCATGCACGACCTTTTGGTTAGATTCATTATAATGTTATCATATCGTGTTGGTGATATATAGGTAGGTAGGTTCGATAATCAACTTTATAAACCTTGGACCCTGGAATCATGTAAGTAATGCTGCATGGCTATTTATGACTATTTCCGTCTTTAATAGATAGAAGCTGTGATTGACAGCATAACATGCCTTCCGAAGCACTTTATCTTCTTTTTTTCGTAATATTATACTCAGTCTGTAATTTTATCCTTCTATACTAGGGACAATCCCACGGAGGAATTCTAATTCGATAATTTCTTCTCCGCTATTCGAACCCATGATTTCTTCCTGATCGAGTCTAACGCAACCGCTAGAGCACGGAGACAATACGTTATGATTGATAGACGTTTTGCCACATATTAGGGAGAACCCATAAGCTGGCAACACATAGAAAATTACCTCAAAAAGGCTGTCGCGTCACAGCCACAGAGTATTGCATTCGAACTACGAAAGTGATTCACCACCACAATGCGACATGGTTCCAGCCTGCTCCACTCCTTAACGACCATACAACTTTGTCACAGTGAAGCACGTTCGTGGTTTTCAGCGCACAGTCAGACGTGGAAGACCAGTACATCAATATAGGAAAGTATTCGAAGAATTCGGTCCTATCCTATGTAAACTGTCGCAGTTTTGTGTAGGTACACTAATTAGGATTTTTTGTTATATTATAATAACTATAACTTTGTGCCTGTCAATTCATAGTAACATAATAACACATTGCGCCAGCTGTCATGTATTTTGAACTTATAAGTTTCCCAGTACCTACTCTGTGTTCATAATATAAGTATGAACCTTATACAAATGGAAAGTACAGTCAAACAAACATCAAGTTCTACATTTCTCTTACGAATACTGTTTTTATGTAACATCCAAATGATTGCGCTAAACATACGGTCGATTGTACCTATTTATTACATTTATAAGGAACAATTAGTTACCTAAAATAAATAAATTGCTCTCAGATCAGTCGCAAATAAAAAAATATTATTATGAAAAATATGAAAGCGATACTTGCTCAATTAAATAAGTACGTAGTTATTAAGTAATATAAATTCTATACTTTGCTTGCGCAATCACACAGTCACCGTATTAAATTAATATAGTAATACCTACTTACATTTCTCAATTTTATAACTTTCACTTTCATGGCACATACCTACCTAGTGGTGGTTAGGAAACCTGAATCTGATGCAGCATTGCAGTCAGTTTTATGCTATCTATCTATGCTATCCAGGTTAGGTATTAACCAAAGTACCAACTAAATATAATACTTAACTATACTATATGCAGAGACTCGTGCGTGGCAGACGACGACGGTGACATTATGTTATCCGCTTAAAATCCATCGATATCAATAACCAAACGTAATAGAGCATCGGACTATTTTTTTTATTTTATAAACCTAACTTCTTAGTTTCTGCTATCGAACACTAAAATAATTTTTGCTCTATCTTTAAAATTGACCGAGTTATAAAGGTTTGAAATTCAAGATTAGACAGAGAGGCACATACCCACTTTTGACGTCATTTGTTGGTAACGCCCTTAATCTCCATACAAAAAATCGTTTTTGAAAGAGACAGACATATTGAAACTTTAAAAAATCACTGTAAATTCGTTTTTCAACCGATTCTGTTTTTTTCTTCGCAAATCGTCTGCTACTAATCTATAATTTTAAAAATAATTCATAAAATATGGCAAATTTAGGAACAGTCCGATCCCTTATTAAACAAATTGCGCATCTCTACCACAGATCTCTACATCTTTGTGACGTTATAGTTGGGTTATTATGGGATGGGTTGGGTTCTGACAGCTTTAAAATTTTTCATACGACGTTAACAACTTTTTTCAATAACATTCAGTTTCAAAACCATAATAGCTAAAATATTTAAAAAAAGTAACTTCACCTCTTATTTTATCATTTTTACTTAATAAATAATTAAAATAAACGAAATAATATTAAAAAGTTTTTAAAATTTTAATCTGTCAGAGCTCATCCTATAGTAACCCAAGTATACCAATAAAACGTTTAAGTGCAAAAGAGAACGTGATATGTACCGTTTTACTTGCACTTTATTGCACTACCGTCTGCCGCGCACCAGACTTTGCGCATATTATAGTAAAATATTTCAATGTAGGACCTAACTAAAATCCAGGGTTGGATTCCGTACGATAATAATTATCGCATTTGTACTATATTTTCATGATTCGTACTATTATCTTAGCAGAGTAAGTTTTGAAAATAAAGTGATTTTTTTTTTTTTTTTTTTTATGTACGGTCCTAATGACAGGATCGTACATAAAAATACGATGATTTATACCAGGATGGATGTATTTTCTGTAATAAATGTGACAAAGATCAAAATATTACCATCAGGTTCAGCTCAGCGTACGGTAGGATTTTGTTTTATAAATTATTATAATATTCGAACCGTATTTTGATACGTCCATAGTTTTACATAATTTTAGTGAGCACTGTATAGTAAATAATGTTAAATCAAAAGTGGATCTGATGTATTAGATCAACAACAAAATTAATAAAAAAATAATTTTTGCGAAATACAATCTGTAAGAAAATTAAGTAGGTATATTTGTATTGTATGTATCTTCCTGATTGTCATAGACAATAATTTTACAAAACCCTGATTCCGACCCTGCTAAAATCCGAAATAATATTTTCTCGTAGAATTGATATACCGGGTGTCCAAAAAGGGTATTTGCACATCAATGAATCGTCTTAATGAGGGTAGATAGCAAAAACAAATATAATGTCATACGTGGGATTCGTATACCCGAGCTCAGCGCACATTTTGTGTAAGAGCTTATTATCAAAACAATAATTCGATAATAACAGCTCGCCGCTTACATCGCGCGCAGTTCAATGAACGGGACATTTCTTTATCTCCCAGTGCGAAAAATGGATTAAGACGTAATGGACGTCATTTGGATAACATAATATTTTTGTCGTATAGTAATAAAATTATGAAATGATATATTTTTCATATATAATTTTTGGGTATAAACTGCCAACACCCTTTTTGGACACCCTGTACTTGATGCGTTTAGTTTACCCTATAAATCTGAATAACTTCTTGCAAGAACGTTTTGTTTTACTTCCTAGATTACGCATGGCTGATCCGTCTTCCGTGCATCGAAGAGCATGTTAGGATGTTCGTTCTGAGCTCCAGGGTACGTATGTGCAAGCTTAGCATGTTTTAAGTTTAAATATGTTAATAACTTACATAGCTTGATCTCACTCCGTCTCTTCACGCGTAGTTTGATCACACAGGACATGATGCACTGCAACAATACAAAATATTAAATAATTATATTCAAATATTCATAATGATTTTGGAATAATAAGGACAGAACTATTGAGCAACACTTTATCTTAATCATCAGCACCTCATATACGTCCCCACCGAGGGGCTCGTATATTAACTACTAATTATATTGACACTTCATCAAACACAAACAAGCCTATCTTCAGCCCAATTAACTAGAAAGAGGGATTTTCTGAAAGCTCTTTTATAAATATTAATAAGAGTTCTAATTAAGACGATAGATGACGCCAGGTGTACAGCGTGGTTTTTTTTTAAATCCTTTTGTGGCCCTGGGTGACTCGCCGGATTTCTTCGGATCCACGAATCGTCAACGCCATCTACCGAAGTTTTATGAACTATTTTTTGGCTGTCGGAAAATCCCCTATTGAGTTATTATAAAATAAAACATTTTTTTCGACTATTTGTCTTTAGGGAATCATGGGGAACCACCGAAATTATGTTAAATATCCTCCTCAGGGCCTCATGTACTCATGTCAAAATTTAACATGTCCCTTACTGTTAAACGCAGCATTTCACACATATTATAATAACTGCCATTATCAGCCGTATTCACAGTAAAAAAGCCATTAAAAGTCAAACCTCAATAAAATAAAAAACTACGCCTGATCAATTAATTAGGTTAATTAACGGAATCTAATCATTTCAATTAATTAACCGCGTGACTAATGTAACGAAATGACATTTCATTGATTTTAATTTAAGTTCAACCATTCCTAAAAACAATACACAGCTTACAGTAAGTAGGTGCGTGTACCAATTTATTGACATTATTAATTTGCATAGGGTCAGACATCTGCAATCTGCAGTATATATGTGCGTACAAGTTTGTACATAATAAAAAAACACGCTAATGCGGCTCTCATTAGTAAGAGTATATTGGACTCGTCATCACAAATCAAGCGCGCCGAAACTCGAGGCGTTACCAGGTAGCCATTGAAGAGTTCTACCATCAAGTTCATAGCTCCATCACCAGACCAGACCCATGTCACCAAGCACACTGTATTTGACTTGTCAAAACAAATCAAACTGTCCAAACTTGAGGGGTTTACTAGTAGCCATTGAAGAGTTCTTATGTCCACCATCTGCTCCATGATCACCTAGCTAGATCGACTTGGAAACCGTGCCTTACACTGGTATACCTCTTTCTACTTATCAACAGCTCATATACATCCCCACCGAGGGGCTCAAGCCTACCCTGAATTAAAGCGATTAGGCCTTAGTCGACCACGCTGGCCCAGTGCGGGTTGGTCGACTTCGCACACAAACAACCTTTGAATTTATTCGCAGGAGTGTGCAGGTTTCATCACGATGTTTTCCTTCAAAGAGCATCGAATAAACGTATGAATTCGAAATTCGAAAACACATTGGCACGTGGTGGGGATGAAACCCTCAACTCCGGACGGGAGGCAGCGGCCCTAACCACTCACGCTCCTTCCTTCTTCCTTCCTCTTTCTACTTACCTCGTGTATATGCGAGAGTACATCCGTCCGGGACATGTGCTCCAACTTGGTCTCGTTCACGTCCAGTATCTCGTCCGCCAACTCCAGGTTGTCCCAGTTGCTGGCCGACGGGGACCCTGGAATAGAAGGAACAGGATTCCGATCAAAGACCTTCAGATTATTCTATACGGGGGAATATAGAGGAACCTTTGTTCAGTTCTGTTCTTAGAATGACTCTTGCGAATCATGAATGTTAAGAAATCGTTAATACGCTTAGCAAGGTGACCAATAATATGAAACAGACCGTTTAATGCGCTTCGAAAGGCACGTTAATTAAGCTATCGATCCCGGGTATTTTTTTATTATAATATATTTTATTACTAGCTGTCCGCCCGCGGCTACGCTTGCCCTATGTAAGATTTTCCCGGTAAAAAGTATCCTATGTGATAATCCAGGTTACAAACTATCTTCATTCCAAATTTCGTCCAAATCCGTCCAGTAGTTTAGGCGTGAAAGCGGAACAAACATCTAAACATCCAAATATACTTATTTTCATATTTATAGTATTAGTGTGATGTGATTTCACTACGAGTGCCAATATCGGTAGTGAGTGTAGTGCAACCCCATACCTGAATAAGAAAGACAAGGCCCTCGAGCTGGTCTAGCCGATGGCGCAGCAGATGGCGCAGACCCCAGCTCATGTAGGTTACCAATAAAATTGTAGAAGAAAGTCTAGCTAATTTTCTTTACAACTTCATTATTATATCTTATATTTACTGCAATTTTTGTAAACCTGTCTTAATTCATTCGCTACGCAATCCTGTTCTTTTTATAAATAATGTATATTATAATAGGTAAGTATTAATTCTATGCCTTTATAATAATAATTTATTTATTTGCGAGAAATTGGTACATAAAATTACACAGTGTTGGTATAACCATACAAAAAAAAACAGCATGTTCTACCTATAAAATTAAGAGTCACAAATTACAAGTAAGTAAGTAAGTAAATGCACACGTGCTACTCGTAAATCGTAGTATATTTTACGTCACCACCGTTGCAATTGCGTAGCACAAAGCGTAGCAGAAAGTCGTAGCGTTTTGCTACGCCGCGCCGTTCTTATAACACTTTCCGACCTAGGCTAAGACTACGTCTAGCGTAGCGTAGTTTTTTCTGCTAATACGTTACCATATGGAACATTATACGGTACCTAATTGGTCCTACAAATTGATTAAACAAACTTAAAATTCAATGAATAAAAAAAAAATGACTTAATCCGAACTCTACCTGTCTCAAGAGTAATTTCATAGTCTATAAAAAATAAAGATAACCTGTTAAATAAAACTAGTCCACTTTAAGTGTATTAGGCTAAACTATATGGCTAAATGCAGGATCAAAGATAGTAAACCTTTATAGAGAAATTGGGTTAAATATATAAATTGAGTAAAAAGAACAGGATTGCGTAGCGAATGAGACAGCTGCTTATATTGTACTGTAATTAGTAAGTAATAGAAAATGTTCCCATCTGACAATCATTGTAAATCTACGGACACGCGATAAAACAGATGGGTCCTCGGGGTCTCACGTGATACCAAAACGTTTTCTACGTTACTTACACAATTTTTGAATACTTTTTTCTAGCTGTAGATGATTAGTTTCTCTTATTTTAATAACTCATAGTAACCCATATTATTTCGTTCCGGCCATTAATTTAGCAATGAGCTTGAGTAAGAGACAGATTTAGCCAGACGGCTCTACTCTAGATATTCGTTCTTTTCTTACTTACCATACAATTTGACTTTATTGTCCTTAGTTTGAACCACGATGATGACATATCCCTCAAGGTCCACAGATTTGCTCTTCACCGTGGTTGTATGGTTCTTCTCAACAACCGCTTGGATCTGAGTGGTAGGCGCGTTGAAAGTATTCATCTTGACGCCCGAAAAATCACTATTTTACCATCTAAAACGCTAATACTAACTCAGAACTCTTAATAAACTATACCACTGATCACAACTGTATCGTTTTATAAAGAAATATGTAATAGAAATCATAATTACACGCAACACTTTTAAATTAACAACACACAGTTGATTGAACTTAACCAGGTTTTAGTAAATCCGCCATAGTTTTCGCGGTTTCACACCAGGATATGAGCTGAGAACACCTCGCGTCGATCAGACATCGTCCAATCCAGCTCACGACTTAGTATTTTAGTTAGAATTCTATTTTATTATCGTTTCACTCCGTCGAGTTGCAGAGAATTACAAATTAATAAGCATTTTTAAGTCACACAGGTTACATTTTCGCGTTTTCGGTCACGCAGGCACGGCTTTTATGGGTTTTTGGTTGTGGGTGGATTTTTTGGTTAATTTTAGGTTCGGTTTTTGTATTTTTTGGTTGTTTTCTCGGCGCGGGTCAGAGGGTGCGCGCTCGCGGTGTGTTCGCGACGCGAGTGAGTCCTCCCATGTTGCGGATCAATAATGCTCCCCCCAGCTTCCCTAAGTTCCTAACGCTCGCTCAATTTCCACTTTCGTTTTTAATCTGCTCCTCTTAGAGGCTATTTGGAAAAAATATGGGGAATTGTAATTAAATAAGAACCTTAATTTTGATTTTCCATCATTTGTTCGGCTCGTATGAAAGACGCGTTTTATTTTTTATTGGGAATTGAAAAAAATATTTTATTATTAGCTTACGACCTGTCAGACGTGTTGTCCTATAAAAAAATCCCATACAAACAACACCTTTAGTTTTTTCATAATTTACCGCACATCCAATTTTAATGAACATTCAGAAAAAATTATAAATCGATCGAGCTATTTTCAAGTAAAAACTTATGCCTATAAGTAGGTACAGGTATATATAAATAATAGGTAGGAAATAATAATAATAGGTAACCTGCGTGTAGTCTTGTTACATACAAGACAGGAAATAGGGAAATTATACCTATAAGTAGGTATATATAAATAATAGGTAGGAAATAATAATAATAGGTAACCTGCGTGTAGTCTTGTATGTAAAAAACAGGAAGTGCTCGAAAAACAGATTGCACGATTCCATTTGAACGAACGAAACAAACAGACAAGGCGCACATACCAAAATAAGTACAGAAAAAAAAACAAAAAGAAAGATCATTGAAGGTCCCACCGAGATTTGAACTCGGATCGCTGGATTCAAAGTCCAGAGTGCTAACCATTACACCATGGGACCTCTTGATGACAGTGTTGAAATATAAGTATACTATCTAACTTAATTTTATATATCTTATTTTTTACAAGATTCAATTATTTTACTTTTGCACCAGTTTCCAAAACAGGAATCTATTTATTTTGTCTGACATTAAGGAGCAAGACGTTAAAATCAATATGAAAAATGTGTTTGTACGACATGTTGAACGTTGTTGTTAATACTCTCCGTTTTCAACAGATGGCAGGGCAAGTAAGCAAAAGTAGCGTCATCTATGTTCACAATTCGAAAACTGATTTACCTGTGTTGCCAATATAATTGAAAACTACTGAAATAGTAATTCTGTGCCAGCACCTCAAATTATCACACTGACAATAATAGCAGCCTCTAGTACACACCTTTTGCCTATATTATAAATATTTATAAACTAGTACACACCTTGACCACTATAAACCATCGCCATTACAGGGGGCAATAGATCGTGGCGTGTAATAGACAGAGCGATCAGTTTATACTAGTTATACCTGGGCGACCGAGCTTTTCTCGTGCCATCATCTGTTGGAAAACTTTCGGACCATGAAAAAATATATAAAAAAAAATAATTTCTTTCATTTTTGTATTTAAAAAACTATCGTGGGATGCTCTGCGCGCGCGCGTACTCCCTCGCCCTCACCCCACCCTTCCCCGTGCACTTACCCCTTGCACTCCCATGCGTAGAGGTGACCATGATATTTGAATTTTGCGGTAGATAATATAATAGTTAGCAAAAAATATTTTCTATGATTTTTTTCGTGAAATGTGTTCTATTAACGATACTGAGTGCATGGAAAAAATATGCGCATGTCTCCGAAGTAACCCTGTATACAAGAATTGATCATTTAAGTTTAAAGTACGAGTATTAAGGTGCGTACGAATTAGAGGCAGCCTCAGGGCGAGGCTGGTGGGTCTGTACAAAACCTATCACGGTGATAGTATCACCCAACTGCTGCAGTGCCAATGAAAAACAAAATAATACCACCACATAACATAACATGCCGCATGCCGCATTTTACTTAATTTGTTTTTCATTGGTAGAAATAGAATGTAGTAGAAAAAAATATTATTCAAATGGCAATAACTTGGCCAAGTTGTCAAATTGTCACTTGCTGACTTCGTTGTGGTATGGTTGTCATTTCGTCCGTTTATCGCGTTTGATAAATGAATGAAAAATAATCGACAAAATTACAACCACCACATTCGGTAGCCACTCGATATTAACCGACACGCGTGTGAGAATAAACGAGTGATTCTTTGTGCAGTGAACAGCCCGACACAAAACGCCATGATCGATGTGGGAAACAAAGATGGCGGAATAATACGGTGATCATAACCAAACGTGTTTTGTTGTGTAGTTATGTGCTGGATTAGTGGGCGGGAATCGCAGCAGTGTCGGGTGTGAGCGGAGCGGTGTGCGATGCGGGCGCGGCCGGGGTGATGGTGCCGCGGCCCGCGGCCGGCCGAGCGGCGATGGCGGCCGACGAGGAGCGCCCGCCGCTCAACCTCCACACGGCCATCTACGACTATGCAGCTCAAGGCGAGGACGAACTCTCGCTGCGTCGCGGGGAGATCGTCGAAGTCCTGTCCAAGGATGCGAACATCTCCGGCGACGAAGGCTGGTGGACCGGCAAGATCGGCGACCGCGTCGGCATCTTCCCCGCGGTCTACGTCACGGAGGAAGATCCGCTCTCTGTCGCCGTCGGAGACGTGGACCCTCCCCGAGTCTCTTTCTCAGAGCTCAAGTTGGAGGAGGTAATAGGCGTCGGCGGCTTCGGCAAAGTTTACCGCGGGTACTGGAAGGACGAAGTGGTGGCCGTGAAGGCGGCGCGGCAAGACGCCAACGAAGATATCGAAGTTATCAAAGAGAGTGTGCTACAGGAAGCTAAGCTGTTTTGGATGTTGCAACATGAGAACATAGTGTCGTTGCAGGGGGTGTGTTTGGAGGAGCCTAACTTGTGCCTGGTCATGGAGTACGCGCGCGGCGGCCCCCTCAACCGCGTGCTATCTGGTCGTAAGATCAGGCCGGGCATCCTGGTGGACTGGGCTATCCAAGTCGCGCGCGGGATGGCTTACCTTCACGTTGACGCGCCAATTTCGCTCATACATAGAGACCTGAAGAGTTCAAATGGTGAGTCTTTTTCTTTTATTATTCATTACCACCTAGAATAACCATTTGATTACTGCAGAGTATCTGAAATATTAATCAGAGGGTCGTCGTTAGGTCCTGGCACCAGTATGGTCAGCATGAAGTTTGTAGACTAAATAAATCCATTCAAAATACAGCACAACCGCCAATAGTATTGAAGTTTTTGTCACATCTATTGGCAGTTACTTTTTATTTTGTGCGTTTCATTTTGTCTACGATCACTTTATTGAGCCAATAAAAAGAAAGCTGGATGAAAGGTATGTGTTTGCTTGGCACAGTCATTAGCCAAAAAATATATGATTAGGCCCGTTCAACCAGTTTTAAAACAGTCATATGGCATTTTTTTGTAAATCAGATAATTCCTGATTTGACAATAAGCTCGTAAACCTGTAATGCAACTTCACTAAGAAATCAGATATACCCACATATGTAGTACCTACTAAACTAGACAAAATATACAGATTTTTGATGATTTGGGGGGTAGCCTGGATCCGCTGGTTTTGAGTATTTATTTGGTGCTGCTGGGCACAGTCGCACACAAAAGAATCTTGATAAAAAACATTTGTGAACTGAAAAATAGTAGGTAAAGCACTTTCGCCACAGTCTATCTACATAATGATGTAAGTAGGTATTTTATTCATTTCCGGTTTGATGGTTATTTTATTTTACTAGCACAGAAATGATAAAAACTAATCAGTCACAAGTATTTGTGTACTCAGAATAAGTTTATACTCAGGGGTTGATTTATCATGTTTGTATTGTTTATTTATTTCTTTACTGCCTGACCCAGCAGATGTTGTCCTGCCATTTTTCCCAACATCTACCCGACACCTACCCTGCGCATTTTTTTTTTTATTGTAAGAATTACATTAATTAAAGCAAAAATTTACAAAAAGTCTGATCTGGTTAAATGGGGTGTTCAAAATCATAGATAAAAAGTAAAATTTTAGTCTTTTATCTCGGTGGGGACTTATATGAGCTGTTGATGATGGTGTTGCCATGTGGGTGAGTGTGGGAGAGACCATGCGTGGTGGGTGGAACAATATGTTGCGTAAGGAGGGGCAGTTCATTTATGTGCCATACAACTTCATAAACACATGCTTTGTTTATTATAACTTAGGACTTGTACTATCAACATAAAACCTAAGAAATAAAATGTATGATAGCAGTATTTTTAACACATCAAATTAGTTTACAAATATGAAAATGAATAAATGAAAAAATAAAATTTTCAAAAAAAGGTTCAAATCAATACAATATCAATGGAGTTTTTAATTGTTTGCTTTGTTTAAAGATATGAAATGAAATGTAGATCTAATTTTGTTTTATTTAATTTTTATATCATCTATGTGATACCCGATGGGAGAATGAAATAAAAAAGTTGCTGGCCCAAAGTGGTGGCAGATAGCACAGGATAGAGAAAAGTGGACATCATTGGAGGAGGCCTTTACTTTACCCAACCTGGGGACCTTGCTAAATCAAGTACCTAATTTAGTAAAGTAAAATATATAGCAACTAGTGAGAATAATAATAGTAACTAAGATAAAATGTAGCATGGCAAATAAGGGCTTTTTTTTGTCATCTTTGTATCTGTTATATAATAAATCAGAAAAGGGCATTGGATATGTTTGCAATCTAAAATAAGAGGTTACCTGTCCTTTTTGCTTTTCTAAAGGGGATGCTTTGAATGACATGACTGACAAAGATTGATAAATAAATTAATATTTTTTTAATAGGTTCGATGGATAGAATTCGTTTAATGTTTGATACATTACTGCAAGAATTAGCAGCATTGTGGTCACAGAAAGGTGTCCTAGCTAGACTATGCATAAATGTACAACAACTATAAAAAAAACTTGCGTCGAAAAAATTCGTCATGTAGGTAGGTTTTCACACCTCATTTTCATTACCGTTTTACAACTTACACATAGTCTGAAAAACCAATCTATTGTTTCACACAGAAATGGAAGTGTATCCGAAGACAATTCGGGAATGTAATCAATATTCTTATAAATGGCTTGAACCAAAATCATATAGTGAAATAGAATCACTACTTGGTGGGTAGTAGAGCGAGCATGAATGCACACCTATATATACACACACACACACACACACATACTTTAAGTGGGATGTTTTTATTACCTAAAATTATGTAAATGTTAAGTTTTAAGTTTTAGATTATTTTATGTTAATTTCTTATTTAACTACCATTTTCCAAACTGTTCTTTTTTTAAACAGTGCCTATAGCACCATTGTTTCTAATGAAGAGCAGTGCCTCCTAACACAGGCTCTGTAAGCCTAAATGGAGACATCAGCCCCTGCAATATTTAACACCCTGTTTTATTATTTATTTATTTAAAAAACACACTATACATGCGGAACTATTAACCAAACAAGGTTACGGACAAGGTATTCAACTACACCCTTATTTATCTATTTAGGAAGCGCTCGCGACCTAGTTGCGACTGCACGCTATTATTTTTTTCCGATCATCAAACTTAATGTACCAATTGCATATCAATAAAAACCTTTCCCGTGCTATGGAAAGCACGCTAGGCGGTTGGTCTCGAGTGTTATCGTTCAGCCAATTTGAAGGCTGGGAGGCTGGGCAATAAGTCTGGCAACCTTTTACACATGTTTTGTTTGTCTGTTTTGCACTCTGGTCATTAACCAAGTTATCTCCAACGAATATCTATAGTCTAGAAGAGTAACTACGCTTCAAACTTGACCCCACCAAATGAATACCAAAGAAACAAAACTATACCACACCACATTCGAATACGCGGTACAATGATGTTTTATATGACTCTGTTTGTAAGAACATCGAAAGTAAAGTTCAATGTACAGCAGCGACATCATCTGCCTGTCTGTCGTCGTCTGTCAAAATTAATTAGGTGCTATGTTTTAGCGAGCTTTGATAGGCGGTTACTCTTCTTGACTATTGTAGTCCTTTTAAAATCTTCGATACAAATCACAAATCAAAACCAAAATCCAAACCAAATCAACCAAACCAATCAACCAAATCAACCAAAAGCAACCAACCAACCAAATCCAAATCTTCGTTGCAAATTGAGTTTCTCGTCACTATCTTTATGATGAGAAACTTTGCAATAACAAATTATAATATCCCTTATCATGATTACCTAGATACATAGATATACGTAGATAGACTAGATAGTTTTGTTTTTGATGGTTTTGTGCCAAATACATAGTTTTTTATTGCTGCACTATTTTAAATAGTGTTTGTATCATATAAAAATTATAATAAATATTTATAAAATAAATCTAATATTATAAACGCGAAAGATTGGAAAGCACAAATGGATGGATGTTTGATTACTCTTTCAGTTTCACGCAAAAGCTACTGAACAGATTGGGATGAAATTTGGAATATAGATAGATAGTTTAACCCTGGATTAACCATAGGATACTTTTTACGGGAAGAAATCTTATTCTTAAGGGAAAATCTTACACAATGCAAGCGTAGCCGCGGGCGGACTTAGTAAAACAAAACTCTTCACAAATTTAGACAAGATAAGAAAATTTAATAATCAGTTGCTTTCGTGGCTGAGCAGTAGTGTTTGACTCTCATTCATTACGGAAGTTCTGGGTGCGAATCCCGGTGGGGACAATGAGATCAAACAAAAGTTACATAGCGCGAGTGAAGCCGCGGGCGGACCGCCAGTAGAAAATAATGGGCCATCTTGCTTTGACGTCGAAAAATGATTTTGTTAAATCTTACTTTGAATAAAGACACTTTTATCATATCTTTATGTTACTTAAGTGACGGAAGCCCCCAGTTTGGTTAGACCATTGCAGTCGGAATCAACAGATTTTCTAAAAATTAAAACCGTCATTGGTTTGGAAGGCACGTTAAGCCGTTGGTCCCGGCTATATCTAAGGTTTTATTTTTTGACATGGATCTAATGCTTGTGTCGCAAAATCGACGTATCAAGCGTAACCGGACTTTTGGGGGAGCGGAAGGCTCTTACCCCTAGTATATCTGAGGAAAATAATATTTGCATGAGCCATGTCACCGGCTCCATAACTCTGACACATGGGGCTTGTGAGGTCGGTCGGCGACCTTACAATCCACACGATAAGACGAAGAAATCATCACTTTGGCCAATACCAGGCCAGTATCTTCAATTTTGGGGGCTCTTGAATCATTGTCATAATTAAATGCACCCGATAGTCTTCGTCTTACTTCTGAGGTAGACAACATGCTATCGAAAAAAAAAACTGATAATAATAGATCAACCAACGCGTCATGCCCGCGCTTCTTCTCTGTGAATTGAAGGAAAAATACAATATGCTTTCGTTTCCTGACGGAATTCCGTATTAATTGAGTAAAAACACAGTTACACACACAGTTATTAGTTCTATTTTATTTTTTAAGCATAAATTTGTGGTGTGAAAGCTCTGTTCACCTTGCAGGGATAATATACCTCATGCTCATATTATGAGCATGACCAATGAACGTTGCGAGTTAACAAAGAAAGTCCATTACAGCGGAGTGCTGCAGAGGAACAATAGGGTTTTCCCGACCGCACATGCCTTGTCCTTGACATACTGATTAGCAATATTGTTTATTTTTTTATAAATACTGATAAGAGGAAAGGAAACTGTGCGGGCGGACAGTGGAAACGGGCTATTTAAACCTGGTGATAAGATAACTTTTTTTTTAACTTAACTTGTTGCATCATCGAAAAGACGCTAGGGTTTGCGATGTTAGTTGTCGACCTTACACAACCCATACGATGATGATGATGTAGATCGAAAAGAAATTTTTGAATTTTCCCTGCGTTAAACCGGTCGATTCCTCAGGAAAATTTATATCTTCAAAATTCTTAAAATAAATTACAATGAATGACCAATTCTTTTAGTCGTACCTACCAGGTAACACGTAGGTTCCATCTGCTTATCAAGCCATACCATTCTATTGCAATAATTAGCCTTGTATGTAAGTATAAAATCAATTTTAATGAACCAATGACGTAGTAGGTAGGACTTTAGGACAGTCTATTTCCTAGAAGTGTTAATTAAGTAAATATGATTTTAGTACAGGAAAATACCCTATCCTGCGATCAACGAAATCAGAGACGTATGATTCGAGAATCTTTAGTATTAAAATCCAAGCTTCTTAGTATTCAGAAACATCTAAACCTGTCTATAGTTCTTATGAAATCTACAGGCGATTGGGTGTTGGTACAGTCGTCATCATCACGCGAACTGTGACGCGCGTTCTTAGAAAAACTAGCTTGAACGCTTGAAGGGTGAAGATTTCCCAGGCTTTTTGCGTAATCAGATAAATCGATAATTGCTTTATTTACTGAATATTATAATTAGTTAGATGAGTCATAGAAAGGCTATAATGTGCAGTAAAATGCATCTTTGAGCAGAGTAACAAGGAGATAAAATAACTCAATATTCAAATAACACTTGAGGAGAAATTTTTGTCGTCCGTTTATTGTAGAATCATCTACCTATAGTGACCATCTATGGAGCATCTGCTCTCTTGTCCTGACTGCCCTGTCTCTTGCACAATGGCAGATTTAAATGAGGCCAACCAAAGAGCTGTGGGTGGGGCCAATTACTGGGCTGGACTTCTTTGAGTCGACACGAGAAGAAGAAGATCCCTGTTGAGACAAACATCAGTCAAAAAACCTACCATAAAAACTATTATTGCTAAAGGAAAGGGTAGTCAGTAGTTGGTCTGTAGTATTTTTTTCAGAAGACGTGAACAAGTTTTCGTGGCAAAAATAAAAATATATCTATTCCATTCCGGATAATATAAATTGACCACTTTTTATGTAATATCGGTTTCTAATCTAGTGTCTGTATTAAAAAGTTACAAAAATAATATTTAGGGATTCTAATTAGTCGTGCAACCTCACCATTTTACATATTATTTGAATATGGCGAGGTATGCATGGTACACGCTCGGAAAGACTCTAATGAGCTGTGCTGGAAATCCAAATTTAGATAGTCGCAATCCCGAGGGTATTAAAATATATTAATTACGTTCAGAAAAAGCATGAAACCGACTGAAAACTGCTATGTGATATCTCGTATTAATATGATTTATATTGTCAAAAGAGTATGCGCGATAGCGAAATTATAATATGGGAATATGCGTAAAAAATGTTGATTTTTTTTTTCATAGTTCGTTGGAAAAAATAGAATACTGGCAGTCAAATCAGAATCGATATATCGAAAAACACACAAGATACAACATTATTAAATAAATATATCTGTCTCTCTTACAAAAACAGAATTTTCTATGGCGGATGTATGGCCCGCGTGTCATATGACTTCACATGACATTACCTAACCTAACCTAACCATCAACTTTGAAGCCTTATAACTTTGTTTCTGAGTAAGATATCAATCAGGTCATCAGTCCACCTGGCAGGGGGGCGTCCCACACTACGTTTCCCGAGACGTGGCCTCCATTCGTGAACCCGTCTGCTCCAACGCTCGTCGGTTCTGCGACAGACGTGGCCAGCCCACTGCCACTTCAGCTTGCTACACTTCTGGACGATATCAACTTCCTAGGTCCTCTGCCGGATGACTCGTTTCGGATTTTATCCCGTAGCGAATACCAAGCATAGATCTTTCCATGGCTCGCTGAGTGACATGTAGCCGATGGGCCAGCTTCACCGTCATGTTCCACGTCTCCGCTCCGTATGTCAATACGGGTAGGACACACTGATTATACACTCTGCTCTTCAGGCATTGCAGTAGTGGCGACGAGAAGATATGACGAAGTAAGATGTATGAAAATATATTTTTAAGTGTTCATCTGGAACTTGGAAATATTTCGATTAATGATTAAAAAAATGTGCATATTCCCTATTAATTCATAAACTGCGATTACCTTTGTCTCAGTGAGCGTGTTTTGAAAAAAGAAAGCAAGCATAGTTTTTTTCGCATTCTCGTATTCCAATACATTCTGCTACTTGAGAACAGAAACGACTTTTGAAACTTGATCCAAAACCCATTAAACATTAATACTACAAACCAACTATCTTTATAAGTGCAGGTATAAAAGTTCCATTCATAAAACTGTTTGACATCAAGGTTGACACAGGGGTATAACAGAATTTCCGTACCACTGGAAAACTGTACATATTAGATGTTTATGCCTTAAGCAACGGACTGGGTGATATTGATTTATTGGTAACTAGCTGTCCGCTCGCGTTGTGTATGATTTTCCGTGGAAAAAGACTTTTTTCTGTAAAAAATATCCTGTGTGGTTAATCCAGGGTACAAACTATCTCCATTCCAAATTTTATCCAAATGCGTTCAATCTTGAGACGTAAAAGCGGAACAAACATCAAAACATCCAAGCATACTTTCACATTTACAATATTAGTGCGATGTGATTTATTGTCAATGTAGTAGTGACCATTTGTTTTCAAGCCACCAAAAATGTTCTCTTATTTTGCATTAAGACCAAATGAATTCAATCGAGAACAGAACCCATAGCATTTTTTTTTTAATTTCAAAATGAATGCGTCTGCCCCCCAACCATTTACTAGAAATATTTTGCGCATTTGACTCTTACAAAACTTTAACATATCATACAATCTTCAAGCTGGCAGCCCTGTTTGACATTAAGAACATGGTGAAATTTCTGTAAGTGGCCAGAACAGGCTTGCGATTAAATCGGTATAATGATTGCGATTCTCATACAAACCTGATCTCTATATAAGGTGACGGTGGATGGAAAATGCTGTGAGAGTGGAGTGGTAGAAGTATGCTTTGCTGGCGTTTAATATTTAGCAAGTGCTACTCTGACCCTACCAATATCTGTTAGTCCTGCCTTCTACGCAATAATAGGGGATCGGACTACTTTTTATTTTATAAATCCAAACTTCTTAGTTTCTGCTAACGAACACTAAAAGAATATTTGCTCTATCTTTAAAATTGACCGAGTTATAAAGGTTTGAAATTCAAGATTAGACAGAGAGGCACATACTAGCATGTGACGCTATATGCTAAATAGTAACGCCATATAATCTCCATACAAAAAATCGTTTTTGAAAGAGACAGGCATATTGAAACTTTAAAAAAATCACTGTAAATTCGTTTTTCAACCGATTCTGTTTTTTTCTTCGCGAATGGTCTGCTACTAATCTATATTTTAAAAATAATTCATAAAATATGGTAAATTCATAAAATATCCGATCCCCTATTCCTGGTTCAATTCCCGAATATCACTCATCTCAATCATTAAAAGTACCTAGTTTAGTTTAGATAATGTCCGTCTTTGTTATGATTAAATTAACAAATACGCACAAGGGTTTACACAAGTAAACCCTAAATCAAATCATTCGTCAACAAACACGACGAAACAAAAATGACGAAGGACATGGGTCGGGTCCAGGCGGTCTGTATTCTTAGCTGCAAAGTAACAGTTTTTGGTCAATCGAAACGCGAATCAATTGCGCTATCCGTTTGCTTTATTATCACAATTCACACTAATATTATAATTGTGAAAATATATTTGGATGTTTGTTCCGCTTTCACGCCTCAACTACTAAACAGATTTGGATGAAATTTGGAATGGAGATAGTTTGTACCCTGGATTAACACATAGGATACGTTTTACGGGAAATAAAATCATATTCCCATGGGAAAATCTTACATAACGCGAGCGTAGCCGCGGGCGGACAGATAATATAAAAATAAAATGTAGTCGGGCAGTGGTTTCATGAACTTCCCTTCCATATACTGTCAACTGCACAAAATTGCAGCAAGCAGCACTTCATATCCTATCATTTATCAGAACTGCATAGACTCGTTATGAGTCCACAGACAGCAAAAAATTGTCCTGTTATTTTCATCTCCAGACCTGTCCTAACTGCATTGACGTATAAGCCGTTCATTTGCATTTTGTCATTTGCATGATTCCATTTAATTAATCTGATTTAGTTTTGCCATATAAAGGTGTAGTTGTCTATCGTGTTCCGATGAATATTCATACGTAATACATATGTATTACGTGACGGTAGCCATGTTTGATTCGAGATTTTATTTAAGAATAAAGAAAACTTGTTTAAAATTGATAAATAGTAAATTAAGATTGTTACGTTCAAAAATACTTATCTTCTTCTTCATTGCATGATTATCTTCTTCCTTGGATGGATTATAGTATGGTATAGAGCCGCCAAACGCCACTTATTTGATGTAGCCAATATTTATGATACCAAGAATATGATGGTTTATAGTTGGCGAATTGGCTACGCAACGTACACGTATACAAATAATAATAATAATAATCAAGTGTTTGGAAATTGCCGTGTGGTGACGGTTGAGTAGAATACATTTGTCACCAACCCCTACTTTTCCCGTGGGTGTCGTAAGAGGCGACTTAGGGACTACACATTGAACAGGGAACGGGCAGCAGCGCTCTCTGATACAGTAACCTTTTAATCTGCGATCTCCAACCCGCCTGCCAAGCGTCGAGATTATGGCAAAACCCTCCACTTAAGTGGAAGAGGCTCATAGTCCAGCAGTGGACTGTAAAGGGCCCCGGAGACGGTCAAACGGTTTGATTCAAACACGTAAAGTTTGGATTGACTCAAACCATTTTGATCGTTTACAAAGGTGGTTTGAACGGTTTGTCAAACATTTACCTGTTTGAAGCATGTTTGATGCAATTTCATATTTTTGTTGTGTTTGACGCGTCAGAAGTGTATTAGGTACGACAGCGTACAGAATCAGACTGCGCAGAGCCGTTTGACAAACCGTTCAAATCGACCTCAAGCGGTTTGATCAAACACGTAAGGTTTGAGTCAAACCGTTTGACCGTCTCCGGGGCCCTTAACGGGCCGTTGATTGATTGGAAATTGTAGTTTTGTTAATGTTATTTGTATTGAGGAATATTGTATTTTCCTGGCATTCTCTACACGCAACCCTCCGTATACTCGTAGCATAGGGAATATGTCATGGCGAGTGTGAATGTGCATCTGCGTAGGGTTATTTACTTGCAATATTTCTATACCTACTAACATATTTTTGGTTTCATATGAAATTATTTGTTACATATTCCAAACCTATTATGAATTTTGCTTACATATTTACCACCTACCTAAAGAGTCTAAACCTTAGTTTTGATGTAAATGCTTTTTTAGCTCAATCGACATATATGGCGTGGACTTCGCAAATAATATCCATGGTAATCTCATCATCTCTTGATATACGCCCCCACCGAGGGGCTCGAGCCTACCCTGAATTAGGGCGATTAGGCCTTAGTCGACCACGCTGGCCCAATGCGGATTGGCGACATGTCTTTATACGTAGGAAAATCTGGTCGTATTTTCATTACTCATATTCCAAATAACATTTATATTATTTACAAGCCCAGTAGTAAACTTCCAATTTTATGACCTTTTTTCTAAGAACCTACCAGGGATACGTTTTTACGTCTACAATCTCCTGTTGGATGCCGTTCAAAGATCATAATATTACTCACTCATTCACAATCCACTGATATACAGTGTGCTGAGTTGGACATTCAACATATTTTGGGTTGATGGGTAGTCGGGATGGTTTAGTTTTATTTTAAATCATAATTAATAATTGTGATAAGTACTAATAAGTACTTATTACACTAATATTATAAATGTGAAAATATATTTGGTTGTTTAGATGTTTGATCCGCCTTCACGCTTAAAGTAATCAACGGATTTGGATGAAATTTGGAATGGATATAGTTTGCTGGATTAACACAGGATACGTTTTACGGGGAAAATTCTTATTCCCACGGGAAAAATCTTACACAACGCAAGCGCAGCCGCGGGCGGAAAGCTAGTCCAATGTATGTAACGATCTATGAGTGTGACGGAAATGACGGGGATATTGTCCTCGCGCCTGTCTACAGCATTTACGGAATGGGTGCGTGGAAGAAAGATGCTGTTACATACAAAGTCAGCAGCGTTAATAACTCATTGCGCGACCTGTAACACCCTGTATTTAACAATCTGACCAGTCGAGTGGCCAAACTGTGCCAAACGGGAACCTGTCTATTACTGTGACTCATATGGAGTTTGCTTGTGTGATTCATCTCGCGATGCCCACTTTCTAACTTCTACTCGTAGATAAAATATAATATGTTGCATAATTTCATGACTGCGTTAGTTGATTCGTCATCATTGTACTCTTCATTTCGATATTGATTTAAAGTTTTTACTAATTTAAGTTTGAAAATTCAATGGCATTACCGTTGAAGAGCTCCTTCAAGAGGAGACGACCCAAGCTGTATTTAATTAAAACCTTCGTGACTATTCGGCTAAATATGAGATATTTCATCACATTTTATTCAGGTGCAATGACCACCATATAGCAACCAGGATTCTCGGCTTAACGTCCCTTCCGAAGCACGAAATCATCTTGTCAGACAGTCAGGTGATTCATCCTGCAAAAGTCCTCCAATGTTCTATTCAAACTTGGGAAGATTTCATAAAGATATTTTTATTTAACAGTGTGTCCCTACTATGCCAGTAGCCTGAGGCGGCACTACAACTACCAGGGTTTGTGAGGTCGGTTGTCGACCTTACAACCCACACGATGATGATTCATCATCCTCATCATCACCCTGATGGTTGCGTTGTTGGACCCAATTACAAGATTGTGGCATTGTCGCAAGATTTCCATTGACCACTAGGCTAGCTAGCTAGCGCACACTGGAACCTCGGCTCTAGGATATTTTTTGCGAATCATTTGCGGTTTTTAGAATGGTCCAACTGAACTTCATCAAGTTCCATAATTCCGTATCGCATTTAAAATATTGACAAAACCTTTATCATCAACGGCCCGTAAAACCTTACTAAAATTTATTTAAAAAATCATCAAGTCGAAACGAAATAACCATATTCTCACCAAGTCTATAGCTTAATCTTGTCCGGACTAAACAACAGTTTTTAATTACAATACATAACAGTGTTATGTTTATAGTTTTGCTACACAATATTTTCTACTATTTCTACCTCCATTTTGCTGAGTAGGTACTTTGACTGCTGATCAGTAGGTATCCTAAATAGTCAACGTTAGGTTGTGCAACAGAAATAAATGTAAACAAACTTTTAGGTATCATAGAAATTATTATTAGAAATATGCAAATATGGGTCGTGACCCTTTCGCAACCCCCCTCCTATTTGAAAACCCAACATATACGTTACTTGACTCAAAACAGAAAGTAATTACTTTCCATAAAATTTTTAAAACTTGTAATTTTACCTAGTTAACTTGGTGCACGTGAACTGTGTTGAGTTTCGCAACATGGGTTGCGAAACGGGCGCGACCTGCAGGTATGATGCCATGACACGTGATTTCGTTGATTTTCTCGTATAAGAAGTCCAAATTTGAAATAATAGTAAGTAATGAAAGGATATTTGGAATTCGGCAAAATAATAATTAGAGAAACTATATGACTTGTTTGTTTACAAAACTCATTATACTGACCATGGTATAACAGAAAAATCCTTTGTGTTTGAAGCAGTAAGAATTACGCTTCGTACAAATTCTCTGACTTAGATTATTTGTTTTACTATGGTGAAATATATAGATATATACTCACCGGCACATCTAACCGCCCACCTTTGTATTTCGAGTTAATTTTAAATTACGCTTATTGTTATACATTACGATAGATTTATTGATAATTTTACGATAAATTAAACACACTTAAATAAACGTTAAATTAACTACTTTTTAACTAACATCAGCTGTAACTAATAGAATTATAAAGAATCACGAGTATTCCCTGAAATGAAGGGTGGGCGGTTAGATGTGCCGGTGAGTGTAGTATTAAATACATAAACGAAATTACGAGTATACTGCCAAAGATGTCGAAAACACATAACAATTATTATTTTCTAAATAAATAAAATAATTTAATGAAATTGTAAATAAGACGGCTTCCTCTTTCCTTATTGTTGTTTTGCGTACAAACCTAAAGATTTTTTATCTTGTTGGATTTTATGGTAAAGGAGCTATTTCACTCGCAACACGAATCATTTACAGACTGCATGCGTCAATAAAATCGATTATCCAATCTGGCGAAGCACGCAACGGGTTCAATTGTAGTAACTTGTTACGGCGCACTCAGTAGGTCAGTCGATAAATAAAACACTAAAGAGTTAAAGTTCCTGCAGCCTTGGCTGGCCAGCGCCATCTCGGCCTGGCACCGGCTGCCAAATGGGAAAAAACACGTTACCGAAGAAAACTTTATTACTTCTTAAATTAGTTGTTTTTTTTAAGTTTTAAATTCTCCTTTCCGAAACGCGCCAAAATCGATTAAAGCACCTGTAATCGTGTACCGAATTACTGTCAGCAGGCAAAACTCATACGTTTTGTTGCTTTTCTGATCGCTGACGGCGCTGAAAGTCTGATTCGGAATGCGCCCCTAGTTACAAGCTACATTCCTAAATAATATTATAAAGACTTGGCTAAAGTGGACCACATTGGTCCATTTCTGATTGAACCTTGCGCGTTTCATCTTTCGCGTAGATTACTTTTTATGATATAAAAAACTGATTTCTCCCTGTACTCCTTATATGGAGATTCATTCAAGAATACGGCGATAAGGATCTTGGAAACTTAAATTAATGAAGTAACCCCTGTGGAATTTTCATTCATACATGCGCAAGCGACCTCTATTCACTATAATTAATTGTATTTAATGATAGCTTCCGAACCTTATGAGACAAGACGTAATTATAGTTGGCTGGATGATATTTTGTAAGCAAACGACGCACGCCGCATGAGAATGCCCTGATTATATGAATTGAGTTTGGAAATGTTTTTCATGTAATCAAGTAATACCGAATAAACCCAAATTGAAGACGTGTAACAGTGAGGAGAGATGAAAAGGTTGATGGTGTCTCGTGTCGTGACCAACTTTTCTCAACTTTGCACCCATTGATTTTGTAAATCAATGTTTGCACCTGTTATCGCGTTGGCGAAATTATGAAAAAAGAAACTATGCTATTTAAGCACGAACTTATAACATGTTTTTTTTATTGTTTCAGGTAAGCCGGCTTTTCTGGGTTTTTCCACGTACTTCACTATGGTAACGAAAGTTCAATTATTTTATCGATCGGTTTATTTTTATGATCATAATATTATTGAGTTATTAGATACTCTCTTACTTACGACATTACTAAGTAACTAAGAAACTGTGACGAAAACGCGTCAAATTCCTTTCTTTCATCTTTCATAATAAATATTGTTTTTAAGCTGGTATGTTTTGTAACCGGACGACGACGCCCATACTTTTAAGCATATTCTTAAAAGAACGTCGTAATTTTAAATAGAAGCTTTTAAAACTTTTTAACAAATCTATCAATGTCTCACTGCGACCTACTTACAGACGTAAACAGTTTTCTATACAATAATATCGTCGCATGCCGTACCCATATTGTTCCTACTCTACAACTTTTCCTCCTTCTTCCATTTTAAACCTTATTTTAATAGAACATAAGTGGATATTTCCAATCGCTCGCAATTATCAGGGATTGCGTTGCGTTTGTACGATGTTAAACTTTGTGTGGAAAGTTTAAGGTTGCATTTTGTATGCTATGGAGTTTGTTTACTTGTTAAGGTGAAACGTGAGCGCTTCTTATGGTATGTGGGAGACGAGACACCTTACGACCTCGCCTTGTTGTCCACAGTAGTACCAGATAAGCGATTTATCGCCATTTGGACTATCTTGTCATAAAGGAAGGGTAAAGTCAAGTATAAGACGGGGTGGCTTTTACCAAGTAGTGTTTAAAATTAGCTAAATTTGAATTAACTAATAATAATTAACCCCTAATTGCAATTTAAATTAATTAACATTAGTAATGTCTTGCACCAAATAGATTTTGTCATTAATTAAGAAATTTTAATTAGAGACTCTTCTGTGACAATTTTTGTAGAAAAATAAACAAAAAAATAATGTCTATGACTACCAACCTACGTTCCATTTTACGTCAGTAACATTTTTTGATTATAGAAATTTAAATTATTTGACAGGTTCCAGGTGTGCGTGGCAGCTAAAAACCATTGTCTTGACGACTGCAGCAAACAACATCAAAATGACACTTTTGTTAATCGCTATTAGCTTCGTTAATTTGCCATTTTTCTGTAATTAATTTTGACAGCTCACCTAATTGTGATTATGTATGGTGCAATACGTTAAACAACATTTTCTATTTAAATATAATTTTAATTTCAATTAGGGGTTTCGTAAAAGTCGCCCTAAGAATTAAGTAAGGCTACTTAAAAATCCTACTAAAGATTTCGTAATGAGATTTATAGGTACATATTTTTTCTTTTTCTTAAAGTATACTACGATTGTATAAATAAACAAAGTAGTTGATTGCTAGTCAAATCAGCATATTTGTATTAAATTTCAAAACAGTGGCTTTATAAGGAAAATTAAGGCAAATCCTGGTTTATGACGTCATCACGCGTATGCTGCGATTGTTTGTGCACGTTTTACAGCTTTTAGTGCGGTTTGTAATATTTAATTGTGTAAAGTTTAGCGCGTACTCGGTTTATATGAATAATTTAGGATGGGCTATTACCTAGTTAATGATGATGATGATGATGTAATCCTGTAATCCCTCATCAGGGACATAGGGCTCGAAGAAGAGATTTCCACTTTTCTCGATCTTGTGTGGCAGCTTCCAGGTCCTTCCAGCCGAGCCCAGTTGATGCAGCCTCTTTTTCAACTGAGCGCCTCCAGGTGATACGGGGGCGGCCCGGCCGTCTTTTCCCATGCTCTTCTTTTCCCAGTTAATGAAAAATTAAAATCAACTACCCTTAACTTTACCTACTTTGTGCCGTGTGGTGACGGCAGATTAGAATACATTTGTCACCAACCCCTACTCTTTCCGTGGGTGCCGTAAGAGGCGACTTAGGGACTACACATTGAACAGGGAACGGGCAGCAGCGCTCTCTGATACAGGAGGAGGCAAAGGAGATTATGGCAAAACCCTCCACTTAAGTGGAGGAGGCTCATAGTCCAGCAGTGGACTGTAACGGGCCGTTTATTTGATGTTCCCAAATACCTGCTGAAAATACCCTTAACTTTAACAACAGTTACTTCTGTACTTTATCTTTTAAAAATATCGTGTTTAAAGCTAATAGAATAAATGTGTATATTCTAGACCTCCCTCCCTTCCTTCCCTTTGTCAAAAGGGAATTTTACTATTTCCAATCATAAGTATTATGAAACATTATAAGATACGACCGCCGACGACGGTCGTCTCTACAATTTCTAGAAATGTGACAAGGTTCTGCGTTGTCAAAAACGATTACGTTTTATTACATTTTTAGTACCATGTCATATTAGTTACTCGCTCTTCTTACGAAATGTGTGTGATATGATAACGCGGTGACTAGCTGGATGCCGACAAGGTCGTTCAATTCGAAGTGGCCTCGGTCAGGCGTTGATCCCTGTAGTAAAAACGCACAAAGAGTTAGTTGTCAGTGTAGCGTGGCGGCAATTTTATACTGTGGAATGTGCGCGAATCTGTAGTCTGCCAATGTGAGGCAGACTTGCAGTCTTTTCTGTCAGGGTAGGCTCGACGGGGACGTATATGAGCTGTTGATGATGTTTAGGTGCTATATAGACGGACTACATTTTTACTACAATTTTGCAGTTACAGTGCAACAACATCGAACCTGCATTCCAGCTGCATTGTAGTGATACAGCCATCATCGTCATCAGCGTAATAGTGTCAGTCCACTGTAGAGCGGCCTGGACTTTCAATCAAGATGCAGTTCACAGTCCAAAGAAAAGGACTTCATAACAAAAGTATAGCTAATATGTAGTCGGACTGCATCAGATGCGGTTCGTCTGTGCGAACCCTTAGATATCTAAACCAGATTTGTCCTGGGTGAGATTCTAGTGTTAATCTTCGAGTTTCTTGTTTTTCTCGTACTAGCAAGCGCCTATTCTTATAATTACTACGTGACCTGTACTCACCCACTCACTATGACCTGGTAAAGAGTGAAATCCCTGAACTAAGTGCACTTTTTCGCACTAATCATACAATCAGCCGACGAACCGTTGCAAACCGAACTACAGTCACCTACAGTTCGAGGCGTGAGCTTTGTGTCGTGTGTCGTAGAAGGACTGAAACGTGTAGAAAAAAAAAAGTTTTAATAGGGGATCGGACTGTTCACCATATTTTATGAATTATTTTTAAAATATAGATTAATAGCAGACGATTCGCGAAGAAAAAAACAGAATCGGTTGGTAAACTAATTTACAGTGATATTTTAAAGTTTCAATATGTCTGTCTCTTTCAAAAACAATGTTTTGTATGGAGATTATATGGCCTTACTAACAAATGACGTCATAAGTGGGTATGAGCCTCTCTGTCTTATCTTGAATTTCAAACCTTTATAACTCGGTCAATTTTAAAGATTCTTTTAGTGTTCGATAGCAGAAACTAAGAAGTTTGTATTTATAAAATAAAAAAAAAAGTATTCCGATCCCCTATTTGCAAAACAAATCCTATCATACAAAGGATCAAGAAAAAGATTGATTCTGAAAAAGATCGAAAAAGAAAGTCTAGATTCCCCTGCATTTAATCAAATTATTGAGGTATGAATTTGAAGTTCGAAAGCACTTAGTGGTGATCGAAATCGAACTAGCACTCCCGAAAATAATGTGACGACCCTTGCCACTACACCACTATTTTTGAAAAGTTTATATTCTGAAATCTGATATAGCAGAAAAAGCAATCAATTACCTCATGAAATCAGATATTTATGGCAGAAGGGAAGCCATCAAATATTTAATTAAAGGAACCATCATTTCTAAACGTGTGGGTTGTAAATGTCGACAACCGACATCGCCAACCTCATTGTCAGAGTTATGAGGCCTCCATCTAACCATCAGTTAAAATGAGGAGTTTCTTCCAGCCGTTCTTCTCCACATTGAGCGTACACAATCGAACGTGCCAACCCTGAACAAGCTTTTCTTATTCTTGGTATTTGTTAGCTTTGATATGGAATGATTTTGTAAAATATCAATTGCAATAAAAAATAATTTATTTCTGAAACACAACACTCACACGAGCGCAGTACTCATGTATGCGCCTATTGTACTGTACCATGGACTTGTGCAGACGAGGCCTCGAGCGAGACGAATGCCCTGGGGACATTAAACCCATATCATTTATTGCATTCTGAGAACATGTGCAGTTAGCCTAACCAATGTACAGCCTGCATGTGTTTAAGGCATCGTGGGTGCTGGTGGAACTGTATATGTCGTCGCCGTCAGATAGTAAACATTGTTAGTTTATAATCTGACTCGCGATATTATATACTGACGTAAAATTGTAAACTGCAGCCTTAGATCAATGATCTAAGACGGCATCCAACTATTTACGAGGTAATATTTGTCGTTAGTTTATAATCTATCGAAGTCAAATCGTCAAATTGCAAACCTTCCCTGATTGGTCAATTTTGGCTGCGGCAATGAATAAAAAAAATAAAACTCTATGGATACAGAACGAGCTACAGCCAAAACCGACCAATCAGGAACACGGTTCACAATTTTCTGCAGCTTTGTTCACAATTTGACATCGATAAATTATAAACTATCGAAAAATAATACGTTAAGGGGCTTACATGAGCTAACGACCTTGACAACCTGGGGCACACATTCACACAAACGACGCAGTCGCCATCTAGTAAAAAAGTTGATAACAACTATCACTACACATTCATAAACTCACCTTACCGCCTCTCAGATTACGCCAAATTGTGCTAAAAGATGGCGCTCTTCGATGACGTTGACCATAGACCGAAGAAAAAAGCAACAGGGCAACTAACAATATTTTTTTTTAGAAAATAAATAATTTGAATTAAAATTACAAATGAAATAGACTGGCCCTATGATTAACTCCGTATATCAAAATCACTGTTTTTACAGGAGAGCGATTACAAAGTTATCATAGTAATTATAATTTGGTCAAGTCATTAATTCAACGGTTTTCCGTTAAAAATAATTACGATCAAAACATAGCAAGAACATAATACATTTACGTAAATGGCACTTACGGACTTACATTATTTTTTTTTTGCATTCAAAAGGCTTTATTTTGGAGCTGGTTGTTGGATATGTTTTGAGGCGGTAGACCACCAGGGAGCCCTGCAGTAGCCAGATAAGTTGGCATTACAGGAGTTTTCAAAAAGTACTGAATCGATTTCGATGCGGTTTTTTGCATTCAAAAGGCTTTATTTTGGAGCTGGTTGTTGGATATGTTTTGAGGCGGTAGACCACCAGGGAGCCCTGCAGTAGCCAGATAAGTTGGCATTACAGGAGTTTTCAAAACTACTGAACCGGTATCTTTACAGATCAGGTTCTTGGACATGTTTTATGGCGCATGGCGGTAGACTATAAAGAAATACTGCAACAGCGAGGATAGGTGGCCGCTTGGACACTAAGTAACTAGTAGTCTCAATATCGCACATACCAAATTTCTGCCAAATCCAAACAACATCCATCATTTTGATTACCACCAGTTAGTTTTAAAAAGGCATACTAATAAATTATGTATGTTTAATTACTAGCATAATATACAATATCGAAACACAAAGAAAACAATATGTCGTCATTTTTAATGATATTTTTTATTTGAATATGTTTTAACATCCGGCGTGGGTTTTTTAAAATTTTCTTTTTTTTTTTTTTATATTGATCTTTCCCTTTGTCTTGTTCTTTGTTCTCATCATTGACGGTACTTTTGTCTTCCTCTTCATTTTTACTCATTTTTTTTTCACTTTGTTTTTTTCATATTGATCTTTGACGACTCTAAAAATTTTAAGTCTATTTTGTACAAAAGATCGTCATTTTGGTTTTGAAAGTTTTGATTTTACAATTTGTAAAAGCCGTCGTATTTTTCTGAAAACAAAAACATTGATATTTATAAGTACCTTACCTAAAATGAATAAGTAAATAATGTTATTGGAACGAACTAGAGAACAAAGTAACAAAGTAGGTACATACTCGTTACATGAAGAACCCGCTGTTGTTTCGCAATGCTCTCTATTTAGACGCTGTTTTTTTCTGGAAAGCAAAACATTACATACTATAATATAAAAATAACAAAAGAAAGTTTCATTATATAAAGTATGCTTAGTAAGGTACATACGCATTGGAACAATTGGAAGTTACATCCTCTGCGATATTATTTTCTAATTTTCTTTTCCTGAAAAAAAAAAAGTCATGTCACATAGATATCTAAAACGAATAAATAATGAAATTAAATACATAAAAAAACAAAAGAAAAAAAAAGTTAAAATAGCACTTCCACCACGTGGGATCCGAACCCGAGCTTTTCCGTTTTTAGGTTCATCCCCTTTCATATTACGCCATCGGCAACCTTAGTGAGACATGCGAAAAACTCGATAGGTACAAAACAATAAAGAGCTGGATCCATTTTAATAAAATTATGCCACTGCCAGCGATAAATAAATAAATAAGTAGGTAAACAATTTTATTGGAACGAAGTTACAAGGTAGGTACATACTAGGTAAATAAATAAATAATGCAGTGACCATCGATAGAAATGTAATAAATTCGGTCTTACCTTTTTACGTCAATCATATGTTTGCCATTTGATTTATATGAGCGCTTTTTACTCCTCTTGGCGGGTTTTATTTTATTCCCCATTATTATTTATAAAAGTCATTCACTTCAACAAAATATAATAAAATAAGTCTGGCTAAGTTGGCGGCAAAAAGCGCGACACGTCCATATAGCAAGAAGCCTTAGCCGAGACTGTCGCTACACGGGAGTTCACGCACACATGCGCGCGTAGTGATCATGACGGATCACGGAAACAAAAATAGCGGTTTTTTGAGAATACTACGCAGCAGATCAAAAAAGTAAATAACTATTATGTTTGTATTTTGCTTGAAGAAAATGTTGCCAAAAATCCAGAAAGATTGAACAAGTTTTAGTACGATTTTAATCGTTTATAAGATTTTTTTAGAGGTATGTTTGTGATTTTTTTCTATCGGGTCAAAATACTTGAATCATGTTTTGAAAAAACTATTAAACTGTAATATACCACCATTAATAACATATATTTTTTTCATTTAATTCACTGCAGTGGATCATTTACTTTTGTTACTCAGAAAACTCGCGTTTAGGTCGTGTAGTCCTCTTAAATTGTAAATGGATGGTTGCAGTTCACAATTTTACGTCAGATTATATAGGTAATATCGCGAGATAGATTATAAACTAACGATGTTCATTACGGTGACATATACGTAGACATCTCAGTTAATTCATACTTGTCCCCACCGGGGGGCTGGAGCTTGCCCTGAATATGATTCCGACTCATCATCCTCATGCGACGTATGTTTCGAAGCTTAGGTGAAAGGAAACGTTGTGTGGTGGTAAGTGGCATATACTTGTGAAGTAGTCGACCATTCGGCAATGGGCAGGCCCTGGCTGCGTGGTCGACCAGGTCGTGGACCAAGGCTTTATAATGAAGGCACTTTTATCTTATCCTGGGTAGGCAAAGCCCTTCGGGAGAATCGTGCTTGTTCTATAGTTCAGTTGGTGAGTGAGTAAAGATTCTATTCATTTTTTTAAACAATATTTTGTTTAACTTTTGATATTCGAACAAAATTGTAATCGTCCCTAAAAAGATGAAAAGCACGCTGACCAACTTATTTTTAGGTTTAGAACGTAGCTGTTAGATCAGCCATTGATATTGCTCATTGGAGACAAGGGCGACGAGACGAATGACCTCGACGAGCCGGGTCATTAAACTTGCATTTATTTTTACTGCCGCGCGCTAAGTGTTTCCAGGAATCGTAAACGTGTAACACAGGTAATGGTGTAGTTGTTGTACCACGATACGTTAAGCTATTCGCTATTGCTAGTTCGCATCACGTAAAAAGAACGGTGGATGAAGGGGATGTCATCGACAGCTCATATACGTCCCCACCGAGGGGCTCGAGCCTGCCCTGAATTAGAGCGATTAGGCCTTAGTCGACCACGCTGGCTGGACGAAAGGTTTGCTTTAATGGGCACAGTTTCGCATCAAAGCAATTAGAGCGATTAGGCCTTAGTCGACCACGCTGGCTGGACGAAAGGTTTGCTTTAATGGGCACAGTTTCGCATCAAAGCACATTATGCATTAGACGTAAAGTTTCTGTTTCTTAATTCCACCATAACTTCTAAATGCCTGAACGGATTTGAATGTATGGGGTATCGTTAGAATCCTTACATCAGTTCGAGTGACACTGGCAATTTTTTTGGCAGGGCAGTCATGTTTTTATTTTTTTAGTTGATTATTGCAATATAATAATCTAAGAAATAATAGGTAAAAGTATTTTCGTATTTTACTATCTTAGGCACTGTACGTACGCATCTTTTCAATATCGTCCAGCGTTCCACGACGACCTAATTGGTATTTTTCTGTGGAGCTAAAATGCGAAATAAACCATCTTTTGCATTGATAGTAAAGCTCTTATATAGCTAAAAATAGCGCTTGTTTGTTGTTGAGAAGTTCTTAAACCGCATTAAAAGATCGCGTCGAATACTATCTGTAAACAACGTTGAAACTTGTATAGTTTATTTTTAAAGGGAACTAAACTAAAGCTACTGTGTCGGACAGCTTGTGTAGATAAGCCACAAGTGGCAGTCATAGAGTTTATGAGGTCGATTCTCAGATTCTCGCAGTAAACGAGCTAGATACTAGATAATAATAATATGGTACTACACGATATCTCAATGATAACGGACTCTAAGTTATACTCCTTTTCTTTACATTAGTTTAGTTACCTAGTAGTAAAGTTTCCTCCGTAGCCGAGTGGTCGAGATTTCGACGCTCATTAAGGAGGTTCCGGGTTCGATTCCCGGTGGGGACACTGTCAAGAAAAAATCTCCTTGTGAGACTTTCCCCAGTTTGGTTAGGACTTTGCAGGCTGAATCACCTGATTGTCCGAAAAGAAAGATGATTCCGTGCTTCGGAAGGCACGTTAAGCCGTTGGTCCCGGCTACTATCTAGTCGTTACACGAGCTATGTCAGTGGCCTTTGGCGGCTCTATAACACTGACAATAGGGTTTGTGAGGTCGGTTGTCGACCTTACAACCCACACGATGAAGAAGTATTTTTTTATTAGACTAGCGCTATTATTAGTTCGAAGAGATCACCACTTAGAGATAAGCTCGCCTGTGTTGACTAGTGTAAATATTTTTAGCTTAGCGTACAATAAATTATTACACATACAAATTGATAACATACCAACACTTCCGTATCTTTAAAATTGACGATTCGGATTAATCGAATGTTTGTTTTATGTAGTTCTCTGGTAACGCAGCGTTGGACTAGTCATTGTGGTATCTAATTCTATTTATTGATTGATTTATAAGAACTTTATTGTTCATACAAATGGCGGGCCTAATGCCAAGCGACATTCTCCACCAGCCAACCACAAGGCAAACTGAGAAATGGAAGCGGGTTCATACTAGTGACAGGAGGATAATGAATAAATAAAAAATAAAAAAAAATACATACATATATTCTATAATATATACATACCTATATTCAATAATATATCTCGACATGAGAAGCGTTAGGTCGGATCTACATATCCGACCAAAATCACTTTTTAGAAGTCTCGCAAATTAAAAAGTAAATATTTTCCCAAAGAGTTCCATTTTCGGATTCCATAAATTGTTTTATCATTCTTTTATTGTAAATGGCCAGATCCAGAGTCTTTCAGTATGCCTACCATGCTAAAAAGTGATTGTGATCGGATATGTAGATCCGACCTAATGCTTCTCACGTCGAGATATATAATACCCAATACCTATCCCCACCCACCCGCCTGCACTACGAAATTCTATATAAATGTATTATGTATGTATTGATCTATATATGTAATGTATATCAGCTGTCTGATACCCATAGTACAAGATCCCTTGGGGACGCTGTTGTCCAGCAGTTTTTGGCTGAGATGATGATGATGATGATGTTCAGGCATTTGCGTTGTCTTTAGACAATTTAAAAAATAATTATAGTACAGAAATTGTATAAAAAAGGTAACTATAGGATATCTGAACTTGAGGACAGATGTCCATGGGAATAAATTTTATTGTTTGAGTAGCAGGCTTTTTCGATATATAATAAGCATTAATTTTGTAATTGACAATATTTAATTCAAAAAAGGAAACTCGAAAGATGCGACGACTGTGGGGTTTCTTCGGTGAGCTCTTCTCCACAGATTCCGCCATTGTGTTAGTGAACTCACCCAAAAAAATGTAATGACGGATCTAAGTGATAAAACATCCTATGGAAATAAATAATTTTTGACTTTGACTTCGACATTCAAAGAGCCACACCGACAAGCCCTATTTCTCGAATGCAAGTAACTTTTCTTTTTTTAACTCGAAGTTTGAAATTATAATAATTTGGAGACGTCTTCGTCTAGACCGTCTTGCAATACGGTTGTAAGGAACCAGTTTGTTTGCATCACTGGCGCCGGCGCCGGCAAACAGAAATCATTCCGTGATTTGTGTATTTTTATTTTATTTTATTTTTTCAACGTGTTTACTAATATTATAAAACAGAAACCCATACTTTTATATTTTCTTTTCTGTTTGTTTGTTATTTGCATTTAATTATGTAATGGGAGATCTAAGTATCTCGTTACGCCTAGTTTGTAGTTTGTGTAAATTTTTCGCTACATTTATTTATAATTAGGGCACGGTTACACGGAAAAATATATTACCATTAAGGGCAGACTAATATAATATTTTTATTTCTACTTATAAAATGTACAAATAATATTTTTAATACAGCCATCTGCCCCATATTATAATTACCACGGGAAATCCACAGGTGACATGTTGCAGTATCTTCAATGGAGTTTTTGTAATAAACTCCATTCGTGACATGAAGCCGTATTTCATATTTGTTTTATTCGTCAATAATAAAAATTGTGTTCGAAATGTTACCATTTACAAAGTGTGTAATACTTTGTTCGAAATATACATAATTCGGAATAAAGTAAAATAATTAAGTCGTATACCGTCAATATCTTAAAATTTTAATCCCCAATGCAAACAGAGGGGTGTTCTGTTAGGCTGGATTCCACCAGAGCGGGGGTTCGAGGAATAAACAAGTAAAAAAAACATAAAAACGAAACAAAAAGCGCGAGTAGTATGTTTTAAACCCTGTCCAAGAATAACACAACTTTTATCAGTGTTGACCATGGTGTTTGTAACAGCGTCGAAATATCGGGTCTCGTCAACAAAAATATTATCGCGGTAAGCCCGTAAAATGTCTCATAAATGTTATGATAACACAACTTTTCATGATATTGGACTTGTAGATGGGCAGAGCCTTCGGCTCCGGTGACAATAATCAATTAGTTGTCTGTACCAAAAATATATTATTTTACACACAACCCATAAATAAATACACCGTAACTAACTGTTCAAACTAGTTTTGTTTCCTGTTTGTAGGTAGTACGCCTGCCTATGAAGCACAGGGTCGCGGGTTCGAATCCCATCAAGGGCAAACATTCGTGTGATGAGCACTTGTGTTTGCCTTGTGTCTGGATGTCGTTTATCAATATATGTATTATGTATGTATTTATCTATCTTTCATTCATTCATAAGTAATGTATATCAGCTGTCTGATACCCATAGTACAAGCTTTGCTTAGTTTGGGATCAGATGACCGTGTGTGAGATGTCCCCACATATTTATTTATTTACTAGCTGTTGCCCGCGACTTCGTCCGCGTGGAAATAGTTTTTGCCCGCGACGACCGAACTAAGGCAAAATACACTACACCTACACGTACCCTACACGTCAGGGTCCGAAATTATCAAGATAATTACGCTTCTTGATAATTATCACCAGTGTAAAAAAAATATTTGTATTTGTATCCGAATCCGAAAATATATATTTAATCAAATTATAAGGAAGAAAAGGATACGGATGGATGTTAAGTTATACCGATTTTGTATCAAAATATACAATCTGGCAGCACTGACAATTCTTTTCCGGGGAATCCCCACGACATGTAAAGACAGTTCGCGCGTTTCGATACACGCAAGTACAGAAATTTACGTTCGAATACAGTGTACTTTACGCATGATTTTTTTTGTTATTATCAATTGATAATTATCCACCTGTTATTATCACGATAATTATCATGATAAATATTATCATTGATAATTATCCTTTCGAACCCTGCTACACGTACCCTACACGTACCATACACGCACCCTACACGTACTTACCCTACACGTACCATACACGTAAGGTTAATACCACCTTGGGTGTCTTATTTGGTAAACAAACCACTCACCTCGACAAAATCTCAAGTTTACGTGCTAATCACACTATAGAACTAGCCCAAAATATTAATACACCTGAAACAAACACTTATCAAGCATTCACTCACAAATTCTGTTAGAATTAATCATCGAAAACCTAAGTTTTTCGCAAAATTATCAATAAATCGCTCTTACCTCAAACCATATTTCGATCGGGTATCTCTACATTATCTTTGGATTTTAGAGATGAGGTATATCACGCACTCATACACAATTCAATTATTTAATCGGAATAGACAAAGGGCGTATTCCGAGTCAGACTTTCAGCGCCGTCAGCGATCACAAAAGCAAAAAAACGTATGAGTTTTGACAGCTGACAGTAATTCGGAACGCGATTACGGGTGTTTTAATCGATTTCAGCGCGTCTCGGAACGCGGAGTAGTTGAATCTTTAAAAATATAAGTAGACACAAAAAAATAGATTACACAAATAAGTGGTCAGACGTGACGTCTCTATCCATTGCAATTAAAAAATGTATGTTAAATGTTATAATGAATGAATCACGGGCGCGTTCCGATACGCGCTTAAGTGTCTTTCGAATCAAACAGTCAGTGCCGTCAGCGATTAGATTGTATGGGTTTCGCCTGCTGACAGTAATTCGGTACGCGCTTTGAGTGCGCTAAAATCGACTTCAGCGCGTCTCGGAACGCAAGGCACATCGATTCCTTTATTTGCGCGACCGCTTATATCAGGGCTGCCAGGTGAAAAGTTTAAATAATATAATCGTCTTTTTATTACCATTATATTTTTATTAATTTACCTAGTATAAACTGAATATAAATTCATTCATACTCACTCATATTTATTTTTAGGTCATTCATAAGTCAATCAATCAATCGTTCAATTGCTTGCTACAGCAATTGACGTGTTTTACGGAAATAGGACATAATTTAAGGGAAATCTATAGCCTACGACAATAAATAGTTTTTTTATTTTTTTTATTTGCCATGCCACCAAGAATGGCAATAAAAAAATTGTCGCTGGCAACACTGCGTTCAGTGGTCAAATTGTCATTCGTTTCTTACGCTTCGGTTCGGATGTCTGTCGTGTGTTACGGGTTCTTTTGTCTCGACTCGATCGAAGTCGAATAACGTGCGCGCGCACTTCTAGCAAGTCGCACTCACGCGCCGCGCCGCCCGCCCGTGTCGAGTCAACTCGAGTTGGCTACCATTTCAACTCGACCTACTCTAGACAAAGCGAGTTAGCCCATCGCTACAATAAATACGTCAATGATGACAAATTAGAGTAAGAGATATACGAAGTAATCATCACCAATTACAATTAATCACCAATTACAATTAATCACCAATTCAATTACATTCAATTAAATGAATGAAATCTATTATTTGGAAACACTATTTTGTGTCTATGGTTACCTGATCGCCATGTTTGTTTACCAAATAAGACACCCAAAGTGATACTAACTTTACATGAAGGGTTTTAAAATCGTTATTGTTTTCGTAATCAGCGACCCGATAAACCATACAAACGATACTCATGTTGATTTTCAGACTTTGTCACACCCCATTTCCCCCTTATAAGGATAGTATCTACTCATTTATTGATAGGAGTACTCCTGTGAAGTTTCGAATAAAATAGTGAAACTAATCTTGTTTCCCCATACAAACTTTGCACCCCCGTTTCACCCCTTTAGGAGGTGAATTTTGAAAAATCCTTTCTTAGTGCACACCCTAGACCTCTCAAGGAAGAAACTGACTCACCAGCGGTTTGTCCAGTCACCAGTCAGTCAGTCAGTCAGTTTCTTCTTTTATATATATAGATATTTTATTTATAAATAAATACACCATAACTAACTGTTCACACTAGTTTTGTTACCTTTCAAACGGGCCCAATTATCACTAGGATTTTTTATTTCCAAAGGCATCATTTTCCTGGATTTTTCACACCGTTTCGTTTATTTGCTGTTTTTTCCTAGTAGTCAACCGGATTATCAACATAGGTAGTAGGAAGCGTAGCTCAACAACAACGGCTTATCTATTATGACAATTGTCAGCCGGCTGAACTGCTGCGTGGGTGAGCGGCGACATAGGCGCCAGACTAACCACAGCGGCCTCGATGCTTTAATTCTAATTTTAAAATCCAGCCATCCTTTTCGTTATTATGACCAATGAAAGAGAGGTGATGAACGATTGATATTCATTTGAACGAATGATAACCTAAAATAAGGGCATAGCTGTCAGTTTAAGAGATTTTTAAGTCGCATGTTTTAAGTGCTCTCTAAAATTGTGCAATCGGCACGGCCATATGGTTCAAATTCGATGTTTGACAGCTCTAAAATTAGAATGGCCATCTCCTGTCCCTTTTCAATCTTTAAAAGGTAAAAATGACAGACTCGACTGACTTAAATTAAGGATTAGAGCGTGACAGTGTGAATCGGGGCCAGTAACTGTAATTTTATGTTTACTCTCAGATTCATTATTATTTATTTTCTGTTGCTATTAATAGGCTCTTGTTTGTGCAAATTTTCCGTGAGGTAAACGATAACTTGCGGTATATAATATTCAGTGATTTTCCTAAGAATTAAATTTCCGAAAAGTAATTTTTAGGTGTCTTAGACACCCATGCATGGATATTTATACTAGTAACAAGTTACAATTTGATATTCATTGCGTAGCCAATTCGCCTTAACTGTAAGCCCTTATCGTTTTATCTCATTGTCTACGCAATGTACATCAAATTGTACTTGTAATTTGTAACTTGTAGCTTCGTGAAACGGCCCCCTGTTTTAGGAAAGTTAACTTTGGGGAATGCTGTTCTGTTACAATACTTTCAAATTATCGGACACATAATCGATTTCACATTTTAGTCATAATAATTTGTGTAGAATAGCTTGAGAATGTTCCACTTTATAATACAATATAAATGTTCTTTAATGGCACCAAGGATTTTACAAGGATATACAAAGTTAGAGAACATAAAAAACTACAACTTTTATTGTACGAGTTTTATGTTTCTTTTAATTTTTATTTCGAAATACTCTTGCTATTTTTTAAAGTTTAGTAGGGCAGCCGGGCGCCAAGGAAACAAAGCAAATGTATTTTTTCTATTTACCTTGTGATTCCTGTGTTATTACTGCATTAGTGTTGTATTGTGTCGCTCAGGTCATCAAGTGTGTTATTATATTAGTACTCGCGCTGTGTAAGATTTTCCCGTGGGAATAACACTTTTTCCCGTAAAAAGTGTCCTATGTGAGTGTTAATCCAGGGTACAAACTATCTATTTCAAATTTCATCCCAATCCGTTTAGTAGTTTTTTGCGTGAAAGAGTAACAAACATCCATACATAGTAAGGACTAATATTATAAACGCGAAAGTTTGCAAGTATGGATGCATGTTTATTACTCTTTCACGCAAAAAGTACTGAACGGATTGGGATGAAATTTGGAATAGAGATAGTTTGTAGTTTGTACCCTCGAATAACACAGGATACTTTTTACGGGAAAAAGTCTAATTCCCACGGGAAAATCTTACACAACGCGAGCGTAGCCGTGGGCGGATCGCTATTAAGGAATATATTATTGTGGTTGAATAATGCAAGTGCTATAACAATATAACACCACCTGCTCGTTTGTTTATGTTTGATTCTGACCTGCCTTCCGACTTGCTTTACAATATTTACTTACATGAATAAGGTCTATTATTGTTCTTTTTACTCACGATATAGATTGAATAGATTTTTTGTTCTTTTAGGTTAGGATCTGCCGTAATGTATTTCTCTACCTATAGTGACAAAGTAATTAAGTAGTTACTTACTTCTAATATAAATATCAAAATTTTAATATTTGTGGACTCAATCGTGCGCAAACGGTTAAACGAGTTTGGATTAAATTCACACACAGCACACAGTAGGATTTTGTTCTAGAGTGACATGTAGGTTACTTTTTACCATAGGAAAACATTTTATTTCGAGGGAAAAAATCGAAAGCTACGCATTCGAAGTTGCGGGCAGACGGCTAAACAAATAGTCCAGTAGTCTGTAATGAGTTTGGTAGCAGCTTTGAATGTCCAGTGCCCCAATTCAACCGGCACGTACAACTTTGTTTGTTCAGCAACAGACCGTTTACTTTGCAAACTAAATATTAGTTTTGGCGACAGATCTCCCTGGTCGCGGCCTTTCGCGACTCGTTTGTCATTGTCGCGCGCCCCTCGTTAACTTGAAGCTAAACAATACAGCAATAGGGGACCGGACTGTTCACCATATTTTATGAATTTACCATATTTTATGAATTATTTTTAAAATATACATTATTAGAAGACGATTCGCGAACAAAAAACAGAATCGGTGGAAAAAGGAATTCACAGTTATTTTTTAAAGTTTCAATATGTCTGTCTCTTTCTAAAAGGATTTTTTGTATGGATATATATGGCGTTACTAGCAAGTGACGTCATAAGTGGGTATGTGCCTCTCTGTCTAATCTTGAATTTCAAACCTTTATAACTCGGTCAATTTTAAAGATAGAGCAAAAATTATTTTAGTGTTCGATAGCAGAAACTAAGAAGTTTGGATTTATAAAATAAAAAAAAAGTAGTCAGATCCCCTATTTAGACTCCTATACGCCTTTTTATAGTTCATTTCTGAATCTTGAAGCACTTTGCCAGGTTCCTTGGAGCCCCCATAGATAATCGAAATTCATTACAAAATATTAACTAGTGGCTCTGTGAGCTGTAGACCTCGCGACTATTTTTTTTTAATGGCTGATTTATGATTTTTTTACGTTTTAAACCATCATGACTCTGTAATATTTAAAAATTCCCAAAAACTGACTCGACATAAAAACTATTAATTTATCAATCCTGCTTACAAAATTTTCGGCGAAGCGTCTCCGTTTCAGCTTGGCCAAAATTGCTTTTGTATGTCCATCTGTCTGTCCGTTTGTGCTGCTCTACAGGTCGCGTTTCTCCACCGATTCTCGTGAAATTTTGTGAGCAGGTTCGATAAATATGTATAGTTCTTTTTGTCTAGTCAGTTTTTGGAAATTCTTAAAAATGACGGAGTTAGACTCGTGGTCTACAGCTCACAGAGCCACTAGTTCGAAGACCAAAGAAACTTTGCAATCGCGTTTTAGGCTGCACTTCATGATTGGTTCGCCGTGTGGTGACGGCAGAGCAGAATACATTTGTCACCAACCCCTACTCTTCCCGTGGGTGTCGTAAGAGGCGACTTAGGGACTACACATTGAACAGGGAACGGGCAGCAGCGCTCTCTGATACAGTAACCTTTTAATCTGTGATCTCCAACCCGCCTGCCAAGCGTGGAGATTATGGCAAAACCCTCCACTTAAGTGGAGGAGGCTCATAGTTCAGCAGTGGACTGTAACGGGCCGTTGATTCATGATTGGTCAGTCATGTTTCCTGCTACAAAAAAAATACGAGTAAGTAATACGCAGTTGCAGGTTGCAGGCTTTTTGTCAAGCCATTCGCGGCTCGTTTGTCAACGTGGCTCGCCCCTCGTTGACTTGAGGCTTAACAATAGCGTAGTTTACACATCTGTACGTCTATTCATTTACTCCTTTATTTATTCTCCTTTTGGCTTTGGGGTACTAGATCTGAAGATGTTGCCTTAGTGAGGTTTCTCTAAGGTTTGAGTGTTAGCTATCCGTTCGCGGCTACGCGCTACGCCCGCATTTTTTCAAGAGTTTCCCCGCTGCTGTAAAGAAATCTAACTCAATTCAGCACATAAATGTATCTGTCTAATTCAGGTTAGGCTCGAGCCCCTCAATGGTGACGTATATGGCTTGTTGAACAATCGAATCGATCACTTGTTCTGTAGCTACATAAAAAAAAAGCTCTAACTAACAAACACTTTTCTAAAGATTCACCGGTTAATTTAAGGTTCCCGTGTTACATTCTGACCTTTCACTATACATAATAAATTGATAAAAAAACAAAATGTCTAGCTCCAGAAATATTCAAATGACTGTAATATTTTATTCAGAAGCACGGTACAGTAAACAAGGATACAATTTGGCAAAGAGTCGTAAAGTCGACCGCTGCTGTTAAGGTAACGTATATAAAAATGTGTAGTCAAGAGGTCGCGCGTTCCAGGTCTTATTATATGGTTTTATAGGCCTTCTAAGAAGGGATTTGGGGTATTATTTTCGTTGAAAAAGTATAGATAAGATAGCACGTATAGGTTTCTAAAATTATTTTCATTGTGTATGTTGGCAACACCAACTAAGTTACTAATATTTTAATGTTGGTAATACTTTCTTCTTATAAACCACCGTGTAATGTGTCGTGTTCGTGTGCTCAATAAATTTATTTTAGTGATAAATAACAAACGAAGACTTTCACTTAAGGACCCACAAACCTACCTACACAGTCCACCAAGAAATATACAGTGTAGGCATCGCTAGAGTTGTGTTTAGCGGCATTAATTCTGATAGGCTACATAATATGACTTAATCTAACGAACACCATTCATGTACAAAGCTTAACGTGCTTCCGAAAAACTAAATGCTTTTGTTCATTATTGACCGAGCGAGCGAAGCGTCTCTGTTTCAGCTTGGCCAAATTTGCTTTTGTATGTCCATCTGTTTGTTTGTTTCACTCTACAGGTCGCGTTTCTCAACCGATTCTCGTGAAACTTTGTGAGCAGGTTCGATTTTTTTTTTTTATCGAGTCAGTATTTGTAAATTTAAAAAAATTACGGAGTTATGGGGGTTGCCAGCTTACAAGGTCTACCGCTTAGGCTGTTTTCATCTACAGGTCACATTTCTTAACCAATAAAATAAGATAATACAATAAAATAAAGTAAAATAAAATAAAGATTAAAAAGAAAAAGAAAATCAAGGTGTCGGGAATGTTTGTGGAGAAAAAATAAATATGAAAAGATATATACAGATTCTAGTATAATATTTATTCATGCAAGACTTAGCCAGCATTATACAAATAAAATTACCATTATACCTTCAGCCTCGGAAGAAATTTCCTCCGAGCCTTCAGCATAAATAATAAACAGCACTTAATAAAAACAAAAGCGCATTGAAAAGCTTTTGTAAACTTGAAACAAAAGATGATGGAAGTTTTCAATGATGTAAGTATCTAAGTAACCGAAGATGCTGCCGCTGCTCGCTAGCTAGAACATAAATTGTATATTTCCTCGCTAAACTTTTATGGAGAGAACCCCGCCGGGAGTTGGCGGCGCTGCCAGCTTCCCAAGAGGCCGTATTTTCACATAAACTTCTTGCTTCACTAGGCACAAACCGTAGATAGACTGGTACTTAATTGTCAAGTTTTTGCTGGTGAAAAAAGGAAAGCGTACCAGTCGACTGTTCGATTCTCAAAACAAATTATTACTTGTTTTGTTCGTACGATGGTTATCATATTAATAAATGCATTTGCAAGAAAGACTAATCCAGTAAAGTAAACAATACCATGATTTGACATAGTTCAGTCCAGGAAACTAGGTACAGACAACAAAAATGCTAAGTACCTACTGGTTTACCTAATCAATTTTAAAAAATTCCCTTTTCATTTTATAGGTACATCAAACTACCTATAAGAGCGGTTACGCACTACGTCCGATCCGAATCCGTGAAAATAAAGTCTAGCGTGGCCGTAGAACCATTTCGATCCGATTTCCATCCGTCGAGTGCGTAAACTACCATACAAATACTTCTACGGCCATGCTGCGGCACGGCGCTCCGCCGGAACCTCATTTTCACGGACTCGGATCGGAACTAGAACCGGTAACCGCTCTAATTCCTAAACAAATTTACGTAACATATTGGAAAAAGTCGTTCAGTTTTATGTGCGAAATTTATACGATTTAAATTTTCACTCGCTATGTATCCTGTCTCTAAAAATCTAAAAATAAATAAATCTGGAAAATTAATTTTCGACTACAAATTGCCAAAATAAATGTATTTTTTTTGTATTGTCAGCGGCCGTGCTAAAACGTTTTATTTTTGATCGATAAGATACGTCGTCGTCGTATGTTGCTTAAGGCACGGCTTAATGCACTTTACACCTTGGACTAGACAGTTTTTACTTTAATGCCATTTTGCTTATTTATCAAAAAACTGGATTGTGGCTGAATAAAGATGTACATTACAACCGCTTAACTAAACAAGATTTTATAATCATCATCAGAATAACACGATGGGATGTAAAACTGCACTGAATTGTAAATAGACTTTACCGCCTTGTAACAAAGTCGCTTCTTTAACTAGGCGTTAACCGACAGCTTATCTACTGGTTGCACTTGTTTACACAGATCTCATAACCATGCACAGAAAATAAATATACAGCCAACGATAACTAACCCTCTATTAGCTTTGCAATAAAGATCCTTGTTGCAAAAAGGTATAACAATAGTATGTTTTTGCCTGTACCTAGATTTGATTTGTGAGCGACCTCTTAGCCGAAATCCTCTCACAATATTATGAAATAATCTTGCAACGTAGCGAAAATATCCCTCTTGTTCAAATAAGAGCAGGGGTCCGTAAGCACCCTATTTTCCATATTTACCATCTACCCTTTGGCGAAAAATTCCTATTCGATGAGATAACAATGTCCCAAAATAACACGCCCCAAATTTTTGCCCGCTCGGTAAACGAATTTATATGGGGTAAAATGTTTTCAATGTTTTTCTTGGTAAGAGTGATATTGAAAAGGGTTCTGAATATGAAACCCATAAAAATAAGAAAGGCCAGATCTGAGGCAGGTGTGCCGAACAGGCGGGTACAATCGACGGCACGTCTAGCGTAATACTTTACAAATCCGCCTCTCCCCTAGTGCTGCGGTATATAGGCATTTCTCAGCTGAGGGCATTTTTTCCTGAATTCGGTGGAAAAATTTAGTTTTAAGATAAATTTGGACAGCGAAAGTAACCAGAAAAAAAATGGCATTAATGGCGCACTTTTACACTTGTCAATTATTGAAATAATTGAGTCTGAAGTTTCGGCAGCCACCGAAATCAGAAAAGATACAGCCGAATTCAGGAAACCTTAAATCTTACAATATAGGAAACCTTAAATCTTCAAAGGTCAGCCTGACTAGACGTGACTTTCTGCTTATGCCATTGGCTAAACCAAACGAATCATCATCATTAACGGCCCGTTCAGTCCACTGCTGGACTATGAGCCTTTTGGTTTTGCCATAATCTCCACGCTTGGCAGGCGGGTTGGAGATCGCAGATTAAAAGGTTACTGCATCAGAGAGCGCTGCTGCCCATTCCCTGTTCAATGTAGTAGGGGTTGGTGACAAATGTATTCTACTCTGCCGTCATCTCACCACACGGCTAAACCAAACGAATAAACAAGATTGATTTATGAAATTGTTCACAGACACACACAATTTTCGTTTTCAATATTGAATAATAAACTGCCTAGTGGAAAAGTTGGGTCGGCTTGGTTTTGTTTAAAAAACTAAAAAGCTTTTCCTGGTTCGACTAGCCCAAAACTCATTTCAATGCGCAATGGCGCCTCAGTATCGCAACCAAGTGAGACCATTCTTTTTGTACCTGTTTTCTTTTGTTGCCTGCTTGAATGCGTCCCCACCGAGGGGCTCGAGCTTACCCTGATTAAGGTTGATCAGGCCCCAATCCCAGATCAAGCTTAGTGACTGTTGAACGACTTATTTCGCAGGCGTGTGCAAGTTTGTTTATATTGTGTTTTACTTCTCTTTAACATTAACTCGAAATTTAATACGTTTTAATAACTAGCTAATGTTTAATTCTAACGGAAAACTATTATGGTATGGTATTAAATAAATAAAGGCTTGTTTTGAAAGGTCATCGCGATCATTACTTGCACGGGGCGGGTATCGACGTCTAAATATCACATTAGTGTTCTAACCAAACACCATTGAACTCTTAGATTAATCGAATATTGATCCCTATTATTATTGAACAATCCTCTTTTTTATACCAATCAAGAAGGATCCGGCCACTTAAGGCCACTTCCCTGAACGGCCACACTCCCATGAAAGGTCACTTCCCTGAATAATGGGTGCCTGTCTAAACAGGATCTATTTTATATATTTAACTATTTAGTTTATTAACTTACTTGTAAGTTATTGCTAATAACCTTAAGTACAGCAAACAGTATAGGTTTAAACTGTATTCCTAGGGGCTTTGGCACATTTTTGTCAGCTGTATGATGACCGTAGTGAAATATCTCTTTATATGGCAACACAAGTAATAAATATTTTTTCTCCTATACGCTCGAAACGTGATCATTACTGTAAAAAAAACAGTACGCGGAGTGACTCATTTTTGGACGAAACATTGCCCCATACAAAACAGCAATGTGCCCTCAAACGGCCTAGGCCAGCAAAGTAACTTTCGTCTAGAAATTTCAATGTTTTTGAGTCTTTTTACAGCATACTCTTATGTTCCACATTCAAATTTTATGTGAATCGTACACTAATCGTGGTGATTGTGTGGCACAGAACAAAAAATAGAAAAGCATCCAATATGGTGGTTTGTAATTTTCGTCTATTTTATTTTTATCTTACTAATTTGTTACTTATTTTTCGTGATGGAGTTAACTAATCATTGAATTAGGGAAATATTATAACAATGAATGGTTCAAGAAGTCGAGGTAGAAGTTAAAGTGATAAAGTTTAGTACGATACAAGTAGACATCAAAATCCAAGGTACCAATTTTTTTTAGTATTTTATAATTTCCTCGCATATTTTAGAGAAAAGCACTATATAAGCCTCGGCCGCAATAACTCTTGCTAGACTCGTACACAATAAAAGTCATCGCCTGCGGCTCGGACTTTAAACGTGCCCTCGTCCAGCAATAACTAATTTTGCGGTCGCGGCAGTAATGTACTATTAATGTTGTCAATATTGTACCTTCTTCTAAAACTCTACGTTGTCTCGCTGCTATGTAACCAATTCAGTGTGTTTAAAATAAATAGATTCTGTGAAGTATACGATGCTGTTTTTCCTGCTGCCCGAACTCCGACCAAACCACAACAGACAATCCACAGCCTCTAACAATCTCCACACCACATATTTATTTTCTCCTTAAAATTTATTCAAAATTAATTTTGTATTAATCTTCATTGTATCTTAGAGCCATATTCCTCAAACAGATTTGTCGTAGTAATCGGAAGCTGTTATGCCGGGAACCGGATCTATATCCGGCGGCGCTGCCGGTCGTGGGCTGCATAATTCATGTGCTTCGAACAAGCTTCGCGTTGGAGCGAAGTTGTAGTGCCATCCACATTGAAGGGAATATTAGCCTAAATATTCAGTGATCTCTCTTTTACAATTAGTATCGCTTGTAATCTATGCCTGGTGAAAAAAAGATCCATGTTTGTTACAAACTTGCAAAATATGTGTACGAATTTTAATTTTACTTATACACCAACAAATCGAAATTGAATTGAAAATAAAAAAATAATTGGATTGTAGTGAATAAAGATTTTTATCAGTCTATCTAAATTCTTGTTAGAATACTATAAGTTGGTATGGTAGTATTTATGGAATAAACAATCACACTAATATTATACATGTGAAAATGTATTTGGATGTTGGTTCCGCTTTCACGCCTTAACTACTACTACTATACGGATTTGGATGAAATTTGAAACGGAGATAGTTTGTACCCTGGATTAATAACACATAGGATACTTTTTACGGGGGAAAATCGAGCGATATGAGTAATGCGAGCATAGCTGTCTAGTACGTATAATATCCGAGAGTCTAAAAAGTCACCTTTCAGTTAAAACATTTTTCCAACAGTTTTTTTTTCTAACTTTTTTTTTTAACGTGGCCTTATACTCCATTTTCACTCTTCTGTTGACCCTTAAGTTAAGGGCCTTACTTAACGCTTATTCGCAGTGAACTGAACCGACACTAAAGTATGTGCAAATCGGTGATAAGGTTGCCTCGCTCACACGTGAGAACCTTTAAACTGTCTCCTTGAAAGATTTATCAAGACAAAGGCGTGGTACGAATGCTTAGAATATTAAAGTATTGTTTGACTTCGACGTGGAAGCACTATTATAAAGTCATGAAGCCGACGCGACGGCAACAAATTCTGACAGATACGAGTAGCGCCTTACTTAACGTCTTTATAAAATTCCGTCTGGTGCATTCGGGTGTTGGGTGTTCCCAGTTCCCACGGAAATGCACGTTCACAGTGCAGCCTGCTTCTTGATAGAATTTTAAACTTCGATGTACAGTTTGTCAGACATGTAACGGGAAATAAGGCTGCTTATAGGAAACATTTGGGCAATGTAAAAGAGTGGCCGGTTTTAGTTCCGACAATAAAATTACATACCTTAGAATAAGATACAATTTTCACATTTATAATATTAGTGTGATACTTAACAATAATAATACAATGTCAAATTGAACGAACATACAAATAAAATTAAAATGTCAAAAAATAATAATAAAAACAATAAAACACTTCAAGCCACCCCTGCTTCTGACTTCTTTAATTATACTTGTATTCTGTGATTTAGTGTGATTATAAAAGTTTAGCAACCACAGGCCAAGAAATTTTATGGTTTTCATTTAGAGCGTCTTCCGTTCTTCTAAAGGCACGTTTATGAGTGCTAATCTTATCTTTCTCTCGCTTACTCACTCCGTAAAATTTTGTACGATAATGTACAGTCAGGTTCATAAGTCCACCCATATCACGTGCGTCTTCGCTGATCGATCATCAATCGTAACTGAACTTACAACATGATTGCAATATTGAAGAGAAATCTTTAGCAAGTATGTTCAGTTGACAGCCCTTCCTTTGTGCGGCGTGCTAGTTTGATCGACGCATGAATCGAACCTCTTATTTGGAACTGCCTGCGTGTCAAGCCGGTAACATACATGGTATACGTCACAGCTTGGAGGCTTGAAACTTTTGACACTGGTGTTACTCGGCCTGACAGTGTTCACGAATGATATGTTATTATTCGTTATAAGTATTCGCGGTTGTTTTGAGAAAGTGTATTTTAAGAGATTTCTACAGATTAAATTAAAATTGTATCTTTATCCTTTATCCACCCGCCTATGTCGTTACCTTTATCATGTAAGAATAGTTTTATTTGTTCATATGTTTCGTTTATCGATTTTTTTATTATTATGTTCTAACAAGTCATTTCAAAGATCAAAGAGAAATTCTTAGCAGATATCGTATCGGTCGATCGATTGTCCTGCCTTCCTCTGTACTGCGCGTGAGTTTGATGGACACATGAATCGATGCTCTCATACGGGACTGCCAGCTTGTAAACTTTAGTGATGTATGTAATTTTTCTGCAGACGTGTCGTGTTTTGCGGCAAATTCTTTTGGAGAGAAACGCGTTAAAAATAAAGTCAGATAAAAATATAATTCAAATTGCAGTCGGACTTTAGCTAGTATATGATTGTTTTTCATCAAGAATGTGCGTTGAGCTTTGTTTGAGCCGTCTAAACTGACAATCAGTATTTCGCAATGAAAATAATAGTAGTAAATATTGTGATCGAGAACACCCATCTTCCGCCCACTCAACAAAATTAATCCGCGAATGTAGCAATACCGCCGATTGGTCGCTCGTGTCTACCCTACAAGGCGCCGCAGTGGTTTCCGCGACTAGGTTTGGAAGGAGTACGCTGGCATACTAACTAGCTCATTCGGTTCGGTCGGTTCCCTTGCGCAAGATTCGCTCGCTAGATCAAAGGTGCCGCGCGTTATGGTCGTCGTATACTTCTTATCAATACCTAGTGATAGACGCATGTGCTTTATAACAAGCACGGCAAGCGTAAGAGTTCGCGATCAGTATCTACGTGCAAAGTGTGGATTAGGTCTTCTCTGAGATTTCCTGCACCTTAGAGTATTGACGGAAAATTAAACGGTAAAAATAAAAATAAAAATTGAATTCACAGTCCATGTTTTCTCCTTTTAAGGATATTCGATATTCGAACCCGCGACCCTGTGCTTCGCAGGCAGGTGTACTACCAACTAGGCTAGGGGGTCGTCAAATAATACGAACATATGGCTACTAAGACATTCTGAGAACATGCTGCGACCAAATTGCAAAAAGTTTTAAAGTTATTTCTTAATTTTAAAAATAAGTAAAACCCACGTGCCACATCATAAGTCAGGTATTAACTGAAGAAATAGGAATTTTAACTGCTTTATTAGAAGTTTAGAATGCATCGGGATAGTAAATGAAGAAATCATCAAAGAATGATCTATATAAATTGACACTATTAAAGGCGCAGTAGGAACATGCCGCGCCGCGACCAAATTAAAAAAAGTTTGATAATACGATTGTTCACGTCGTCGTAGCTAAAGGGCTCCGGAGACGGTCAAAAAACCATTTTGATCGTTTACAAAGGTGGTTTGAACGGTTTGTCAAACATTTACGTGTTTGAAGTATGTTTGATGCTATTTTATATTTTTGTTGTGTTTGACGCGTCAGAAGTGTAATTACGACAGCGTACAGAATCAGACTGCGCAGAGCCGTTTGACAAACCGACCTCAAACGGTTTGATCAAACACGTAAGGTTTGAGTCAAACTGTTTGACCGTTTCCGGTGCCCTTAAGAATTCTAAAAGCCGTTAGTGTAGTTTATGTTAGCGCAAAATTCGGCGATATACATCAAAGCACCGCATTTATCGCTAAACCCGAAATAAATATGTGTGTGATGCGCGCTGACCGCTAAATGGGTGGGCCCTGCCTGCCTTTGTGTACAGTCGATAGCAAAACAAAGGTTACACTAAAAGTATCGGAATGTAGGTAGGGTATGCAAAGACGACTCACCTGTGAAGCTATCGATCGCGGCGGACCTATATCTGCCGCAAAGAAGAATGGTTAAATAATCTGCTAATCATCCGTGTCCCCTTTACTCATTAGGTACACCGATTTGAAACGATCATCATCATCGTCAGCCATTGACGGCTCCGTAGCCCAGGTGGTAGTGTATCTGCCTCCGACGCACAGGGTCGCGGGTTCGAATCCCGCCCAGGGCAAACATTCGTGTGATGAGCACTTGTGTTTGCCTTGTGTCTGGTTGTTGTTTATCTATATAAGTATGTATTTATCTATTTATGTAATGTATATCAGCTGTCTGGTACCCATAGTACAAGCTCTGCTTAGTTTGGGATCAGATGGCCGTGTGTGAAGATGTCCCCACATATTTGTTTATTTATTTATTTGTTGTCCAGTCTCGGACATAAGCCTCTTCCAGCTCCCTCCATGCTAGGCGATTTTGTGCCAGCAAAAAGCATTAAGTAACTTGAAATAAACAATTTGGTGGCTCTAAAGCTCTGTCACAGTTTGAGGTCGGTTGTCGACCTTGCACACGATAAGAACCAATTGATCATTATAGTGAATAGTGGGATAAATGTTAGCATCCAGTCATGGCCTCCGTGTGGTCTGACGTCGTCCACCCATCTTTTGGAAATAATCTGCTATTAAGGCGAGGCCCTATTTGAAAAATCGTTCTTGGGCCCCTTTTTGAATTCGCGGATCTCACGTCTCAAAATATTTACTAAATCAAGAAAATTACAACCAACAGAAGAGTTTATCATTTAGCGGCGGTACCAAGTAGATTTTACATATAATCATTTAGGAATAAAGCAAAAATAAATAATTGAAATCACCGAAAATCACCCCACATTCAAAATTTGCAAATCTGTTTTCTCAATATTTTCAGCGATAACAACATATTGTTTTTGTATTTTTTGGGTTGCTATATTAATACCTTATCGATCACATTTTTCATAAACTCTGCCATTTTCTAAGCAAAAGAGTTCAAGAAAAACGAGTTTTTCGCACTATTCCTGCGCAGTGTCAGACGTAACCACCGTGAAGCATCGCACGCTGATATGAACGTTATTTCAGTAGTGCGTCATCGGTTGAACTTTCAACTAAAGCGCGTTGAGTTGCTAATTTAGGATAGGGCCTCGCCTTAAGATCAATAAAGAACAACTACTTTTTTAAATCGCAGCATTTAAAGGTGCCAAGTTAGTCCTAATCTGTAACTCCATCGGTGCGGTTGACCGTACTACCACGGTGGTTTACTGACTAATATCACCTAATATGTAAATTTATTGGTTTTGAAAGCCATACGCTAAGTGTTAAGCCCACAACCACAAAGGTACCGAACCATGGGATCGTTTGTCGGTTGTTTGTTTTATTGTAATTTGTTTTTTCGTCGTAAATATTTGGTCTGATTGTCTGTCATTCTCGGAACCAGCCAGGTTTTTAATCGAGTTGGACGTGCCACGATTGCATTAACTACTGGAGGAAAGTTCAGCAAGTCGTATATTTATAATAACTATCTTTTTCCTTATGTATGTCGAAAATAAAATATTATTTGATTTAATGTCAACTATATTTGATGGCATAAGACTAGCTATTCAAAGATGAAATGCTATGGCGGTGGCTCTTGCCTCATAGAGATGCGCTGGGATTAGTTGTTGTGATGACTTAATAATTAAGTCACCAATCAGCCTTTTGCAGTCCACTGCTGGACGCAGGCCTCCGCAAGGGCACGCCAAAGCGCACGATCACCCAGCCACCACCAGCGACCTTCCTCAGGTCATCAGTCCACCTTAATTACCCTAGTACTTTCGGACTTATTTGGATCTATGACTTAAGATGTGATTTGTTTGTTTACAGTGTTGCTGAGCGAGACGATCCTGCCTGACGACAATTTGGAAGACAAGACCCTGAAGATCACGGATTTCGGCCTCGCGCGGGAAGTTTACAAGACCACCAGGATGTCTGCGGCCGGGACGTACGCATGGATGCCACCCGAGGTAATGAAACAAAAAGAGAGAAATAAACATTTTATTATTCACTAGCGGCCCGCCCACGGCTACGCTCGCGTTATGTAAGATTTTCCCGTGGGAATAAGACTTTTCGCGGTAAAAATATCCTATGTGTTAATTCAGGATACAAACTAGCTCTATTCCAAATTTCATCCAAATCCGTCCAGTAGTTAAGGCGTGAAAGCGGAACAAACATCTAAACATCCCAATATATTTTCACATATATAATATTAGTGTGATGACGCATATAATAATGTGTAAAGATGATACAAAATAGAAAGCATAATTATGTTCAGCTAAAAAATTGTAGCATGCAAAATAGAAGCAATAATTATAAAATAGATACAACAGCAATTTTTAATGTAATTATCTGTAGATGCTCTCGAAAAATAAATTCGTTTTCTTTTCTGTCTGGAGGGTAAAAAAATCCACTTTGCAAGTTAAGCTCCGGGGTTGAAATATTATATACTTGTTCGTTAGTACTACCTACAATATGATATTATCACGTTTGCCTAATTTTGAGAAAAGTCGTATTGGAACTTCTAGTCGCAAGTCGTCTAACAAGGAACTTGAGAAGAGAACAGGTCCGGAGATAATAAAAGACCGTCAACGCGCATTATTTCTAATCAGATAGTAGATGTTATCGTCGGTGGTCTTGTGGGTCTAGGGCCGCTGCCTCCCGTCCGAGAGACGTGGGTTCGATCCCCACCACGTACCAATGTGTTTTCGAATTTCGAATTCATATGAAACCTGCATACTCTTGCAAAGAAATTCAAAGGTTGTGTGTGAAGTCGAGCAACCCGCACTGGGCCGGCGTGGTAGACTAAGGCCTAATCGCCCTAATTCAGGGTAGGCTCGAGCCCCTCGGTGGGGACGTATATGAGCTGTTGATGAGTAGATGTTATGACGAAGGTACAAGTGTCATAAACATACAGTTTTTATATTTGCTCGTTCGTCCAACTAAATAAAAGTACAAACTCTAATGCATGCTTCAAAACATTGCCAATCAACGAGTTCACGAGCAATCGAGTGTAGGAGATAGTTGATGTCAAAACTGCAGTCATTGAATTGGTATTCAGTTATGCAGATTATATGAGGGCAAAATAGATAGTGGGAAGCTCGAGCCTTGCTTTGTCAACATCATGTTCGTATTTCAAAGTTATAATGCCAATATGTCATCCATATTGTCGACTGTCAATATAGCTTTAGCCGCTGTTCTGAAGGTACGGCCGCGGAAATAGGAGATCAGACTGTTCCTAAATTTACCAATTTTTATGAATTATTTTTATAATATAGATTAGTAGCAGACGATTCGCGAAGAAAAAAACAGAATCGGTTGAAAAACGAATTTACAGTGATTTTTTAAAGTTTCAATATGTCTGTCTCTTTCAAAATCGATTTTTTGTATGGAGATTATATGGCGTTACTAACAAATGACGTCACAAATGTCTAATCTTGAATTTCAAACCTTTATAACTCGGTCAATTTTAAAGATAGAGCGAAAATTCTTTTAGTGTTCGATAGCAGAAACTAAGAAGTTTGGATTTATAAAATAAAAAAAAAAGAAGTCTGATCCCCTATTATATTAAAGTTTTTACAGGACGGCGACAGATACCTTTAGTATAAACACTTCCGTTCTTACGGTATATTTAATACCTTTAGTATAAAAGTTGAGCGCTGGGAGAACCCAAAGTAACTTTCCAGAAGGCCCAGACTTCGAGTGTCTTGTCGATCCTCCCTCAGCTTCTTCAAAGCTGTTGGTTTGAAGGAGGGCATTTGGAATTGAAGGGTTGACTATTATAGATACTCTCAGGTCAACAGTCATCAGGACTATTATTTACTAATCCCTTCCCACCAAATCATAATCATTCTTCGGTAGCTTGTTACAATATGCCAGTTAAACATTCACTTAACTTTTATCATAACCTTCCAGGTGATAAAGAACTCGACGTTCTCCCACGCGTCAGACGTGTGGTCGTACGGTGTGCTGCTCTGGGAGCTACTCACGGGAGAGACCCCGTACAAGGGCATTGATGCTCTCGCCGTGGCGTACGGTGTCGCCGTCAACAAACTCACACTGCCAATACCCAGCACGTGTCCGGAGCCTTGGAGAGTGTTGATGGAAGGTATGCCAAAAAGATTTTATCTCCAACATACCTAATAATTTTAAAAATATATTAGTAGGTGCTGCTGTCAGCTCCTGCAAATATAAAACCTTACAAGTTTAAAAATGGCAAATTACCTAAATCTTGATAAGCGTACCCCAAGGCAGCTTTCTAGGTTTATTGTTACTTCTGATATACATTAATGACTTGGGTTATAAAAAAGAGTCTATAGCAACTTCTTATGATAAGATTCCACTGTTTGGTTGTAAGTCGTTTAGTTACACTAACAGGACTTATAGTCATCTCTCTTTTTTTTTTATTCTATTCAATCTTATCTTAATTCCAGCATGTTGGGCTTCGAATCCTCGCGAGCGTCCTCTGTTCCCGGTGATCCTGGAGCAGCTGGAGAGAATCAGAGTGTCGGAGTTCACGCGAGCGCCTCATGAGTCCTTCCACACCATGCAGGATGGCTGGCGACTCGAGATCGAGGAGGTGCTGAGGGACTTGAGGAGAAAAGAAAAGGTAATAGTGATAACTACTCGGCCGCGATGACTCGGCGCGTGATCTTGACGCGTGTCATCCCGTTCTCACGAAATAGTAATACACTTTATTTACACCAAGGATGAATATTCTGTACTGACGGCAAGGATTTTATTTTTTTACAAAAATGAACTAATGTTGAGTTAACCGTGTCGGCCTTGCTGGAAGCAGAAACACATATGATGCCCAGCTGGTGGATCTGCTGTCGATTAGTTCTGTCCGGTGTCAAACAATTTCTTGGTTGTTCTGTATGGTAGTCGGCAAGTTCTTTAGACCATGAAGACCATCTTTATTAACTTTCTTTATCATTCTTGTACAGTATAAAAGTGTACTAATTACTAATCTAGACATGTTGTCCTCGAATGCTTACATAGGAATGCAAAACTATTGAAGAGGTTAGTGAATGGTGTCATTTTTAGTTTTATTAGCGTCTGCATAATTAGAAACGCTCAATATTAAAACAGAGCTTGCTTAATTATTTGTTTTTTTTTTTTATTTATTTTGGAAAGGAAAATATTTGGATGAAGTTCGCTCAACAATTAATTGAACGCTGACCTTAAAATGTGACATTATATTTTTCTCTCTCCGTTTATGCACAGGCATGAAAAATCATATTCGCCGAGTGCTTATACACCGTTACAGAGACTATAATAGTTACAAGATTTGAAAAACTTTTATTCCAAAACTTTCTCTATTCACCAGGAACTCCGTTGCCGCGAAGAAGAGTTAACGCGTGCGCAACTCCAACAAAGGCTGCACGAACAGAGCCTCGCGCAGAAAGAGAGGGAGCTAGAGATGAGGGAGATAGACCTAGCGGCGCGGGAGCTGCACATACTCATCGTAGCCAGCAACATGTCGCACCCGCCACAGCCTAACAAGAGGAAAGGTAGGGGAAGAGAATTGTTAGAGTGAGGGATTCAGGCAGTCAGCTTTGCCAAGCAGTGGGATTTTTCAGGCTAGGATAAAATACAAGTCAATTATAAGTTCTAATTGTATAAAATCAGTACAGCAGGTATTCTGGTCTCCAAATCTTAGCTGCCATGCGCCTAATTACTGTTGTAGTCGAGCAGTACATAGAAGTAGATTAGTTGGGCAAAATTTGATTCTCAAATTTTGATTAATACGTTTTTCCTTCATTGTTCAAAGAAGCTTCATCTCTAGCTCGATAGAGAATAAGCTATTTAACATGCCCTCATCCATTCCAGGCAAATTCAGCAAGATAAAGCTGCTAAAAAAGGACACGATATCGTCCCCGCTGGACTTCCGGCACACGCTCACCGTGCGGCCGTCTGAAGACGTGGACGGCGCGGGCGCGGGCGCGGGGGGCGGCTCCAAGCAGCTGCTGGCCGTCGCCGCCGACACGCCGCCCGGGTCGCCCGCCATCATGCGAGCTATCGCGCGTAAGTGTTGCTCAATTTCAGGTGTAAGACAACAGCCCCCGTAGCCCAGCGGTAGAGCGTTCGGCTCATATTGCGAAGGTTGGGAGGTCAAATCCCGACGGATCAAAGATTACTTTGTAAGTCTTTTACAGTTTAGTTAGAACATTGCAGGCTGTATCACTTTAATATTTGAGGACATCTCACACCTAGACATCGCAGATATCAGACAGCTAATATTCAAGTTGTTGCTGGACAACTCCCGTCGTCGCTGCTACGGAATAATGACGCTCTCTTGGTCAGTGTCCAGCTGTGCTGTGTTATAGGCTACCTACGGATTTCATCATACAAATAATTACCCTGGCTGGCCTGCTCCAAACAGCTGCTGGCCGTCGCCGCCATCACGTGAGCTATTGCGCGTAAGTGTTGCTTAGTTTCACGGAGATTTGAGAAACGTCCGTGGCCGAGCGGTATAGCGCTCGCATGACGAAGGTCGCAAGGTCGAATGAAAATGCGAGACTTTTTCCGGTTTGGTCAGGATCATCATCATCAGGGTAGGATTAGGATATTGCAGATTAATTTGGAGACATCTAAAAACTAAGCTGTTGGTCTACATTGGTATTACGACTGCTACCGATTAATAGTAGTTTATGAAACTGTTGCATAATGAGGGGTATTAAAACATGAGTGTCTTAATAGATGCACACGAGTGTTTTAATACCTAGTTATGTGTAGTTTCATACACTACTTTATCTACTCTCATACATTGGTGTTGAACGAAAACGAAGTACCTTTTTTTGCATTTTCCATTCCATAAAATCTTCATAGCATTTATCATATATTTTTCTCGACTTTGCTGGTAAAAGATTATGAGGTATTTCCGTCGCCGCATTTAAAATATCGGGCGGAGTGAAATTCTCTTCACAAACACTGCATTCGGACATTTTTACGCAAAAATAACAATATTTCTACCGCCGCACACTTTACAAATTCAGTACAAAAAAAAAAGAATGGCGCCAAAACCACAGAACCAACCAAAACCCAGCCAGCATATCACTACGCATGCGCTAAAGCGGGCGCTCCACAGACAACATTTTGAGCGCATTCCGAATCAGACTTTCAGAGCTGCTGTCAGCGATCAGAAAAGCAAAAAAATGTATGGCATGACAGTGATTCAGAACGCAATTACGGGTGCTTTAATAGATTTCAGCGCGTCTCAGAACGCATGCGTGCGCCTTTTTTTTTTCGTATTCAGCCTAAAACCATAGACTGGTTTAATGAATAAAAAAATATAGCGGTACTATAATGAGTTTTATGATACAGTTTGGCGGTACTATAATGAGTTTTATTTTAAATTTTATGTACATGCGTTTATAGTGTGCCAGTATAAAACCGATTTGGATTTTGTAATTCGAATTTTACGATATAAGAGTAGATAAAGATGTTTTCTAGGTCAATGTCCAGCAATATGGTTCATCAAACTGCGGCTGGATCTTTGTTCATCACACAAAAAAATTTAGGACGGGGTGTGGGGGGATTTATCTCCAAGCAGCTGACATGCCATGCCAGCCCCTGTCGCCCGCCATCAAGCAAGCTATCGCACGAAAGTGTAGCATAGTTTCACGAGGATTAGAGGGAGACACTGTAGCCGAGCATTCGGCTTAAATAACCGTACACAAATAGGTTGAGATGTCGAATCCCGCTGAAGATACCGACAAAGATCATTTTCGCAGATAGGTTTTGTTTTATAAATGAATGTGTGCCCGGAAAAAGGGCATATACGAAAAAAAAAAAATTACGTCATGTCTTACATAAGTCTGTTCGTTATGCGTAATAGACCCTTTTTCTATTAAACACTCTGTTTTGAACCATTTGTATTGAATATAGCCTTTTTCCGGGCACACATTCAATTATAGAACATCTCGAGACATCGTATTTTACAATAAAAAAAATGAATCCTTTTTTAAAGTCGGTTAAAAAGTACGATTCAATAATGATGACGATTAAATTTAAGATCTCATGTTTATACTGACTCACTCCTGTCCGCACTCAACGATTCAAGAACCGAGGAGTTTCTGTTCAAAACCTGCAACTTTTGAAAACAATAATAACAATCAGTTTCATGATGTATTATCTAGATTCTAGAGCCAACAGCACTGCTACTACACTTGGTATGTACAACCCGGTCACGTTAATTGGACGCATCTCTGGAATGCGAGGCCCCGCCCGCTTCCCCCCGCATTCCCTTAGCTCGCCCGATAAAAACGACAAACGAAACGTAAAAGCGTACAACGCCCGCCCGCCCGGGTACGTATTTAAACGTATTGCAAGATTGTCTAATAAAATCCATGCCCCAAAATCAAATCGCTAGTTTAATTGTTGATGCTTTTATTTCACACCGTACTTGAGCGTCGAAATGACGTCATCAACGCCAAGTGTCAAGTTAATGTGACCGGGTTGCAATAGATCGTGATCCATTAAGGTCGACCTAGATCTGCTCCTTAGTGAAATGTTTGTTCCCCAGTGCCAGCGGACGGCGTGAAGGGCAAGACGTGGGGCCCGTCGTCGGTGCACGGCCGGTCGCGCGGCCCGCTGCCGCTCGCCGCGCTGCGCCGCCCGCCGCCGCGCCTGTGCACCAGCGCGCCCGACCTGCCGCCGCAGCCGCCCGCAGGTAAACCCAAGCCCCGCAAGTCCAAGTCGCAAGTGCGCGCGCCGCGCACCGACCTCGCCAAGAAGCGCAGCGGCAGCCACGACGACCTCCTCGACCACGCCGAACCGAGGAAGAACCGATTCTTCCTCTGCCCTTCCTTTACGACGGACATCCCGCCACACCACTACGACACGGTGTTCGACATCGAACCGGATAAGAACAAGAGGAAGGGCAGCGGGGAACTGAAGAAGAATATTTTGAAAAGTATACGGTCGAACAGCTTTGGGTTGTTGGCGGTCGCTAATTCGTCCGAAACTACGGAGTTGCTGGGGGACGAGTGAGGTTTGCGTACCATTTGACAGTGCTAAAATTTTTGGAAAATAAATGTAAAGCTTACTTCTAGGCCCAGTAGTAATAATATAATTATAAACGAAGAAATCAAACTTTTTAATTATTTGACAAATACATGCGAAGTAAGAGTTGTAATTTACGATAGGTTATAAATAAATAATTCACAATAAATAATCCAAAATAACCACAAAAGATACAATAAATAAATAAAATTGGTTGCCTTACAAACTGATGTACAAATGTGTTGCCATATTGAAGACATATCAATTACTAACATTCCTATATTAATTTGCATTTCAAGTTTAAATAAATGAAATAAACCTTCCAAAATACTCAATATCATTTTGGATTTAGGACACATTTATTAATTTGAGCCTTTGGCTGCGCAATGAAAAAGGTAGTCACAAGTAGACCCAGTTATTAAAATTTGTTTTAGCCCAGAACGCTGTTAATGATAAATGTGTAAAATATTTTTGATAAATCATCCTTAGGGTCCCATTGCGCACAAGCTCGTGGATTCAGATTATTTTCGTATCTTTGTCCCTTTCTATCAGAGAAGTCTTAAGAAGAACAGTAAACCCTAAGACTCCGTAGTTTCTATTAAATTTAGTTTCAAATATATTTAGGCGTTCTCATAGCTTTTTGTTTTTAAAAAGTTTATTCATAGAACGCTGAAACCAGTAACTTTTCAAAATATTTCTTTAGATTGAAACGTACGACTCGATCCGAGACGACACGCGACGCAAATACGAAAAATAAATGAAATGTAAATATACTACTATAGTTTAGTTACATGAAGTTCCAAGGACTTGATTAGACTAATTAATTATAATAAATTTAAGAATAACTAAAAAAAATAAAAAAAGACTTATTTTTAGGTTTAGATAATTAATTTTAAAGTAGGTAAGTTTTTATCATCAGAGTATCGGGACTATGGTGGTTTTCTAAGGACTGCATTACATATTTTTAACCCTTTAAATTAGATCAAGATATTAAGACATACTATATCTTTATAGTGCCAGTTAATTCAGCGTTGACAGACCTATTACAATTTACGCTTAGCACTATAGATTTTCAAAACATGGAACTGGCAACACGAGTTTGATTGTTAAAGAAAAGTTCTCGTACATTCTCTGGGCAAAAATTTCTAATGATCTCATTTTATTAACTCATTATCTGTAACAAAAAGAGTCCTTAGAGATCGCACTTTCATTTAAATTAAATTATATATTTTTTTATTAGTAATAATGAACTCCGAAAATTCCAAAATCAAGCGCCTAATTAATTAATTAATTCAACATTGACGCATTTATCGCAAATGAAATATTAGGTACTTTAGAACCTACTTTTAAATTTTAGATAGGTAGTCTATTTTTTATAAAATAGCAAGGATAGCCTTTCTTTTATACTATCGGTTGACTGAAAAAAGTTAAGATCTTGCCAATGTCACGCAAATCAGAAAAATCAAGAATAAATCATATCATGTAAGAACCTACAAAACTAGATAAATATTTTAAAGATGGCAACACTTACACTTTAATAACATTAACGCCATTTTATTTTTATAAAAAGAAAAATCCTGTTTTGCAATAATTAATACAATAATAAAATGTAGATGTTGCCAACTCAAATGTTCTTAATTAAGGGCCAACGTATATTTTTTTCAGGAATAGCTTTTATAGTAGTGTAGTAAGTTAATTGTCATGTGGAATTGAAATTTTGATCTGTTGTTTATGAATCATGCACCGCCATTTTGATAGTTTCTGTTTTTTTACGCTACAAAAGGAACCTCCCAAGACAATCTTCTGTACCCTTGTGAGTATGTTTTTGTATATTTACATTACAGGGAGGTGATGATGGTAAATATAGAATATGATCAAAATTATAAAATGTAGAGAAACGTATATAGTCTAATATAGCAATACCGACTGGTTACAGAACTGTATTGCTCTGTTACTAGTTGAGTGCTACTTGAAATGTTAAAACGGTACAAAAGTGTCATATAATGTTTACTAATTTACCACCCTGTAAGTTTTAGTAAAGACGTTTTGTCACAAAAATTATTAAGTAATATGTGGCCTGGCATGGTTAAAAAGTATTCTTTAAATTTTGCCTAGTCGTGACTAGTCGTACTCAAACTGAAAAAATCACGGAATATAAAACAGAGAGCGGAATGGACAAGTGGGCGGGGCGCGTGTGTCATAACTATGTGTTGGTCCGCATAGTTTTGTTTAGTTCGCCGAGCTTGCAAAAACTATTCCTATTTTCTTTAGGCTAAGGTATGTATTGGTATGCATCTTGTAGTACGCCATCTAGGTCAGAAGCGTTGAACTACGTATAGAGTATATCTCGGCTCATGCGAAAATATACTTTATATGGTAAAGTAACATTTACATTTAGTAATGAAGTATATATATTATAACGTTCTTGTTTGAAAAGAGTAAATCAGCTCTGATTAGTCAAATGCCCGATTGTCTTAGTCTGTGTGTGATGTAAACAGTGCTATCTATGTGTGATTTTGGCGACACTGGTCCTCATAGAAAAAATTACGTGTGTCCTTTCCACTCTTGTTTTATATTCCGTGGAAAAAATAAACTATACTTCAATTCGAGTTCTACTCAAAAGTCATTCGCATAGTATCCTCACTATACATAGTAGCTCACTCACTCACGTGCATTTGATTCCTGCTTTTTGGTGCGAACGAGTGATTGGCCGCGTCAATTTGAGTAGAATATTACACAGACAAGAACTTTGCGAATGTGTGAGTGCACTGGTACTACACATGTGCAGTAATGCATACTCTCTTCTTATGTGAGTGAACATCGCAAAACTCATCTTTACAACTTCTTTCTATTTTAAACGATGCGAGGCCATTTTTTTTAGGAATTGTTCGCTAGATTGTAAATTTTGGAATTGACTGTTTATTATTATTTTAATTTAAGGTGTGTGATACTCAGAGTGTCATGTGCGTGTTGATGTAGTTTATTTATAGATCCGTATGTAGACTAGGTTGATGATTGCTTACAGGATCAAAGCGTGCACTTTCGTGCTTTTTAATGTGTCATCCAAGGTGTAATATTAACCAGTGGTAAAGTTAGTAAAAAAATAGGGCGCTGTACAGAGTTAATTGGCAACACTGTTCATTTTAAACCATACCAATAAACACCAGTACATCTGGTGTTGCCATAGATACAAAATTTAATTCCATATTTATTTAATTCTTCTACAAGTATATTTTTTTTAAGTTTTTCACGTTCGCCGAAAATGAATGCTTTACATTTTCTGAGAGCGACATCATCAGCCTAAACGTAATTTTATCTGTTTGACATTTGACACATTTTCGTTTGTAAATTGTAAGCATTTGTTTGCTTTCACTCATTCCCTTTGTATTTCCTAGTTAATATAAGCGCTATGCATGCTTCGCAGTTCATAGTATATGCTATATTATCGAGTATAAGTAACGTGTATTATGTATTTGTGGTACTTACTTATTTGTTAGTTCTCCGCTTGGTTTCACAACGTTACTTAGGCACGCTTCCAAATGTTTACAATATTGACGTTCTTTTATAGAATGTATTTGACGGGAAGCCCATGCGATGGATTTACGGAATATTCTAATCAATAAAACAGTCGCGTCCGGATTCTAATTTATTTTTATAAAAGGTAAGAATTAGTGTGGACTGTCGAGTGTAGTGTAGAGAGGTTCTTACTCAAAGCAAGCAAGATAAAACTGGCCTGTTATATCATTATAATTTAACATTGTGAGAGCGTCGGTGGTCCAGTGGCTAGGGCCGCTGCCACCCGTCCGGGAGACGCGGGTTCGATTTCCACCACGTACCAATGTGTTTTCGAATTCATATGTACGTTTATTCGACGCTCTTACGCTGAAGGAAAACATCGTGATGAAACCTGCACACTCCTGCGAAGAAACTCAAAGGTTGTGTGTGAAGTCGACCAACCCGCACTGGGCCAGCGTGGTCGACTAAGGCCTAATCGCCCTAATTCAGGGTAGGCTCGAGCCCCTCGGTGGGGACGTATAATGAGCTGTTGATGAATTTAACATTTATATCTTGCTTTCTCGTATAAGAATCTTTTACACACCTACCTTAGATCTATTCATACGATTTCCATTTTTAAATATTTGAATATTACTAGCGTTAGAGTCTTTAACGAATGTTCTAATTGGCTGTTGTTGTTTTGATTTCCAGTCGTGTAGGCTTCCCGCCGTAGTGTTTCTGTATGATAGCAAGACCCGCTGTAACCTGCGCAGTAACGCCCTAGAAGGTGGTGGCAAAGAGGCTCACTTGTAAAAAAAACCTAGATATTTAACATAAAAAAACTGCAGAGTTAACAATAGTACCAACTCACTGCAGTGTACGAGACAAATCTCTTCGGTGATCTGGTTTTCATAGTTGTTTAGACCTTTTTTATATATCAAATAAAACCTTTTCCATAAAATCGACACTGGTGTATTCTTTTAACATGGGTCTACTAATATTATAGATACTAACCATCCCTGTAACCAGACTTAAAAAAACAAAAAGTCAGAAACTTTTCAAAAATATTTAAAAAACGGGTGACGGGTGGTCATATATAAAATAAAAATTAAAAAGATAAAAGAAATCGCTTTGCTTCCTCTCACTCCGGCTACTTCTAATTGGGAAAGGAAAAATCCGAAGACGAAGAAATATTTAACATAAAGCTACAAAAATAACAAAACTGTGTCGAATATTGTTAAAAAGTTGTTAAAACTTTAAAACAAAAGTGTTTTATGTCAAGTTGAGCACATGTAAGTATTTTCTTGGTTTATTTGTTTTGCTTTTTTGTTATTTATTAGTGAATGAACTGTTTGGCATGTATAGTTTTACGCTCTGTACACAATGAAAACGTGTCATGTTATAACATATCTTTTGTTTTTTCAATGTGTATGGAATGTTGTTAGTCCTCGTACTGAGCCAGCGCAACGCTAAGATTAAAATACACAAAATATAATGTCCAAAGACAGACAGGAAAGAAAGATATAACCGTCTTGCTTTTTCTCCTAAATCTTTCCCAGCCTGTAGAAGTCTTTTTTTTGAGGGCTTTTATAAAAAATGTTTAGCGCTGGCTCTACCTTTTGACAAAGTTCAAAATGTCATCGCGCTTACAAGTGCGACCAGGCTTTTAAAGTACAGTAGCCAACACATGCGACTGGACACTCGCATTACGAATACCGCTCCTAATGCTACGGAATAAAGGCGCTCTTAAGATCAAAGTTTCCAGTCGCATGTGCTAGCTAGCTACTAAATTAACCGTATTCACTACTGTAATTTTACAGCCACATTTTATCTGGTCGCAGAGCGTGATTTAATTTTGGATTCCATTAAAAAGGATGCATGTATTCTATTATGTTATTGCTTGGATGAGATTTTGTTTTTTATGAAGTTATTGTTTACAAGTTGTATTACACATTTTGATTCAAGTTTTAACTCATACTTGACGCTAAAGTGATAAGTGTACAAAGGAATTACATATTTAAATACTATATAAATTTAAATAAGTAAACTTCTTCGTTACTTCAGGGTCTCCTTGCCAATTTTGTTTTTACTTGCTATAATGGCCTCGATTCGGGATGTCACGCTCTAATCCTTAATTTAGTGAGTCCGTCCTTTTTACCTTTTAAAGATTGAAAAGTGACAGGAGATGGCCATCCTAATATTAGAGCTGTCAAACATCGAATTTGAACCTTACGGCTGTGTCGATTGCACAATTTTAAAGAGCACTTAAAACATGCGACTTAAAAATATCTTAAACTGGCAGCTTATTTTAAGTTATCATTCGTTCAAATTAATATCATTCGTTCATCACATCTCTTTCATTGGTAATAAAAACAAAAAGGATAGCTGGATTTTAAAATTAGAATTAGAGCATGACATCCCGAATCGAGGCCAATGTATTATTTTTCTCGTGTATAACGTTAACGAGGCAAAAATAGTGCTGCCATGATATGAAGGCTTAGAAGCTCCCAATTATTTTATACAGCCTATAACAAAGTACACCAAACAGTCGGATGCAAATCTCTACCAAATAGGTTTTTTATTAGCTTACTTTTTACACCATAAAAAAGAGATTGGCAAGCAAACCCAACGTTCTTCATGTTTCTACTGATTGCTGCTGTTTTCGAGAATTTTTTGTGGGCTTAAAAGGGGTTTCATTGTGTTTACTTACAGCCGTCTAAAATATATTTTTTTTCGCAACCTCAAGGTCTAACAATCAGGTCTTTATACTCGGGTTACTATAGGATAAGCTCTGACAGATTAAAATTTTAAAAACTTATTAATATTATTTCGTTTATTTATTTATTTATTAAGTAAAATTACATACTGTTTAATGATAAAATAAGAGGTTAAGTTACTTTTTTTATATATTTTAGCTATTATGGTTTTTAAACTGAATATTTAAAAAAGAAGTTGTTAACGTTGTATGAAAAATTTTGAAGCTTTCAGAACTCATCCTATAATAACCCAACTATAACTTCTGTCTCTTTTTGACGAAAAGATCAGAGCGGGGCATCCATGGCCCAACATTATAACGTATTTCAAACGCACGCGCATCACATTCGACTTCAATCAGTAGAAGCTGTCTATACTCATGCTCATAAGTACATAACATGCCATATCGTAGCTACGCTGCACGTGCACTAATAGGCCTATGTCTCATTCACATAGGTTGTTTTCCTTACACAGACTTCAGCCCCGAGGAGTGGGGCCCGGAGTTCCCTTTGGCCTCCGCCGGACGATACACCGTGCCTATGCCGACGCTATACAGCAATGAAGGTATGTGATCATCATCAATATATGTCCTCAAAGGGGCTCAAGCCCACCCTGAATTAGGGCGATGGAACTACAATGTTCCAGTGCGGGTTGGTCGAAGGTATGTGCACGTTGTGTGGTAACGTCGCTGCAAATCCCCACCGAGGGGCTCGAGCCTACCCTGAATTAGGACGATTAGGCCTTAGTCGAGCACGCTCGCGTGCGGGTTGGTCGACTTAACACAACCTTTGAATTTCTTCGCAGGAGTGTGCAGGTTTCATCACGATGTTTTCCTTCACCGTAAGAGCGTCAAATAAACGTACATATGAATTTAAAATTCGAAAACACATTGGTACGTGGTAGTGGGGATCGAACTCGCGTCTCCTGGACGGGAGGCAGCGGCCCAAGCCCCTAGACCACCGACGCTCTCACTAGACTCGGCTGCAAATATTTCTGATATATACCTATCTCTATGATGACTTCCTACCACCAAGTTGAGTATTATGTTTGAACATTTTTTATTAATCTATTCGGAACGGGAACCGCCTATCCTATACTTAAATATAAAAAAATAAACGTTTCTCCGTTTGCCCTGTCAAATAGATGCTGGTTCAAATCCTGTTTAAAATCAACGTTTTAACTGTAAATGTTAAATCATCATTATAATGAAACAAGGTTCTAAAAATCTCACTACATTAATCAAGCTAATCGGTCTGAATAGTTTTGAAACGAGTGCGCTACTAAGCTTCTAGAGATGACACCTCATTCAAAATATCAATTTTAAATTATTCACATTTCCTAATAGGGAATATACACATTTTTTTTTAATTAATTAATCGAAATATTTCAAGTTCCAGATAAACACATAAAAATATTTTTTCAAATATCTTGCTCAGAAACAAAGTTATAAGGCTTCAAAGTTGACGGTTAGACAGAGAGGTCCGACGTGACCTGTGACGTCATTGGTCACGCGGGCCATACATCCGCCATAGAAAATTTTGTTTTCGTAAGAGGAACAGATATATTTGTTTAATAATGTTGTATCTAGTTTGTTTTTCAATTAATTTCGATTATGTTTTGACTGTCAGTATTCTATTTTTGTATACTTTCAGATGAACTATGCAAAAACTAATATATTTTTTATGCATATTCCCTATTCCAGGGAACAAATTCAAGAAGCCGAGTATAATAGAGCTGGTGTTGTACAACATGGCGGCGTTGCTCGGGGGCGTGGCGGCCGGGTATGACGTCAGAGTGTCCAACGTCAGCCCGTTACACCCTACGCTGCAACCGCACAGGTACGCTTGAACATTTTTTTATTTCAGTCTACTCATACTTACTCAGGTAGAATAATAGGGGATCGGAATGTTCCTAAATTTACAATATTTTATGAATTATTTTTAAAGTATAGATTAGTAGCAGGCGATTCGCGAAGAAAAAAATAGAATCAGTTGAAAAACTAATTTACAGTGATTTTTAAAGTTTCAATATGTTTGTATCTTTCAAAAACTATTTTTTGTATGGAGATTATATGGCAACAAATGACGTCACAAGTGGGTATGTGCCTCTCTGTTTAATCTTGAATTTCAAACCTTTTTAACTCGGTCAATTTTAAAGATAGAGTAAAAATTATTTTAGTTTTCAATAGCAGAAACTAAGAAGTATGGATTTATAAAATAAAAAAAAGTAGTCCGATCCCCTATTAGTCACCGACATAGCCCGAAGAATTGCAAAACTGCGGCAGTGGGTGAGGCACATTGCTGCTGGAACTGACGACGGCCACTTTGGCAGAGTTTCCTCTTGGCGACCACACACTGGACACGCCGCGTGGGCAGGTGATTTCAGAAGCTAGACCGACGAGCGATGGTGAAGATCGCGGGAAGCCGCTGGATGCGAACAGCTCATGGTGGAGATTCTTTTTTCAGCAGTGGAAATCTACGGACTTAGATGATACTTTAGGGTCGGGCCACATTGATCGACGGCCTTTCGCACTTTGCCGATTGAAAAGGAGCACACTAGTACACATTATGCCGATCCACCGCTTACGGAGGCGTTCGATCCCTGCCGACGACAGTCGACCGCGTTTCGTCGTCGATGCAAAAGGATTTCCATACTTTGCGCGCGTTTTGTATAGGCAAACCGTCGATCGCCGTCGATTAGTGTGAGATGTTTACGAATAGTTTTGCTGTTCACATCAGATATTTTATTTTAGTTTGTGCATGTAGCGCGACGTTTCTCACATATTCTATCAGTTTGACATTCAAAACATTACGCTTCATAGCTCTCTAATAAACCTATGTCCTTTTCCAGGCCAGAGTTGGAGCCGGAGCCGTTAGGGGCGAGCATCTACGAAGGTATAGGGTACGCCCACAACACGTACCACGGGCCCACGAGGCACCTGCGCGCGCCGCTCAATGCCATCACCGGGTCGCCGGTGAGTTTATTATAAATAAATAAATATGTGGGGACATTTTCACAGACGGTCATCTGATCCCAAACTAAGCAGAGCTTGTACTATGGGTATCAGACTGCTGTCCAATTTCTGAAAAGTCACGGAAGCAAGCTGGTTTGGAAATAATAAAAGAGAAGTTCAGTAACACTGTTCAGAGTATTTCCCAGTGATTGTAAATTGAATTGTATTTCATTTTATAATTGATACAAGTTTTGAGGATGGCCCGGGCCATCATAAACCACAACAATTTTGTCATCTGTGCGAGTTATCATCGAGAAACACTAACTTTGGATCTTGGCGTATTGCAACTTACTACACAAGAAACAAGAAAACATAATCACTCTAGGCTAGCTAATATTATGTTTACATGCTCAGTTTGGCGTCAATGCAGACCGGCGTCAAGACAGTCCAGATTTGAATCTATTTCTGTTTTTTATAATAATTATATAGTATCTCTTTTCTACGTCCAGACCAGAATTGACTGACGCCAGAACGAACAATTCAAAGAAAAATCGCCACAACAGACATCAAACCTCTTTCCAGATCTCGAGTCTGCAGGCCGTGGAACAGAAGCCGATGCGTTTCACGGATTCGCCGACGCATTACGCGCACGCTTCGTCTTCGTCCGGCTACGGCCACTCCGCGCCGCCCCTGTCCGGCACGTCCGGGCTCGGCACCAACCCCTCCCCCTCCCCGCGCCGCACCCCCGAGCACATCGCCGACCTCTACCACAACTACCGCGAAAACTTCCCGCAAGCCGCCGACCGAGACTACTACTACCGACCCGACGGATACTACGACAGGACCGCCGACTACGTCGTCAAACACCCGTATTACGGCTACGATGAATGTTCGTTCGATTATAGAGACGCGCCGGATTATAGACCGCCGTATTCAGCTCATAGAAGAACGCCGTCTAATTCGTCCGCGTCGAATTCTCATCCGGACGAGTTTTCGCCGTCGAGGCAGTACCGAGAGAAGTATAAGGACAAAAGCGAATACCGGTCTCCCAAAACAGAGTACCCACGGAAACCAAACGATTATTCTCTACCAAGAGATTATTACAGGCAAGAGTCTCAAGATAGGGCCGAAGTGGAACGCCCTGCTAATTTAGGGTTAGAACTCGGACCGACGAAGCTGCGGTCGAGTTTGAAGAAGTATAATAAGAAGTCATCCGGTGGGAGTTCTGGCGCGGGCACGCCGACCAATCCGACGCCGCCGGACAGCCTCACGAGCGAGACGGATAGCTCTTACGTCTCAGCGCGCGACGCGTCCAGCGGCTCCCAGTCGCGCGTGCGGTTCAGCCCGGAGGCGTTAGAGGGCGCCCCCGAGCGGAGGCCCTCCCGACACTCGTAGCGACGGCTGAAGAAGTTCGACGACTACCTGGTGTGACCCTGTATATAGCTTGCCGGTAGTACGTGGAGCTTTCTAGCGCATTTTGAGGACGGGTGGGGATTGGGAACCAAGACACGGCTAGTGTAGGTATATGTAAAGTTTCGTCTATAAATGTCAGATTCGAATGACGGTTGAGATTTTAAATGTTCAGACTACAGATGATAAATATGACGTCGTTCTAATAAATTACTGATTCCATGAGCGCATTCCGATTCAGACTTTCAGCGTTGTCAGCGATCAGAAAAGCAAAAAAATGTATGGCTGACAGTGATTCGGAACGCGATTACGGGTACTTTAATCGATTTCAGCGCGTCTCGGAACGCAGGGCATGTTGACAATAAAAAAACTAGACAAGTTAAAACTAAATTACAGAAAAATATTGATTTTATCTCTTATTTGCAGAATACGGCGTCTGTTACTCGTCCTGTCATTTCCAGAATCTGAATTTATCGATTAAAACTCAAACTGTTTATAATCATAAGAATACATTATGCTGCAATTTGAAGGAAGATATTATAGGAAAATCCCAAAATTTAAAAATAACTAAGAGGTACTTATCTTAGACCACCGCGTGTGACATTAAGATTTAAAATAGTTCATTAGGCACAAACGCTGCAACGAAAAGACTATGAAGGTAAAATAAGAAAGACTGTTAGAAGCGGGATTTTAGAGCTCAAGAGAAGACTGCACGAGAACACAGCGTTTTTAGCCAATCACAAGCGAGTATTCCGAATCCTGTGAGCTGTAAAATGTCGCTTTGATTTCTGTGTCTTGGATTCGGCCGCGAGTAAGCTGCATAAGCAATAAGCATGTATAAAACGCGATTGTGTTCATTACTTAATGAAATGTATCTTGTGTATTATATAAATCACTAGTATAACTTACCTAGGACGGGTATAATCGAATTAAATATTATTTGGTCACATGTAAAATGTTTTGATAACTTTGACCTAAACACGTATTCTATTCATAGATCTGTTCGTTTGCTGTGCATACAATTAGAAAGTACAAGAGATTGCCTATTGCAATGATTCTGCACAAAATAATAATAATCATGTACAAATGTAAATAATGCAGGCATTGTATAAACGCGTTTTATTTAATTTTGGCAGCATTTATTTTTGTTGACGGTTTTATTTCACATTTTACATTGAATATAAATAATAGTACAAATGTATATGTAAGACTAAAATCATTTGTTTCGTAAAACATTTTTATTTAACCATCGATTTAATTGTGACATAGTAGTGTATTAACATTCCTTATGTATATTTGAGTAAATAGAATGTATGCATTTTGTACAAAAAATATCAGAAGTTAAATATTTTGATTAAATATCATTAGTTTAGGCGTAGCGAGGCAGCTTTTGTATCCCACGGTAAATAGTGTAGGTAGGTTATTATATAACTAGTCGAAATTTTGCAAACCCTTCGATATTGCATATCCAGCTAAAATGATATTGTACCCGATATTATTTTTCTCGGTCAACAATACTGGAGGCCTATGTATTTCAAAATTGTAATAAATTCAATAATAAGTTAATCTTCTTGTGTAAGCAGGTTGCGTAAAATGGCAAAATAATAGCAGGCTAATTTTATTAGAATCTTGAATTACACTAAATTACGTTTTGAACCGACAACGTAGTAAAAAAATGTAATAAATAGCGTGTATACATATCCCACTTCTGGTTTTACGTCTTTAAAGTCGTATAAAAAAATTAACAAGTAAAATTTTCAGTACTTTCGTCTAAAATCAAAGCACAAAGTTAAGCAACTGCTTACACATTAAGACTTCAATCACAGGCCTACAAGAATATTCGGCAATGTATCGTATTAGAATAAAATTGTATTGTATTAGTGTATCGAATATCGAAATCATAATAAATTAGCTTTGATATTACCCGAAACCAGTGCCTAAATCTGCGGGAAAGGTTCATGAGATTATGGGAACACGAGGATGAAATTTTATATATTTTTTAAATCATCATGTTTGCTTAATGACGCTTTTCATTAAATATACTTTAATTTTGTTCTGTATCGTTTTTCATAAGAATTTCCATACAAATTAACCCAGTTATCTGGTGAGTTTCTCTTCTTTTTTATGGTTTGTTCACTCAGAAAATACGACAAAATAACTGGCGCCATTTTTTTGTTCCTCTCTTGAACGGACAGGCAAAGATCAAGCAGACAACGTCTTCAATCTATAAAGTTGGCGTCATTTAGCAAGCATCCTGATTGGTTTTAGTTTTTACTTTCGAGATGACCGGCCAGTGACGCGCCCACTAAATAATGTATTTATTATTTAAATTTTATTAAAATTAAATTTGATCTGTGCAATAACTTGAAATAATTTGCGTCCATTTTTATTTTATTATTATTATTCACTTGTTAATATAACAAAATCGTCGTGAATTTAGCAGTATTTATTACAGTATTCGAGGTTCTATTATAAATTATTTGAAATTGATTATGTATCCGTAGAGTATATTGTGTCATGTTTATTGCTTAAAATTTTTTTTTTTAAGGATTTTCAATAGTTACCATGCGGTTTTAAATATCAAAACAGTTTAATTAACTGACTGACTGAATGTATAAGCCTTATAGTTAAGACAGACAAAACACTAAATAAAAAAAGGATCTTAAAAAAGAAGGGATCTGTTCAATTGAATATTTACAAAGTATTTTTAAATTATATTTGTTGCTGCAATGTGTGCTTGGTAATGATTGGACATTCATAAAAAAAAATATTTAAAATTAATTGACAATTCCGTGCCAACATTGTATATTCTTCATCTTCATTGTATGTTGATTGTTTTGTTTATTCTTTATTGTTTAGTACATTATTAATACAAGCAAACAGAACATTTATCAAATTATTTAGGCAGTTTTTGTCACAAATCGTGTGAGCTAATGAATTTATGCTTACTCAATGTACATAATAGAAGTCCATATTTATTCAAGATTATTTATCAAATATTTGGCAACTAGAAATCTTGATCTGATTGAAGAAAACTTGGTGAAAGTCCTGTAAATTGTGTTTTTACTTCATAACAACAATATTGACCAAAGTTCCGAACAGTTTCAAACTATTTGTACGCTTGACTTTACGCTATGTTCGTGAATAACAAGTTTTTAACTCTAAATTATTTGGTAACTAAATTAGTAATATCTTGAATAAAAATGCACTTCAATAAGATTCACGGCGGAATACTTAAACAAGTCTAGTCTTGTATTTTTTTATTGTATTTAATTTTTTATCTGAACTCGATTTGCGAACGAATGTCGAACGTGTTCGAATGAAGCGTTCTATTTCACGTTTAGCGGTACGTCAAAAAGAGACAAGAGCTAATAATTACTATGATTTATCATAAAACAAGTTGTTGTTATACTAATGTTTAGTTTCTCACTAGGAAGCGCTTATTTTCACTGACAGCAAGTTAAAAATAAAACAAACGCTATGAGGAAGTACTAACAATCACCGTCGTGGTGAGTTCGGTAAAGTACTTACCTACTAATGCGGCAAAGTTAATAATCATCATCGTGTGGGTTGTAGGGTCGACAACCGACCTCACAAACCCTGGTGTCAGTTTTGTAGAGCCGCCAAAGGCCACTGACTTGGCTCGTGTAACGAATAGACAGTAGCCGAGACCAACGGTCGTGCCTTCCGAAGCACGGAATCATCTTTCTTTTCGGACAATCAGGTGATTCAGCCTGCAATGTCCTAACCAAACTGGGGAAAGTCTCACAAAGCGATTAAGTAAATTAATTTAGCTGTAATATATTTTCATTATAACCATCAATTTGAGACTACTGTTTAAAAAAATCAGATGAATATTTTACTTAAGTACAAGTACCTGTTCAGATTATTTTTAAATAATAGTAGGTACTTAATAAAACTTGTGGAGACTTCTTTGAATTTCTGTTAATGCGAATGAATTAATCGCTTTCGGTAGAAATTGATTCTGGCAAAATAATCTTCAACAAAATAAGCTACACAGAATAATTGATTGATAAATGCGAATGGAAACATTGCTCATAGAAAAACAAGATTTTGGGAAAAGTATCGCCGTTCTCGTTAATTTTACGATATTTGTAATGATTTTTCGAAACTATGCGCGATACTTTTTGTGGTACTTACTCGTTACTGAGTAGAATTAGGGACATGTCTCTTTGCTTACCGCTAAATGTTTTGTGGGGCGCCTAATGTCTGTTCAAGATTGTCATACATTGCTGCACTAGTTACTTTATTAATAATCAGTCTTGTAGGCAGCAGTGTATACAGAAGTTGGCCTTAAAGTAGCTAACCAATTGCTCAATAGGGCCTCTATATAATAAACCATTGGTAGGCTTGAGTCCCTCGGTGGGGACGTATATGAGCAGGTGATGATGGCGTATGTCATTTAACAAATCGAACTTTTCAGATTTATCAATAAAAAATTCTTTTTTATTGATGTGTGCAATCGGTTAGCCCTTTAATGGTCCATTATAGAGCGGACTGTAAAGCCCACCACATTGAAGACAATATACATACATTAAGGTGCGACCAGATCTCGTCATAGTATTTCGGTCAAGCAATTTAGATAATCGCGACGGCGATTCGCAATTTTTCTTACCCGCTACCAGAATACAAATTGTGGGTACTTACAGATCGTTCGCACGCAGTTATTTTACCTCTGGCGTTTGTCATTGTACCATCCGATAATAAGAGTGTATGACAAGGGGGCATGGTCAAGATTGTATAGTAAATATCTTAAAAATAATTTGGTTCACTTGTCATACAGTCTACTGTTGAATAATGCTGTCAGAGGTAAAATAACTTTGAACGAGCTGTAATAGGGGATCGGACTGTTCACCATATTTCATGAATTTACCATATTTTATGAATTATTTTTAAAATATAGATTAGTAGCTGACGATTCGCGAAGAAAAAACAGAATCGGTTGAAAAACGAATTCACAGTGATTTTTTAAAGTTTCAATATGTCTGTCTCTTTCAAAAACGATTTTTTGTATATGGCGTTACTAACAAATGACGTCACAAGTGTGTTTGTGCCTCTCTGTCTAATCTTGAATTTCAAACCTTTATAACTCGGTCAACTTTAAAGATAGAGCAAAAATTCTTTTAGTGTTCGATAGCAGAAACTAAGAAGTTTGGATTTATAAAATAAAATAAAAAGTAGTCCGATCCCGTATTAGTGGCCTGGTTGCTCCTTACTGCAAATATACAGGGTGGGAAAAAAGACGGTAGTCGAATGTTTCCTTTGAGTGAAATTAGCTAACATTAAACAGGGTAAGTCTACTTTTCCTCATCTTTTTTTCACCCTTATATGGCGCGATCTGTGCTGGGCTTAACACGAGTTTTTTTTGGGCATTCCATTGTAACTGTACATTCCATTCGGTCAGTGATATGATATTATGCTCACGCGCAGCTGTCTCGGTGGTTCAGTGTGCCAATGTATTGAGATGGAAGATGCCTTACGTATGTACGTTAAATCGACAAATAAAAACTAGAATAAGCTTTTTTAATTGCCTTTTATTTAACTGCTGCTGCTGGAATTGTTTCACACAGCTGTGTTCATAGATATTGGTCAGAAGAACGAAAAACTATTAGACCGAATTTTCTGAATGACAGTTTGATTGTTGTGATAATGGCACGCTCTAATCCTTAATTTAAGTTAGTCCGTCCTTTTTACCTTTTAAAGATTGAAAAGGGACAAGAGATGGCCATCCTAATATTAGAGCTGTCAAACATCGAATTTGAACCTTATGGCCGTGTCGATTGCACAATTTTAGAGAGCACTTAAAACATGCGACTTAAAAACCTCTTAAACTGACAGCTATGCCCTTATTTTAGGTTATCATTCGTTCAAATTAATATCATTCGTTCATCACCTCTCTGTCATTGGTCATAAAAACGAAAAGGATAGCTGGATTTTAAAATTAGAATTAGAGCATGACATCCCGAATCGAGGCCAATAGGGATTATTCTTTTAGTTCTACAAAGTCGTGCTAGTATGTGGCGCTAGGTTCCATTTTCACCTAACTTGAACAAAAAATTTCCTTTCCTTTTTTTTCTTTTTCCTAAATTTTCCTACAGGGTAAAAAACGCATTAAAACTATTTATATTTCATAAATTTTATATAATTAATATAGTCCAGTAGGAAATATCCTGCACATCTGACCGCTTCCGTTCATCATAATCCAGTAGTAAATAAAAAAAATATACATACATAGTGGTCTTGTGATATATATACAAAGTGGCCTTGGATCGAGATCAGTGGAGAGAAAAAGGGGAAGCTTTTGCCCAGCAGTGGGACGAATAAAGCTATCTAATAATATACTCACCGACACATCTAACCGCCCACCCTTGTATTTCGGGTTAATTTTAAACTACGCTTATTTTAATTACAAATTGATTTATTGATAATTTTACGATAAATTAAACACTTAAATAAACGTTAAATTAACTACTTTTGAACTAACATCAGCTGTAACTAATAGAATTATAAAGAATCACGAGTATTCCCTGAAATGAAGGGTGGGCGGTTAGTTGTGCCGGTGAGTGTATATATATATTTTTCAACACGATCAAATAGAGAGCCAACAGGATTCATTTGTCGCGGCAACACTGCCACTGCCATCTATGCCCAGCAAAAAACATCAATTTAAAAACTATTATAAAAAAACACTATGGTCACATAAAACGGCCATTTAGTGGAAAAGCGAGAACCAAAATGCAGCGAGTGAATGATCATGGTATGGTATAGAATCAATAATACTATTTAATATGAAATAAGTAGGTACTGATCAAACAAAATCAAATCGGCAATGGATGTAATATTAGTGACGTCATTTCCTCGTCTATTCATATGAACAGGATGACTGAATGAAACAATGGTTGATAAGTATATATAAAAACAATTTATTTAACCTTATAATATTTAAGTGCATTGAAAAACATATAAATGTGCACTTAAGTTAATCTTTTTACATTCTAAAATAACTGTAGAGGTAAATTACGATAACATGGTCCGCCATCTTTACTTTTTTATGAATACGCGTGGTGCTTCAGTCGCGTGAAACTGTGGAGGGACGGGCCATATTATCGTAGTCTATCGCTAACTACTTCAATTTTTAGAAATCATCATCATCATCATCGTGTAGAAAAAGAATACTTGAAGTAAAGATTTTCCTTGTAATTCAATAATTATTATTTAAGTGCGGCCAAGTGTGTAGTCTTGCAAAAAAAAAAACTTAAAATACTAAAACAAAAAACGAATTGGTTGGTTTGCCCCACGCAAATTAGAACAGTATAAAATCTTAAAAACGTGTTAAAACATCAAATCTAATTGATATGCTCAACATTATTTTGATAATATTATTTCTTTCAACAAAATAATATTGATATTATGAGCATGACAACAAAGTGTTAAGCCCAAGACACACAGAGCTGTGTCGGGGGCGGTCCGGGGCCGGGAAAGCGGGACGGTGCTATGCCGCGCTTGTCCCAGCCCCGGACCGCGCCGCTCCCGCTCTGTGTGACGGTTTACTTAACGATGTCACAAAATTAAACACTAGTATAAAGTGTAAACAAGGTATAAATAAACCAAATAAACATTAGCTTAAAAAGATACATTTTAAATAAACTTATCTTCACAAAAACTAGAACAGATGAGAGGTAAGTACTTATAATAATAAGCTTACTAACAAAATACAATACAACAGTATGTAAGCAGCAGTAATACTTAAATAACTTACATAAATACGATTGACTCTACGCATACACACACCTACCTAGTCGCACAATAAAATATAGCAAACTTAGTTTTTTCCTTCAAAAGTACTGTCGTTAATGTCTTGGTACAAAATTTTAATAATATACGACAAAATACAGGTTTGGTATAGGTATATACTGTCTTTTTAGTTTTACTGGATTCCAGATTAATATCACATATCAATTTCACACTAAGTCCAATCGTACCCTCAGTTGAGGATATCTTTATACCCAACGATACCACAATTTTATACAGGTAATGTTACCCAATTGTAAATGCATTTTGTTAGTCTTTACATGGCGTTATCGCCAACATACGGTATATTAGGGCATTTCGTTTAATTTACTTATGTAAATTAAACGAGTTTATCTTCAATTGTAGGTACTAATTATTTAGTACCTACAATTGAAGATAAACTTTCAAATAAAATCTGATTTTAAATCTGATTTGGTTATTTGAAAGATCTCCCATCCCATATTTCTTTACCGTAATATGTACGTACGGTATGCCTCAAAAAATATTACAGGCATATAACTTAGCAGCGAATTTATTTCATAGGTAAACATACCAACTAGAATATAATAATAATTATATTTATTTCCTTATTTCTACGACGACACATAAGGTACTACGTTACGTGCGACACAAAAGAGAAATCAGAATAATGATCGTTATTTTGATTTCGCATGATAATAGGTTCAAATCAAATCAATCATTCTCAATCATTTTTCGACGTCAAAGCTATCATGGATGGCACTACCAGTGTACGCTTGCTGTAGAGAAGAACGGCCAGAAGAAACTCCATAGGAATCGCATCTTTTGTACTTTTCTTTTAAATATATAAAGAATCTCAACACGAAATTCGGCAGTGAATATAATTAGCCACAGGAAATGGCATTTATTTATCATCAACATCATACATACATGCATATTCATAATTTGCCAAGTCCGCGCCCGCTAGGGAAGAAATCGTCATTGGCAATGACTGGTTGATTTTATTTAAGCGTTGCCGATAAACTGTATTAGAGTTTAGAGCCTTAGATTAGAGCAGTTTAGTGTCGCACGCAGTGTACAATTAATTTTGTAAGCTTTTGAATCCCTGTCGCGTTATTTTTATCATGAGGAATCTAGCGTTGCGTTTTTTTTATACTTATGATGATGTTGTTAGGAAGTAGTAATATCGTCATAAAACAGCAACAAATGATGATATACCTACTCGAAAAGAGTGACCAGAGGTAACAATACTCGTATCTAAAGGTCGGTTCGCATTTCGATTAGTGTGAGTGCGAATGTATGTTCAAAACACTTGTACCCAATCCAAATAATCACTTAATGCCCTTACGTACGGGACATTGCAGGACTTACGTTGACTAAGTACTTATACGTATTTTGTACAAGCACTCGTACTTAATTTATCTAGCTGTATTTTCAGATCGGCAGAGGAACGGCGTTTAACATAATGTCGCCAGGAAGCCAATTCGAAGGCGGAGAGAAGCGTGGCGGGCGATGCTCCACCAGCAAAAGTGGTGGTAATTATTAAGTACCTACTAATAGCAATCCATTCATCTTCCGAGTTTTCTCTCTGTTTAATGTCAATAAGTCCTGAATACGGCATCCTGTAGACATTGCGAAGGACGTCCGTCCTGGCATCTCGCCAAACTACCCAGCCAGGAGACGTCCAAGGTTGATCATAAAAATGTAGGCCTGCCAAGGGACAGTGTCTCACAAAACCGTTGTTGTTAGCCGGTATCATTCGATTGATGAAATAACCCTGTACCTACTTTTATGTAGATGATAATGGAATCGCATAAGACATATTATGCAGTTCATACTTTATTCAAATATTATACTTTTGAATATGAAGTCTTCTTGTTATCAGAGGTTTTTCAAAAATAGCCTTTTGGTATATATTTTTAATGTAACGATAATTGTTTAAAATTTTTAACAACATGGATCAATTTAAGTGTCGCAGCAATATATTTCCAAGTGGTCAATATTTGATCTCCTACAACAACCTTGAAACTACAAAATGTAACTTAGGGGTTTTCAATGTACGTAGAACTTCTGAAACTCACGAATACGTATCCATAAATTAATATTCTTATATGACAAATCAATTAAAAGTAGACAAATAATTGAGAAAGACAGCAGATGAAAGATCATCATTTCAGCCTCAAATTACAACAACCAAATGGCATGACGCCAAACAACCACTACTATTATGATCTTCAAACTTTGTTGATCTTTGATGCTTTCACGCGCATGCGTTTATCTTTATAGATCCCGACCGTGTAGGTGGAAGCTCACCTATCTATAAAGACGGAGTTTTATGATGAATTACAGGAAGAATTTTATCTTTTTACTGGTTTATTGTTGATGGCGTAGTATAATGCTCTAGTTGTGAAAATGAAGCATTATGAAGGTAGTTTGTTTTTAGGATGGATGTTGTGTAGACAGGCGGATCGATTTCATGTTATCAACTAATCTCGCGCACACTTTCGTGTGAAGACTACTGAGATAAAATTCCCTAAACACGAATTAACTGTAGTGGGACAATAATTTGTATAGCATTGGTGGATTGGCTGGTGTCTGTGATACGTTGGAGATCAATAAAACCACAGGAAGTCTTCATCTTTTTAACGGGATCGCCGAAAGAAGAAATAACGAAATACAAACATGTTGCCACAACGTTCTGAAGCATAACCCATTACTGAATAAATCACTATTGAACAGCTAATTGGACCACACGACTTGTCGAACTTTCATGTTGAAGTGCATAGTGTTTGTGGCACAGTTGTGCGATTACCGCAGCAGGTGTCACCAAGTGACAAGAAAAGTGTCACTTCCGTCACACTCGAAATCGCTAGTCCTCTCACTGATCCACTACGAGTCTGGATCGATTTAGACGAGTCAGGTATCTAGAGAATCCGAGTGATCCAAATGACAACCATGCGTGAAAACATCACCCTCCTTTACAATTTGCGCAGTCGAATAACTAAATACAGCGCCAGTAAGTGTTTTTATTGGCGCTGCGTGTGTAGTTATTTTTATATCAAATACCACGACGAAGTATAAAGGGAAATCTCTTTAGTAGGTGCTGATTCATCTCAAGATCTATCAATGGCGACTTATATTGACCACATGAACATACTGCCATTAGATGTACCTACTTCACAAACAGTATTCGAATTTACCATTTTACTGGCGTGTTCATGTTTTTCATGATATTCTCTCATTACCTACCTATGTACGAGTAAGTACTTATTTACATAATAAATTGAATATGCGAAAACGTGTATGTACAGTCTGATTCATAAGTGGGGTCATAGCAAGTACTAATGACATAAATAGCTCATTTAGAAAAAAAATATGCTTTAGATTTTTAGAATACAGTCCCGTACATTTCATATTGTAGGTATGCCAGCAAAGACCGAAAAAACAACTATGTATTTGCTTCATGGATCAAACTTGATTTCATCTGCGATTCAGAACCATCCCTTGCCGTGTAAATGGCCATTGCTCTAACTAAGCCAAGCCTTTATTGAAATTGGCTGCAATTCAAAACAATGAAGCGTCTTAGGACTATCCATAAAATTAGAATTTATTAGTTTAATGGCTTGGCTTAGTGGATGTGGAAAGACCTCGTGTAAAAGGTCCATAGCAGCACCGAGTCCCGACAATCCAGAACAAAAGACATCCTGGCGCCGACGCCGCTATACGAGAAAACAAGACGCGTGAGCACTGACGTAAATACAAGTACTGAGAAACTTTTTTAAAAACCGAATGAATCTGTAATCTGTTACTTATTTCGCCGCTTATCTGACATTTATAGTTGTGTAACTGGTGTACCTACAATAACGCGAACGTTCTTATTATTTGTTATTGTGCCGATAAAGTTTTTTGTAGAAACAAAAATCGTGCTGTTGTATGACTGATGTCGAAACACTATTTCGAGTTCAGTGTGAATGGTATAATTTTAACGCCTATAATGTTAGCGTTAGCACAGATGCTAAATTGTTCTTTTCTGTTTATATTTACGTGCATAACATGTAAAGCACGCCTTTATTATTCGAGCAGCTAAGCAAACCTACGTACGTGTAAAGATAAACATCTCTATACAGAAAAAATAATAATTTGATCTGAAGATATCGATGCTACGTCTTGGCAATTTGGCATAAATAGTTTTGCTGGTCGGTGGGTACGAGGTTATTGCCTGCTTGGTTGGACAATGGAGATACAAATAATCTAATGATGAGTTCTGATAGATATCAGGCTGCTGATGCAGGGGTACGATCACAAGAACCATAGATCATTATAGTTCCCACCGAGAGGATCGAGCTATTTATTATGATGATCAGATCTAACTCGACTACGCGATGAGGGTTGAAACGTGTGCATATTTCACTATAAAAGTACAAATAAAGATAACGTTTGCAGCCGTAACACCAGCGACATTCACAAGACAACCTCATGTTTCATTATAAGTGTAAAAACTATTTAAGTAAATAGAAAACATTTATGTATACTGTTTTTACACTTGGCGTGACACTCGCAATAATATTTTCACCAATAAACGTATGACATTTTTGGAAACGTTGCGTGCCCTATTAAAACTATTCGTGTGATTGGGGCCTTGACTAACCGCTTTTATATTTCATTTTAGGTTTGTAATTGGTCTAACTGAATGCGATATTCGACATAGAAAGTCAATTTCTGCAGAAATTACACCTTTCTAGATCTATTATAATTTATTATTGATCTAGAATCTAGATCTATTAAATAATAATAGATCTACAGAGGTATTATCGATATTTAAAATTCGCTCCTATATCCAGAGCGAATTTGAATTATGTAAATGGCTGCATTTGTTTGTGTCATTGTTGTCAGTGCACCGAGTTAGGTAGGATTAGGTTGGCGGGGTTGGGGGGTTGGGTTATTTGGGTAAGTGTAGTGAGAGTTCTTAATCGACCATGCGGGCCTAGGTTCAGATTGCAATAACTATTATAATCGTTACCGTACCAAAGCCATTTCTAAAATAAATTAGCGCTAATGAAGATCGAGGATCGATAAACAAAATCACAGATTTCGGGCCTCACATGACTATCGAGCACATTGGAAATGAATCTACGGAATTCGAAAAAATATAGCTGCTAAGCGACGAGAAAGTCGGGATAAGGAAAAGGTTACAAAATAAAACTACAACGTTGAATGACTTTTTGACTTTTTTCAAAAAGGTTAGGCCACAGGGCAAACCCTTAACCCTATCGTCTTTCTTTTAGGCTCAAATTGTAGCTGACTAAATTGTTCAGAGGAGTTTTTCTCAAATTTCTTATATCATTCTTCGTTTCCAAAATATCGAGCACAAAAACACTCGGAGCCTACACTGGAGCGAACGAAAAGACATTTCCAATGTCTAAAGAAGTATGCTTGTAAATTATAAGGCATCTCCACATAAGTTACGACAACTAGCTTATAAAGAACAACATTCTTCTTTTGAATACAATACGATGATAATGTACGACGTGTACCAAAGAAGTACCTAATCTTAAAACGAACATTCATTATGGACCTGTTGACTTCAGCAAATTGGGAGAAGAGAGAACGCAGAATAAACACTTATTTATAAATCTTGTGATTAAATCACTATGCGGAAATAGGCTACCTAAAACAATCCCAACGATTTCAACCAACCTTGAACTCATACTATTATAAATTATAATGAGGAGCGTCTGTTCAAAAGGGGCTATTTCCGTATTGGATGAATTTCCGTTTTTTCCATGAATTCTACTCGTTACCTAAGATCTTAATACGCACTGTTTTTATTCTTGACCAAAAGTGACTATCGTCTTCAAAATTGTGGTTCTGATCAAAAGTTGCTAAATTGTATTTAATTGGTTTTTGAACAATTTCTTATAGTAGTGTCGTTTCGTATAAGTAGTTTTGCCTATAAAGATAAATTTTGTTCAAAAAGAGCAAAAATGTATATGGCGATTATTTTTTAGTCAATAAAAATTTGTTTAGCATGTAAATAGCCCCTTTTGAACAGACGCTTTGTGAAGAGGACACCAAGCGAAACGTCGAAACCTGTGCTACTATATATTATATCACCTTCCTTGGAACTGGCTTACGGACTAGGTACTAACTGCTTACTATCTGTAACACACATAATGGGATTATTTGTCAACCTGAAGGAGCAATTAAGATTTTACATCCAACTACAATCTTTGCTGATAAATAGACAATCTAAGTATTAATTGGCTTGAATAGATAACACTTTAATAACTACCTACCACAAACGAATTACATGACGATAAGTATTATCGTCTGGCGAGTATTCGCTCTGGGTCTCTTTCAAGGCCATACAAATATTCGCACAAGGATACAGTATTACGTAGTTCCTAAGTAGCTAAAAGCTGTAAACTCTTCATAGGGATGAGCCAGATCCCATCATCATGTTAAATGCTAGTATATTCTACAGTACAATATGTACTGTTTTGTGAGAGTGCTTGATGTTGTAAGTCCTCAAAATAAAAGTGCACAGCAAACTAAACGGTGGGTTTGATTCTCGGTGGTGGCTACTTCCTACACGCAAATTATTCCACTTCGCATATCACATTACAACAGGTTTCGGACGCAGTTTGGGAGGAAAGTAGCCTCATCATCAGCTTAAAGCCAAGACGGCAAAGAATTGGAAGTGCGCTAAACAAAAATCATGCCAAATAATGATGGAACGTATGTTGGCGGCGGCCATGCCCACGCACGCGGTCGCGCACTAAAATGGCGGAATGTACCACGTTGAAAAATTGGTCGGCGTGCAAAACTACCAATCATGGCGTTTTCAAATAGAAACTGGAGAATTTTTTTAGACAAAGGATTGTTCAGGCGAGTGATTCTTTTGAGAAAGCTGCATTGTATAGAGTTTAAATCATCCATGACGGAGTGCATAGACAATGTGATGTCTATTGTAGAGGAGCTGAGCGACATTGGACGCGTAATAGAAGATGACGAGATAGCGGAGATTCTTCTCAGCGGTCTTCCTACTCAGTATGATGCTCTGGTCTCAAACATTAGGAATCGGATCCACGCTTATTAGTGATGTAGTTAGATCCAGGTTACTTCAAGAGGAATATAGGAGAAAACGGTTTCAGCACTGACTCAAATGAGGATACAACTTATTTTACAGCACAACGAAATAAAAACTTAATATGTCATTATTGCAAACGCAGCGGTCACACCAAGGCCAAGTGTTTCAAAAGAAAACGAGAGCAAAGAAAGACTGAACAGTCAATGGTTGTGGCTGAAGCTGCTACGCTCGAATGATTTCATTATTGATTCTGGATCAACCCCAAATATGATCAATAATGCCCATCAATTGAAGAACTACAAGCAGTCAACTACTAACATTATAGTAGCCGACAATGATTGAGCGCAGAGCATTAGAAAAGGTGACCTTTCTTTAATAAGTAGTGACTTATATTAAATGTAACTTATCTGATGTGCTTTGTATCACAAATTTAGCTAATTAAATTCAAGATAATAATTGGAATGTTAAATGCTAGTATATTCTACAGTACAATATGTAACGGCATTTTGTGAGAGTGCTTGATGTTACCAAGTCCTCAAAATAAAAGGGCAACTAAACGGTGGTGGTCCTACACGCAAATTATTCCACTTCGCATATCACATTACAACAACTCGTATAACTCCAGGATCACCTGTAAAACATCCGTACAAATGTGACAACTACGAGTATTTTAACAGAGTAGTGTTGAGATGTGGCAACACCAGTTGTAAGGCATTGCAAGATGGCGAAAATTAGAAATGCTAAAAGATTGTGTTATTACGTGGTTATTACAGAAATAAACAATTACTTTAATCTTACTGGTTTATAATTCACAAAATCAAGATGACTGCTAAAGGAGATACAAACAAGTAGTGCCTTCTTCTGAAGCACTGCAAAGCAAAAACAGATACCCCAAAAGTAAATAATGTGCCATTGCTTGCATGATTGATTCATCATTAACAGTTCACATACGTCCCCACCGAGGGGCTCGAGGCTATCCTCGATTAAGGCGATTAGACCTAAGTCGACCACGCTGGTCCAGTGCGGGTTGGTCGACTTCACACACAACCTTTGAATTTCTTCGCAGGAGTGTGCAGGTTTCTCACGATCTGAGCGTCGAATAAACGTACATATGAATTCGAAAACACATTGGTAGGGTAAGGTGGGGCACAGTGTTACACGGGGTACAATGTGACAACGCACATATCTCCGTCCCTGTCTTTTAGTTATATGATGTTGATATACACGTTTGTCAAGCTCACAAGCAGCCATCTTTAAACAGTTGTCATCGCCACAGTTTGTACCGTACTTGAAAAATAACAAACAAAAAAGGTTTTTAGGTGATTAAACGACGAAAAAATAGTTTTAAAGTTTTTAATTTCTTTCCGGACGTAATATATTAAGGTATGGTATGGTAGTTTTCCTTTATTTAATGTTTATTTAGCTACATATTACCGTTAACTAGTTTGTTGTAAACATAACCAAAAATATTTATTCCAATTTTTTTATTTGGTTTGCCTCTCCGGGGCACTGTGTGACAGTGTAACAGCCAGCCCCAATTAACATATTATTATTGTCTATTTCAAGGTATTGCAAGAAAATGGTGCGAAATCGTAAGAGGAAGACAGATTACAGTCTTCATAATGAAAAAGATATGGCGGAAGCGATTTTGATGGTTGAAAGTGGTTTGAGTCTTCGAAAAGCTGCAAATGAAAAGCATGTTAATTTTATGACATTGCAAAGATACGTTCAAAATCAGAAAAAATGTTCTGAGGATGAAGGACATATGCGACTTACTCCAAATTATGCCAATAGAGTGGTATTCAGTGTCGATCAAGAAAAGGCGTTGGTAGAATATTTAATTAACTGTTCCAGAATGTGCTATGGACTAGATACGATTGAGTGCAGAAAGCTCGCTTATGAGATGGCCGTTTACAATAATTTGAATATTCCTAAAAACTGGCACGATAAAAAGATGGCAGGAATTGACTGGCTCTACGGATTTAGAAAACGGAATACTGATTTAACATTAAGAAAACCAGAACCTTGCAGCTTAACACGGGCAACATCATTCAATCGTCACAATGTGAATGTATTCTTTAATAATTTGGAAGATGTTATGCGGCGATATCCTTGTTTTGCAGATGGTAGTAGAATATATTGTTTAGATGAAACTGGGACCACTACTGTCCAAAAACCCAAAAAAATCATTGCAGCTAAAGGAGCTAGACAGCTAAACAAAGTAACAAGTGCTGAGAGAGGCACACTAGTTACAACGTGTTGTGCAGTATCTGCAACAGGATCAGCACTGCCTCCAGCAATGGTGTTCCCCAGAAAGCAATTCAAGTCTTTCATGCTTAATGTTGCACCAGTAGGAACCCTAGGTCTGGCTCAACCCACCGGATGGATGAATAGTGAGTTGTTTCCTGAAGTCATGAAACAATTTGTAAAGGTAACAGCCTCCACAAAAGAAAACCCGTCCTTACTGATAGTTGACAATCATGATAGCCACCTAGCACCTGCAGTGTTGAACATAGCAAAAGATAACGGAGTTACTCTACTAACTATACCACCACACTCAAGCCACAGATTGCAGCCACTTGATGTGTCAGTATTTGGCCCTCTGCAAACATATTACAACGCAGCAATAGATTCCTGGTTGATGCGTCACCCTGGAAAGACAATCTCCATCTATAATATTGCAGAATTGTTAGGATAAGCTTTCGATCGAGCCATGACACCCTCAAATATCAAAGCAGGATTCCGAAAAACTGGAATATTTCTATTTGATAGACACATTTTTACTGACAATGATTTCATGCCAAGTGAAGTAACAAATCGGCCACTCGAAGACCTTTCTAATGCTCCCGGTCCCAGTCGACCTTATGAAACTCAACAAGCTTCTACTGATGCCCCCAGTTCAAGTCAATCTTTTGGTCATGATTCTCAAAAAGATACCAGATCAGGTGATTCCTCACAAATTCAACGGGGTGCTGTTACCGATCCAAGACCATATCCTTCAATAGTTCAGGCGCCAGCTACTCCCGTTCGGCAAATGATGAATATACGTTCTGATTCCGTGAGCCCAAGTTTGCTAACTCAAACTGAACTTGCGGAAGCACGATCCGTAACGGATAAAGAAAACTCTTCGGTCATCACTTTTCCATCTACTCCAGATGAAACACTAGTTTCTCCCCTAGGATGTCGAGCTTATCCAAAAGCACAACCGAGACTACAAACAAACCGTGGTAGAAAGAGAGGAAAAAGCTGTATTCCTACTGATACACCTATCAAGAATGAAATTGAAAAAGTATCCTTGGAAAGAGAACGCAAAAAGTTAGGAAAAGGAAAGAAAAAGATGTCACAAAAAAAAAGAAATTCCTCACAAGAGACTGAAAACAATCGAAAATATTAAAAGAGTTATATTTAGTGATGATGAGACTGATGTAGAAAACATCTCGATATCTTCCTCTGATAGTTTAACATCTGAGGACGAACTGCCACTAAACCACTTCGTGAAACCGAAAAAGAACGATTTTGTAGTCGTCCAATTTGATGGAAAACAACTAGTAAAGCATTATGTTGGACAATTACTGACAGATATTGAGGATAATGAATATGACGTTAGCTACTTACTTAGAAGTGGCAAAGTTGACAATCATTTCCATTTTCCTATTGAACCGGATATGGCAACGGTATCGTTAGACGATATTAAAATTTTGCTTCCTCTTGTTAATGTTGCAGAAAGAAAGACCAAACGTCAGACTGATGTCTATACTTTCCTTTCTTTTCCTTTACTTTTTTTCTTTCTTTCTTTTTTATTTTAAAGAAGATTAATATTTATTAGTAGTTTCTCATTTTGTTAATTTTACATTATTTTATGTTGTAACATTGTGCCCCTTACCTTGTAACAGACTACCCCAGATACGGGGCTCAGTGTTACGATCGGCTGATTTTTTTAAAGTGCAATTTAAATTAAGTAGTTGCTAATATTGTTCATGTTTGATTAATTTTAATTAAAGAGAGATTGTTAAAGTTTATGGCCATGCCAAAAAGTAGCTGATTAATACAATATTTTTCTCATTACATTCCAGTATATTTTTTTTGTAACATTGTACCTCACCTTACCCTACGTGGTGGGGATGGAACCCGCGTCTCCTGGACGGTAGGCAGCGGCCCTACCGACCTAATTGATTAATGATGATGATGATGATATAAGATTGATTAACGAACATAAAACTGATATTTGTTAGTGTAGCGCCTGAATAGAAGAAAACAAACGTTTTATGTAATGTCTGAAATATTTTCGTCAAACTAAATCAAGGAAAAGAAAAACACGCCGAAATCCACGCAGATTATCAGCTCGGACGTCGTTTATCACGTTTTATGGCCTCGAGTTATGCATGATAATGACCTGCAGCGAGGGACCGACTGTTTTTTTGTCGGCCCACGGACGACCAACGCCACCGCCGCTTTTGCCGAAACTCGGCTTTAGATATTTACAATTTTGTGAAATTAGTCATGGTCACTTTTAATACTGGTACCACAGATATAATATTTCTACTTACGCGGTAAATAAGGGAGATGAGTGAAATTTAATATTGTCTTGTAGCGTAAAAGATATCTTAAATCGAAGGAAAAAATAATTTTGTTTATTGTTACGAACTAATACGAGTAAGTAAGTAACAAAGAGACACTAACCACAACACAAGACAAGACAGACAAAGAAGTAGTCAGAAAAGTACAACATTTCTAAATGGAGGTTGTTTTTGTATTGTACTTCAAAAAGGTTTATGAAGAAAGCCTATCTCAGATTTCAAAATAAAACCTATCAATACAAAAACTGACTGACTTTTAGTTAGCAGGTACAGTTTCCAGCAAAGTTAATGAAAACGTTTTTGATGTCGAAATAGCAAAACACTAACTAATGTGTGTGAGCGTGAGAAGATTGGCCAAAGAAACCCTGAAGAAGAGAATTTGATTGATTGTTGGCTCTGTGGAATTTCCTGATTTAACAAAAACTTCAATACTCAGCTTAATGCATATTTTTGTTCAGCATCGCCAGTAAATAAGTCCCTTGAAGGCTGAAATTGTTTTATTATACGAAGCGTAACATTGTCTCATCTGAGCTCCATCTGAGTAAGTGAACGAATTTGTTATTCCGAATATTGTTTACGCATTTTATCTCTACAGAATTATGTGTTTCCCTTATAATCCGAATACAGTTCGAGGACTCGTTTAGCCTACATTTTACTTAAAAGGTACCTGGTAGAACAAAAGGTACTAATGCGTTCCTAGATCAATTCTCAGTTGGGAAAATGTTTGAACGAATAAATTATCGTTTCGAATTTTGTGTGTATGTTTTTACTATTTAAAAGTCATCCTCGCTCCAGTGGCGGATTTCCCAGCAGCCTGAGTAAGCTGGAGCCCAGGGCGGCAGATTTTAGGGGTGGCAAATTTGGGGCCATAAAAATGTTTTTATGTCTTACAGAAATTAATAAGATTTATTCAGTATACAAAATATCTATCGTCATCTTTAACTATTTCGAATTTTTTTTTAAACTTTCGTCGACTTTGATCCGGAAAACGAGGACTGTACTGTGCAAACTTGGGTCAAGAAAATCGATCTCTTGGAGAGTTAGATTTGCCCCTATTTATAGTTACTCAAGTGTGATAGGTAACTAATGGAGTGTTTTATTCCAATTGCGGGAGCAATTGTTGCAGGACGGCCGAGTGCAACGCACTGCCATTAGCTGGCCAGCCGGGGATGCCCCGAAAGGCCTACAAGCAAGCCAGCCATTAGCCATGTCGCTACTCTATATGCCATAATTGTCTGCCTATTCAGCCATGCCACGTCATCAAGCCAAGTCCAGAGAGGGGTAGTGGCAAGCCAGCCTATATGCATGAAATTTACATCGTTTTGTTCCCGCCGTGTAGTGAACAACCCGTCAAACTGAACAACTTTGCATGAAAAAAAAAACAGTGACAAAAAAATTTTTAGTCTCTCCATACAAAATGGGTCGCTCGGGAGTCTCACTTTGTTTGTTTGATTATGTTGATGAGCATATTGAAAGTTTCAAAAACCGTATTTCTTAGTTCACAATCACAGGACCGAATAAATAAAAATAGCTAAGGAGGTAGTTAGTTAGTTACCTAAATAATAAAAATGAAATGATTGATCTAGAAATAAATACAGGGTGTTTCAAACACTATCTAGTTTTTTGCGGGAACGCCTGTACTATCACCAATAACGTATTGAGCCGCTATCTCTGCTCCTAGATAAAAGTATTGAACAAGATAAGACTTTCATTAACAGTCTATACGTAGGTAGGTAAGTATGCCGATTCAGCCTGGCGACAATAAGGCGACTAGATTTTTTGTAAATCCTAGGCCATATATCGTAAATGTGCTTGAACACAAAGATTTAATTGGCTAGGATCCAATAGCGGATAAAAAAAAATCATACAACCAACACCAAATAAGTATTTACAAGTTTTCGTCAATTTGTTCGTCTGTTCGTGCAACTCATTATTTTATACCTTTTTTACATGCTATATTTTAAACATTATAAAACAATATTGTTTTAGCATAACGATAAACAATGCAACTTAAATAAAATGTACAATGCATTTATAACACTACACCTCATTTACACTTATTGAAATTTATGCAGTGGAAGGGTCAGTTAGGACAACTTTATTAAATTATGTTAATGTCCCCTACATTAATCAACTTTTTAAATAAGCTGGTTACGAAAACGGTGGATATTAAAAGTTATGAGTCATTAAAAACAAAACAATTCTGTAAAAGAAGCTCAAATATAGCTCTAAAGATCAAAAAGTTATGTTAAAAAAACCACGAAAAAAAACTTTGACAGGCTTTCCCGAAAACTTGCGATTTTTTCCTTACCGTAATTTTATCCTACGGTAGACGAAATGGTTTTTAATACACTTATATCACGCCTCTTTGCCAGGCAGAATCTATTTCATTCCATATTTTACGATTCTTCAAGTCAAGATGATCCAAAATAATGACTAAGTTCAATTTAATGTAAAGGACAGGAATAAAACAAAAAGTTGTGAACAAAATTAAGGTAACGCGCATTTTTTTTTTCAAACGCTCTGTTGCGATGATCTACCTATAATCTTGATGAGACATACTTTGATGTGACTTTGTAGAATGGATTCATTGACCATTATATTTAATGGTCAATGAATCCATTCTACAAAGTCACATCAAAGTATAAATAAGTAAGTGTAAAGTAAGTAAGTGAGTGTGTAGTGTGTGTAAGTAAGTGTAATAAGTAAGTGTGTAGTAAGTGTAAATATTTTTGTGAAAACTGATTTGTAGCATTACAAAATCTTTAACGTATTGGACATTTATTTCAAGCTAGAATTTTTTCAAATATACCATTCGAAAGAGCGCAAAAAACTAAGCAAAACTGCATTCACAGCTCATTTTCGGCATTTTGTCCCTTACCTTAATTCATCCTATGGTGGACCCACAAGAAATAGTACAGTACAAGACATATAGGTACAGTAAGAGGCTTGTACAAAGAGGCGAAAAATGTTTGCACAAACAAATGACTCATCATTGGTTCTCGGTAATATCCTATAGTTGTTAAGTTGCTAGAGGGGGGAAGGGATGGAGGCTTTATGTATTTTTTTAGTGTCAGTAAACTCAAAAATACTAAATGCGTACCGTTTGGAACTCACTCCTCAAAACACCGTATTGTTCTTTATATTTCTGTAAAAAAAAAGTACTTTCTTAATTTATAAAAAATTAAGAAAAAACTTTTTTTTTTACTGAAATATAGAACAATGCAGGGCTTTATGGAATAAGTGTTCCAAACGATACGCATTACGATTTTTTTTGCTGAAAAGTGCTCTAGTGAGCGCCCGGACTATCATAAAAAAACCCGTGCCAAATTGATGAAAAAAAAATGTGTTTTTCTCCATACAAAAAAATATATTTTTTTCTCTGAAACTATGCATTTTACGAATTTTTTCACAAATACGATTATGAATATGATTACCTATCAAATGGTAATTTTTCGGATCAACTTTCCGAATGTCCACTTATTTTCGATCTCGGCCCACTGTGCGACGTCGAATCTAAACTGATTATGTAATATTTCGTTGGACGTTTGAAATAAAATGTGTCCTTGTCACGCTCTATATTTTAATTAAAAAGATAGTTAGGGATATGTACGGGTTTTGCCCAAACTTTTGAAGTACATATTTTATATCTCTTGCTTGATGCAAATTACTACTGCAAAATATCATACTTCAAATAAACATCAAATCCTTTATTTTGTTCAAAGTCGAAGAGTTTTTAGTTGTGGTTTCCTACCACTGGCGGGGTTATGTGGAAATAGCGCCCATAGTCGCTACTTTGACGATCAAATACTAGCCCTTATACTGATTCTATAAATGTAAAAAAAATATATGCTAACAGAATATATCTTTAATTAAATTTTTAATTACATTATAATAATTTAGATATAAGAAGCACAAGTTTTTAAAAAAAGTAGCAAAAAAAATTTTTGACGTCCTTGATCTCGTAACTTAAAGCGATAACCATAGTTTTTTTATCGTTAATATAACTTGCCAATTATTGACTTAGATTTTAAATCAATTACATTTTTTATAAACTCTGCCATTTTCTGTTAATAAGCAAAAGAGTTCAAGAAAAACGAGTTTTTCGCACGATTCCTGCGCGGTGTTGGACGTAACCACCGTGAAGCATCGCATGCTAATATGAACGTTGTTTCAGTAATATGTCGGTTGAACTTTCAACTAAACCGCGTTGAGTTGCTAATTTTTGCAATAACCCGGCCTTAAGTAAATAATAACCTATTACTAATATTCGCAAAAGTTTGTATGTATGGATGGATGTTTGTTTTTACTCTTTCACGCAAAAACTACTGAACGGATTTGGATGAAATTTGGAATGGAGATAGTTTGTAACCTGGATTAAGACATAGGATACTTTTTACGGGCAAATCTTACATAATGCGAGCGTAGCCTAAATAAATACACGTATAAGTACCTATGAAAAAAACAGTTTAAGTAGAACTCTTAGGTCTGGCTAACAATATGTATTTTTTAACACACCTACCTCCTTTATCAGTTATCTATCACTATTAATCCTCGTATGTATTTACGACTAGTATTATGTACTATCTACATAATAATATCGAGTGTAAACGCTTGTTCTACGTACCTACAACGAGAACCGCTATAGGGGATCGGACTACTTTTATTTTATAAATTCAAACTTCTTAGTTTCTGCTATCGAACACTAAAATAATTTTTGCTCTATCTTTAAAATTGACCGAGTTATAAAGGTTTGAAATTCAAGATTAGACAGAGGCACATACCCACTTGTGACGTCATTTGTTAGTAACGCCATACAATCCCCATACAAAAAATTGTTTTTGAAAGAGACTAACATGTCGAAATTTTAAAAAATCACTGTAAATTCGTTTTTCAACAGATTCTGTTTTTTTTTTTCGCGAATCGTCTGCTACTAATCTATATTTAAAAAATAATTCATAAAATATGGTAAATTCATAAAATATGGTGAACAGTCCGATCCCCTATTTTGTTTTATTTTTTAAATCAAAATGTAGAGCTATAGCAATGTAATTTTCAGCTCATGTTTTCAGCACTCGCTTTTTCAAAGAAAACAAACAGATAGTGACAGAAATGAACGTGGGTGGAGCACGATTTAAGAACCTAACCTTTGATCTTTTTTTGACCTTTCCTGAAGTAAGTAGATACAATTATGTTCACTGCCACCAAGACTATCATAGAGATGTTATTGTTCACACCGAGTCACAGGAGAACGTGTCTTTCGACGACGACGCACTCAAATAGTACTATAGCCATTTATCTATGATTTGAAAGACAAATACAATTTTAGCTTTCATAGAACTGTTCTCCCATCAATAACTTGATAGGTAAGTTAGTACTAGCTTAGTTAAACTAGTGGCTCTGTGAGCTGTAGACCTCGTGAGTCTGTATATCTCTTTATATTTATATTTATTTTCTCTTTACAAACATCCCCGATACCTTGAAATTTATTTATCTCAAATATTTCTTTTTATTAGTATTGTTTTATTTTTTTTATTGGTTGAGAATTATCAGCGGTAGACCTTGTAAGCTGGCAACCCGCAAAACACCGTCATATAAAAAAAAAAAAAAAAAACTGACTCGACAAAAAAAAGTCGATTAATTTTCGAACCTGCTCACAAAATTTCACGAGAATCGGTTGAGAAACGCGACCTGTAGAGTGGAACAAACAGACAGATGGACAGTCAGACATACAAAAGCAATTTTGGCCAAGCTGAAACGGAGACGCTTCGCTCGGAGAGAGGCTCCTTATTACGGGCTTATAAATGATTTTGTGTCCTGGGCACGAAACTGTAGTGAAGTAGTATGATATTAAATAAAACTTCTACGAAAATAAAATTTTACGAGAATTTTCAATTGGGTATCTTTTTAAAACAACAGCTAAACGAACAGCTTGTTGCGAACTACCCATGCACGTTTCCCAGTGGCGTATTTACTATGCCATTGTCCCGGGGCGGCAACCGGAATGGGGCGGCTTAAGGGGGGGGGGGGGGGGGGTTCATCCTACGGAATTTAAAAATGTGTTTGCAGACGCATCGTAAAATCTTAAAAAAAATAATGCCGATGGCCGACTTCTTGGTGTCAATGGAGCAAATGAAGAATAAAAATCGATTCGCCATCCTCACGAGGGCATTCGGGAATCCTACATTGATGATCAAAGCTTTGTTGGCAGTGTAATGGTTAAGGTTGACGCCTTCTGATATCGGAGGACGCGGTTCGAATCTGACCACGTAAATTTAGTTTTCCCCGGCGGCGGTAACTTATTCATCATCATCAACAGCTCATATATTGTATTTTGTTTGACACCTCGCTTTGCATTTACATGGACACGTTATCGATATAACAAATCAATGTTTCAAATATAACGTGTTAGATTTTTGCTCATTCACCGCAAAAAAGAACCGGCCAGTTAGCATTGGGACACACTTCGAATCTAGCGGACGATTAAAATTTCTCTTCGGGCATAAAACGTTCCTCTTCTGTTTCGTTTGTGACGTCAACACACAATTAATACCTAAGTATTAAGTATGTAATAAGATAGATTAAGTAACAGCAACCAAAGGCGCTAATATTTATTATAATTTTATACTTTAAGTATTGAAATTTTATAAATATGATGCTGTTGTAGTGTGGTGTGTTGCCATATGTACGGATGTGTCCGTACACGTACGGAAAATGAACATTCTGTACGGATAAAAGTTGCGTATGCGTACGGATATGTGTACGGAATTTCTTTCTATCGATACATTTCAATATTATAGTAAGCTACGCGCATAACCATTCATCAGCTATTATTAAAAATAATAATTTACTATTTAATTTACATTATTTCATTTTTATTTTCGTAGTAGTCAATTGCCATAGACAGAGAAAGCATGATGTCGAGTTTTACTAAGAAAAACAAGAGAGAAAGATAAGAAGCTTTGTTTCGTTTAATTTTATGAAGTGTTTGATTTCGGACCACAAGAAAACTTAACAAAGGTTATTTTGTATGTAAAATACGCATTGTTTCCTTTCTTTCATAAAAAAAATCAGTATTTCTTTCGGAGTTTTTAACTTTTATCATGTACGTACGGATTTTGTACGGATTTTTGTGAGAGATGTACAGATTTTTAGTCTCTACTGTATGGCAACACTTGGTATTTAACTTCCTCTATTCTCAGTAGTTCAATGAACAGTTCAATTGATTGAACTAGTGAAACTTTTTAGTATCAGTAGTTCAATCGGTCATCAACAGCTCATATACGTCCCCACCGAGGGGCTCGAGCCTACCTTGAATTAGGGCGATTAGGCCTTAGTCGACCACGCTGGCCCAGTGCGGATTGGTCGACTTCACACACAACCTTTGAATTTCTTCGTAGGAGTGTGCAGGTTTCATCACGATGTTTCCCTTCACCGTTAGCGCGTCGAATAAACGTACATATGAATTCGAAATTCGAAAACACATTGGTACGTGGTGGGGATCGAACCCGCGTCTTCCGAACGGGAGGCAGCAGCCCTAGCCACTAGACCACCGACGCTCTCTCGAACGTATTCATACGGTCAAGGAAAACATCGTGCGAAAACAGAAATGGATTATTTATTATTTGTATGTGAAGTGAACTAATCAGCACATACAACATAGCCCAACTGAACGACACTTACACCTCTCTAGAACTAATTACTAAATCGAATTACATTGCTGCGTTTGGGGGGCACTTGGGGCAGTAAATTGCACTTCAGCAGCAATGACCGGTAGTTACCATCCGATATTTAGTGCATCATACAATACAAAAACCTTTATTGGCAAGAAAACTAAAGTGCCAGGTTTACGAGGATTCCCTGTGTTGTAGGATATCAGCCTCTTCCCTGGGAATGTATACTAAAATATACATTTACAAAAAACATACATTTCCAGGGTGTATGTATATGGAAATGTATTACATAACATTTTTGTTGCAGTTGGTCAGGTAAATAAGTACTTAATGTAGAAAGTAGATATTATATTATATATAATAATAACGTTTATTTCCTTTACAAACAAGCTTAGTCAATAAAAGTGATCAATAAATTTTCAAAAAGATACTTGTTTGTAGAGGCTGGTGCCTAAACTAGGTATCCCTGTGCTTCCACCTCCAGATGCTGGCTGTTACTATATGGGTTACAGACAAATACGTATGTGTGTGTGTGTGTGTTCGTGAGTGTGTGTGTTAATATCCTAACAATCAGTTACTGTCTTGAATTCCACGGTGGGGACAAAACGAACAGATAACGACACATTTAATTGAAATATTTCAAACTAGCGGTTCGCACTCCGCCGCGGGCGGCTACGATTATTCCCACGGTAAGAGATTTTACCGTGGGAATAAGACTCTTTCCCGTAAAAAGTATCCTATGTATTAATCCAGGTTGCAAACTATCTCCATTACTAATTTCATCCAAATCCGTTGCGCACTGCGTGTAGGCGTAACGAACATCCAAATATAAACAATAAATATGTGGGGACATCTTCACACACGGCCATCTGATCCCAAACTAAGCAGAGCTTGTACTATGGGTACCAGACAGCTGATATACATTACATAAATAGATAAATACATACTTAACATGTGATGTGATGTGACGTGATGTTGTGTGAATATATATATCCGGCTCCGTAGCCCAGGTGGGTGGTACTGTATCTGCCTCCGACGCACAGGGTCGCGGGTTCGATTCCCGCCCAGGGCAAACATTCGTGTGATAAGCACTTGTTTGCCTTGTGTCTGATTTTATAATATTAGTGTGATGTGATGAGATGTGATGTTGTGTGAATTTAATCAACAATAAGTAACTTTAAACCGCTTTACGTTATTTAGCCTCACTTTTTTACTGGTTGATTTCTAGAAACATATGCGAACAAATTTCTGTTTTTAACATCGGTATTCTAAATAGGGTAACCTGAGCTTGAGAGGACGTCAGAATGTCAGGCAATGTTAATTTTGATCGATTGTTATTCTGAGTGCAACCGCTTACTCTACGTATGCAACCAAATGAGTCAACCACGTACTCTTGCCAACCAGAATAAATGTACCTACTACTTACAGATCATAAAATTACTGCTAACTTCAATGAAACGAATTCGTTAAGACTTCATCAGTGTCACTATAGGGGATCGGACTACTTTTTTATTATTTTATAAATCCAAATTCTTAGTTTCTGCTATCGAATACTAAAATAATTTTTGCTCTATCTTTAAAATTGACCGAGTTATAAAGGTTTGAAATTCAAGATTAGACAGAGAGGCACATATCCACTTGTGACGTAATTTGTTAGTGACGCCATATAATCTCCCTACAAAAAAAAATAGTTTTTGAAAGAGACAGATATATTGAAACTTTAAAAAATCACTGTAAATTCGTTTTTCAACCGATTCTGTTTTTTTCTTCGCAAATCGTCAGCTACTAATCTATATTTTAAAAATAATTCATAAAATATGATAAATTCATAAAATATGGTGAACAGTCCGATCCCCTATTGTATTGTTTACTTATTTTTATATTGGAATTCCCTGCCCGATGATGGCAGAATACAAAAATTCGATTGTGGCACAAATTCAGCAACATTATTTGGTAAGCTTTTAAATTATTAATGAATGTTTTCAGTTTCGACTTTCGATCGGTTTGCACCGGCCGTGACGAAGTGACTGCACAAGTACCAACACGAAAGTATTAAACAAACATGAGTCACTTAATTTCTCTACAAATCTGCCTCATCATACGTACAATGGTCACGCACATATACCTTACGGGGTGGAGAGTGCATTGCACTGCGCCGCCATCGAGCAAAGCCAGTATTGATGGGGTAGACGCTCTGGCTATGTAAACCATGTTATTTACCAATCTAGACATTGTCTGTTTTGAACTCTTAATTTTCCGGCGCTGAACTTCACTTCATACGAGTTTGACAGCTGTCAAAACTGGCTTCACTCGATGGCTCGAGAGAGAGGTGCTTTTAAGCCGCAGACAGGCCGCACGGCTTGAATAGTATAGAGTAGTGACAATGGCTAGTTAAACGCTAAAAAGATTTCTCTATCTTTTCCCCCAGTCAGCTCTCAAAATGTTTAATTAGACCATCAAAACATTGCCTACACAAAAATAGAATGATCAAGCAAGTCAAACTAAGACGAAAGATCGTACTCGAGAAGAATAGACGCTCCAGATTGTCTAGAATTTAGTAAATATTCTCCTGTAATAAAAAAAAATTAGAGCGTCGTCGGTGGTCTAGTGGCTAGGGCCGCTGCCTCCCGTTCGAGAGACGCGGGTTCGATACAAATGTGTTTTCGAATTTCGAATTCATAATTATGTACGTTTATTCGACGCTCTTACGGTGAAGGAAAACATCGTGATGAAACCTGTACAGCACACTCTTGCGAAGAAATTCAAAGGTTGTGTGTGAAGTGAAATTTGTTAGAGCACATATGAATTTATATTCCCCAGAAAAAAGTATAAAAAGAAATAACCGCACCCAACATAAATTAAAGAAACCCTTTTCTAAATTAGAAATATGTAACCTTGGCCCATTCAATGCTAAATAAAATATATAACCATATCCCGAACGAAATTAAAAATATAGAAAATTATAAACCATTCATAAGACAATTAAAACAACACCTCATTAATAAATGCTATTATAGTACTAAAGATTTTTTTGATGAAAAGTGATTTATAATGTTTAAACTCATTTAAACTATATTTATTAGAATTTTAATACTATAGAAATAAAATCATAATAAAGTTAATAAAAATAATTAAGAAATAAAGAAATACACTTTGGTGTATTCTTTTCTTTAGAGTAAAGAAGTAGAAATACTTTCTACTTCTTTACTCTACTCTACTTATTGTGTATGTAACTGTAAATGTAGTTTTTGTATTAAGATTTTAATTTTAAGTAATGGTAGAGCCCACTGCTTTTATTTATTTTATATTGCTGTGCCCTAACGGGACTTCACAATTAATAATTTTAACACCTTTTCCTACTACCACCTAAGTACCTAATTAATTGTGGAAATGCAATAAATAAATTTGAATTTGAATTTGAAGTCGACCAACCCGCACTGGGCCAGCGAGGTCGACTAAGGCCTAATCGCCCTAATTCAGGGTATAGGCTCGAGCCCCTCGATGGGGACGTGTATAAGCTGTTGATGAATTACAAAATTTAGCACAAAAATTAATTACTAAACCATCTTAACCACAATCAAACATGAGTTTTAAAATACCAAAACAGGTTTAAACGAAACTGTAGGTAACCGTAGGTCATCGTATTCTCTAATACCTACTCGACTAATCATTAATATATCTCGTTCCGACACCAAAGGATTTCTAGTTAACGCTAATATTAGGCGGAAACAATGACTTCACATTCACAGAATAGAATTGTTACGAAAATACTCGTAAACGTATCGTAACAATGGACGCTAACGTCAAAATCGACTATTCTTAAGACTAATGTGTTATGTTTTAGGTATAATAAGTGGACGCGCGTTTCGACTTCACACGGAATGATAAATAGATCCTGTGAAGTAAAACTTCCGCAGACAGACGCAGCGGCAAGTAAAGAAAAGAAAATTTGTTGAAATTATTTTATTTTGAATCTAACGTAAACGCCCAAGGTCAGCCCGTCGTCATTTGCAAAAGACACAAGATAAGTCTACAAAAAACGTAGAAAAGTAAAGGTATCTCGTCTCGTCAGTATTCGACAAAACTACTACTAAAACGAGTTTTGGGTCAGAAATAGAGTCGACTTTTAATAATTTATAATGTCTAGAAAAATGCGATATATATTAAACTTATAAGTAAAGGTCCAAGATTTAGTCAGCTCTATTTATCAACGGCCCGTTACAGTCCACTGCTGGACTAGGAGCCTCCTCCACTTAAGTGTTTGGTTTTGCCATAATTTCCACGCTTGGCAGGCGGGTTGGAGATCGCAGATTAAAAGGTTACTGTATCAGAGAGCGCTGCTGCCCGTTCCCTGTTCAATGTGTAGTCCCTAAGTCACCTCTTACGACACCCACGGGAAGAGTAGGGGTTGGTGACAAATGTATTCTACTCTGCCGTCACCACACGGTTGTCTGTCTGTCTTCCGCGGTTTGATGGCATGCTCTGCTCAATCGTACAAGGATAACGATATACCTCACACCACAGACATATCAAACAGAAAGGACTATCAAATCATGGTGAACTGAGAAATGGACGTAACAGCAGAAGACCTCGACATAGCAGGAACTAGATCTTACGGTCAGAAAGGAAACTTCACTGCCTTTGCTACGGACCGCGGACGTAGCGATTCTCGGTAGAGCTTGTCCAGTTTGAAATGACGGGCCCCACTACTTATTTAATAAAATTGTTTTAGATGTGCAAGTGCAATATTAACAACGACACTTCATCTGTGTGGGAGCGTCGACTGTTACGTGTACTACGATCTGTTTGCTACATCATGGTCAAACAGAAAAACTAAAACCTAAAACAACAAAATTGTGTGTGTAAATGCGGTGGTGGGGCGCGTCATTTCGGCCTGGACAAGCTCTACCGGACTATGACGTATTCTGTGGTTCCGGTTAACGACATGGACGATGAAAGAATCACAGATTGATATTAATATAGACAATTCTACACGATCGTAGCGATCTATGTTTTTTTAACTTACTACGCTACGTGGGCAATCTAATGGAAATACAAAAGACGCGACGTGTAGCAACGTAGCGATCTAGTTTTTTCAGATTTACGATTAATTAAATGCTACGCGTAAACAGATGAGACAAGCTTTGTAAATTACTATTTTTCGTCAGCAACGCGAGGATGAACCACATAGAGATCATTAAAAAAAATGGTTCTTACTATGATTAAAATTAGATATTTTACACTCAGTTAAAAAACATATCAAACAATGCATTAGAATTTAGAATATAATCAAACCAAATATTGGTTTTTTATTTAATTTGTAGACTAGCAAAATACAAAAGTATTGTATTCTAAGATTAACAAAAATATAGCTTAAAAAACATTTTTTTTTTCAGAAAGGTTAAGTTTTAGATATACTTTCAGTTTGTATTGACTACTATACAATCTGAAAACAGTGTCTCTAAATTTTAAATTAATATGGTTCGACCATTATATATAACACTGTAGCATACCTAAATAGACCTCTTGTACGATCACAACGGACTCACACACATAAAAAGTTACTTTATTTGCGTCGTGTCCTTGAGAGGGCACATTGGGCTGTCTGGAGCACTATCTCCACATAACATAGTGACGAAAATAATGCCGAGAAATAGCTATACAATGCTTGCTGCGAGAGACGAGGGAAAGTCTGCGTACCAGTGGAAGAAGCAATGGATGGATCAGAATTCCTTGACTACAAGATTTATTTTAGTAGTCGAGGAAACATTTTGTTAACGTGGACTGTCCAATGCGGGTAGACTACACTGCGCCAGTACACTACGAAATGAAAGTAGTGTTAAGTGTGGTTGTGGTCTGGTCACATCTTGGGTACTGGCTTGTGTCATTGTCAAGGCCTTTTCTGGGTAAAAATTGGTACAGACCCAGTACCTGTTGAAAGTTTTCGATAGGCGAAAATAGTAATTGTAGAAAGCGTGGTTCTTTGGAAAGTAGGCACTATGTGCAATATAGCTACGTCATTCATTAAATTGGAATGAAATCGTACAATGATATTACTTACATGGCATAAAAAAAACTCGCGTGGTGTAGACCGTTGCAGACAAACAGTCCTGGGCCCATTTAGCAACGATTCAGGCAGGATACACCGCTTTTAATTCGGGATTATTTTCGTAGTCGCTACACCTGAGGTCGTATGTAATCAAAGGAATTTCAGTTCAGGGTTTTTCAGATCATAAAATAGTAATGGCAACCATCGACTCTAAACGCTTAGACCAAAAACCAGTAGCAAACTACAACTATATCAAACAATGTAACCAAGAGGGGGGTTTCAACTACAAACATATAAGTTATGATAATCTACAAGACAAAGAAATACGAGAAAAATTTCAAAGGAGTGTAAGGGATCAAATTAATCAAGCCAAGAAAGATATTAACCCAGGAGATGAAACTATTGCATATGACACTCTCATAAATATAATAAAGTCAGGAGCGCAAGCTGAACTAAGTAATAATCCAGTTAGATCAGACGAATATAAGAATGCAATAAATGATCTTGAAAAAGCTAAATCTTCTCTCCAACTGGAACCCCACAATCTAACTAGAAAAGAAAGGGTAAAAACATGTAGACGTAATCTACAAAACATTAGAGATAGGGAAGAAGAAGAGCAGTTCAAAGGATTTCTTAAAAACCTCGGCCCGCTTCACCCATCACAAAGGATGAAAATAACATATGACGTATACAGACGTCATAAACAAGCAGAAAGACGAAAAGTTAAACAACATTACATTCCCATGTCGAAATGGGAAGAAGAGTTAGAAAAATCTCAGGGACCAGAAATTCAACTCCACTTAACTGAAGACAATGAAGACCTGGGAGAAGTTCCGACCAAGGAAGAGATTTTGGATATTCTTATAAAGATGCGTAATGGTTCGGCCCCGGGAGTAGACCAAATTGTCATAAACCTAATTAAAGCTGCCCCGACAGAATTTATTGACCAACTTCATAAATATTTATGTTTAGCATGGAAAGAAAATGCAGTCCAGTCTACTTGGACTCAAACCATACAGGTTCCAATACCCAAAAAACAGTTCCCTAAATCTATAAATGACTTTAGAAGGATACCAATCTGTTGCACCATTTATCGAATTTGCGCCGGTCTTCTATTAAAAAGATTGGATACTAAAATTGAAGAATTAGGAAGTTACCAAGCGGCTTTTCTAAGTAATCGCTCCGCCGATGATCATATGTACACACTACGCAGAGTACTTGATGAGAATTGGAGAGAGGGTACCAAAACGTTTGTCATGGCACTGGACATTGAAAAAGCCTTCGACACTGTCGACCTGAATGCATTAAAGGACATACTGACCACAAGAACTAACAAAGCACTGACCAATAGGATTATAAAAGCTTGCATGAACGAGCAGACCTGTATTAAGTGGTTCGGACAACAGAGTTCATTTGTGAATAAAGGAAGAGGGGTAAAACAAGGCTGTCCATTGTCCCCGCGCCTGTTTACTTTAGTTATGGATGATGTCCTAACAACTTTAGAAGAAGATATACCCAACCTTAAACTGAATCAAGATGAGCAAATAAGCTTCCCGATGATACTATCATTTGCGGATGACATAATCATCATATCGCTTAGTGTAAATATGCTAAATGAAATATTTACTAAAATAAAACCACTTTTAGCTTCAGTTGGACTTAAAATTAACGACACGAAAACAAAAATTATAATGCGCGATCCTACTGGGTCTGATCAAAGAGAGCATGTCACCCTATCAGGAATAAACATTCCGTTAACTAAAGAAATAAAATACCTTGGCACCTTTATTACGGCAAGTCATAGCAGGAAGGACACCATTCATAAACGATGTAAACAAGGCGTACGCAACTCAAAATCGTTAATCCCTCTTATCACGAAAACCAAGATGGAATGGCCAACGGTGCGTCTGATCTACAAAATGGTCATAGAACCAACTATCACATATGGTTTGAAAGCGGCTGCCTTAACTAAACGGAATCGCTCAAAGCTAAGGAGATATGAGCGTCTTATTTTCAGAGACATGATTAACAACTCAAGGAACCCTCCACCTGAAAGCAAATCGGTACACGAGCTACTAAGAGGTAAAACAATTACAAAGCAAATAAAATTTCTGCGTATGTGCTACTTTGGTCATATACATAGACGACACCAACCTCATCTCCTCCATGCCGCACTGAACTATAAAGCAAAAAACTAAAAGTTGGTAGGCCAATCTTTACTTGGAATAATTCGCTAAAACACGATATGCTATACTATAACAAGGAAATCTCGGAATGGAAACAACTAGCCGAGGACAAAGAAACATTTCAAGCAGAAGCACAAAAAATATTCGAAATTGATGAAACAGACAGCGAAAAGGAGGAAAACGACACACAATGAAGAAATCATCACCTACTCAAACTTTCTACAACACAGACGGGTCACCAGCATCCAGACATAGTTATCATCACCAGCTCCAACACACATCGGTTCGACGTGCAACAGAGAACAACAATGACGAAGAACGCCTCAATGTCACCAACGCTCATCCTTCTTCGTGCTAACCCGTGTTCCACTATTCCTATACTGGCTAATTAGGCTGTACAGTCGGTCGGTTGTGGTCAGCCGGTTGCGGCTAGCTGATCGTCCTCTCCCATCCCAGAGCGTGTCCCTCCTTACCAACATTGCGCCCCCTGGTGTGCCCGTTTGACGGGATCAGGCTTGACCTGGCTGGGACGGTGCCTATCAATCAATCAATCAATCAATCGCTACACCTGAGGTCGTATGTAGTCGGGACATGCGTACACGCATCATTCTGTGCGAATTCCAGCCACATCACATCACATTCACGGTGTTCACCGTTATTAACGTCTTGTGGCGAACTTACCGGTGGGAGGTTTGCATGTCTTATTAATAAAACGCAAGACAATTTTTACTTACGTAACGTGTAGTTTAGAAGTTTGTAAATTAATAATTTGATCCTTGACAGGTAGGTAGACTTTTGGTCAACGAATTATCAATCTATAGTCTAGAAGAGTAACTACACTTCAAACTTGACCCCACCAAATTAATACCAAAGAAGCAAAACTATACCACAGGACATTCGAATACGCGGTACAATGATACTTTATATGACTCGGTTTGTAAGAACGTCGAAAGTAAGCTTCAATGTACAGAAATTAATTAGGTGCCATGTTTTAGCGGGCTTTGTTAGACGGTTAATCTTCTAGTCTATAGATAATTCGTTGATTTAGGTGTCATTTAATGGGTCTTTCGAAGAGATAGAAGGTCATGTGGTGGTGTGTGTGCTCCTTTGGGAGCCGACAATAGCTCTCTGCTAAACCGGGGCTCATTAGGCGTCATTTTATGAATGAATAGAAGTTCATATTAAATTATTATCAACACAGAAAACAGTTCAAATACCTTGGCAAGAAGTTTAGAATAGCAGCGAGATCCTAAATGCAAAGCCGTAAACCCTTCACAGAATCCTTACCCAAAGGCAAAAAGCTCCAAATGAAATCTTTGTGAAGAAAATCGTAAACAACACGTTCCCAAGCAAAATTACAATATGAAAAAATACGAAATGTCTTAACCATGCGCCGACAACCCGAGCCGAACCTATTGAATTTATAAGTCAGGTAAAATATGGGTGCCTGACACCTGAAAGTTCTTTCACCCCATCGTCTGACGCAGTCTTGTGGGCGTCCGTACAATAATCGAATTATGTACGGTTCACACATTTCTAAGTTATAATTATGTGTATCCGAGTATGTGTGACTCGAGTTTACCCTAAATTTCGTCTTGCTAAACTATCTGACGAGACGCCTACAACGAAATATTAGTATATAAGAAGTTCAAGAACAGGAGATATCATATTATCCTAAATAAATAACCGTCTGCTAACTTTTTATATAAACAATAATATCATTTTCCTCCATAATAAGTTCTAAAATCATCTCTTAAGTGACGAAGAATAAATATTATTCTGTACTCTACCTAAATATTTGTTTTTAATACAAGTTATCTTACAGAAGACCTAGGCGTCTTGTTCAGTAATAAATAATAATAATAATAATTTATTTATTATCTCGCCACAAGTAAAATACTGCTGAATGACACTTTATATGATAGGTAACTAACAACAACGGTCTGAAGATAGTTAAAGTGGACATTACCGCGACTGAAGGAACACAGGCTTACGTAGTAGTATAGCCTTGTGCTTATGTTGATTTAGGGAGTAGTAAGGGTAAGGAAAAGTCATTAGGAGAATGCCCTAACGTGTGGTCGCCGAAACAAAGTGTAGGCCGAATATAGATAATCAAATTATCCACCTAAAATGAACAGCCTTGAACAAGGTTTGTGCATATTTTTAACTACTAGTATAATATTACTAGCTTACAGTAGTATATACTCGATATTTCCAATAAGGCTTATCAGCAGGAAATATGCCATGAAATTGGACGTAACACGGCACTCGGCGATGGAAATAAAAATCAAGAATGATTGCCTTGAAATTAAGTGGACGCTTAAAAATAGAAGACGAATTAAAATGGTTTAAAATTCCACCACTTTTATTATAAAATGCAAAAATATACTAAAGTACGTACAAGCTACGGGACTAGAATTGGATAGTATTGCGGAAGATAGACTTAGAAAACTTACTCACCATACTCATAATTATACTTACTTTCTACTTTCACTTCTAAAAGTGTTTTAGACTATAATAATTACCGAGGAGTACCTACTACCTAATTTGTGGCAGTCTTCGTCATCACTTGTCATTACATGAATAGGACATTGGCTGTAAGTGCTGCCTTGCAGCGTTACTTATCGACTTCCTAACTGGAGCACGCCTAGCGACGATCCTTGCTACATACCTACTTACCGTTACCAGTGCTTTTATAATCAACGTGATAGGGAAAATGAACAACTTTATCACAAGTACTTTAGCAAAACACTTACAGTCTCATGTTATATAAAGGCAGCCAAGTCCATTTCTTGCTGTACTAAAAAACTACAACAACACCCTGCCTAATAAACAAAGTTTTAAGATTTAACATTACTTTAAAATAAGGCTTTATTCGTCTTACTTGGCTGTATGTATTAGTTATCTAAGAGGTAGGTTACTTCTTGTCAAATGTCTCAATAGGTGATTGTAATAGTAAAGTACATAAATAAATTTGAATGATTATAAAAATATATAAAATGTTATTACACCACATAGGTCAATGTCTGATCTAAAAGCACTGGTGAACTAATTAATTTAATACTTATTATATTATACATAATATACTGGACTGACTTGAAGCCTTAAGAATTACGGATTAAAGCTCATTCTCGACAACGTCGGGCTTAGAACCAAAAATAATCTAATTTGAAATTGTAACATGAGATTTTGAGGCCTGACGGGACAGTGCCAGAAATAATAATGAAAGTTACGGAAAACAACAATAACGCGAGTCGTAAACCAGAGGTAAGATAAACAAATAAAACTTGTTTTGGGGCTCACTACACAACATGCAATAGAAGCGGTGTACAGCTGACCTGCCACACAAACACAAATTATAATATGTACATGTTAACTACTGCCACAAATAATATTATGCAAGTTACGTATATTATGTAATTAAATAAGGACACGACAGGGATTAAATCTTATATAGAAATAAAAATAGAAAAATATACAATAAATTCTATTTAAACATGAAATTTATTAAAGATAAAAAACATACAATGGTTGTTTTACACAAAATAAAATACCTAGAGGGTAAGGCAGCCCGTAGCCAGGGCGCCCAGTTCAGGCAAACGTGGTGCCAACGGGGCACTCTGGCTGATAGCATACATAGTGCGACAGGTCCATACATACTCCATAATATAATACCATACAATAAGATAAGAGTGGTACACATATACGATACGTCAAGCCAACTAAACTCACAGATAGTCATGTCGCGCTCGCCAATATAAAACTATGTTAAATCTTACAAAAATACTTATAAGACTAATCTGAAATGCACATAGAGGATCTCGCGTCTCAACTACAAAAATATTCTGAGATTGGAATGAAAATTCTTTTTTTAAGCTTTCGGCCCGGAACCATCACAACGCGACGGCGTCTACAACGTCCGTTCACACCCTAATTGCTTCTCTTCTGAGTCTTAAAGCTAACCGATAAAACCTGTCCGTTGAGCGTGTACCCATTGAGTGCCTGGATGGCCATAGCGGCCTCGTCGTACTCGCGCATGTTCACAAATGCAAAACCTTTGTTTTTCTTTGTCTCAGGATCTTTGATCACTTTAATTGAGTCGATTGCACCATACGGGCCGAAGAGTTGCCACAGTGCGAGCTCCTCGGTGTCTTCCCCAATGTTGTATACGTACACAGTAGTTTGATGCGGCGCGGGCGGCGCTCCCAGCAGGGGCACGGGGCTCGCGGGCGTGCCCAGCAGCGGGAGGGGCGAGTGGTTGCTGGCCGCCATCGGGTTGAAGCGCTGCGTGCCCTTGTTGATGAAGGGGAGAGCCTTGCCTGGCGACGGAAGCAGCGGCGGCGGTGACGCCTGCGGGAAGCCAGGCGCGAAGGCCGCGGGCCGCGCGCCGAACGCGGACAGGCTCGTTCCGTTGAAGGCGGATGGTGGCGTGCCGTTAAACACGGCCGCCGCACCGTTGTACGCGGCAAGCGGCGCCGCACCTATGCCAACTCGGGGCGTCGGCCGCGGCGGGTTCTTATTCTGGTTGGGTTTGTTAGCGAATTTGACAACTATAGCGCCAGCACCAGGAATCGGCGAGGACCCGTTCATGTGCTTGATAGCCTCCTCTGCTTGCGGGCGCGTCTCAAAGCACACGAAGCCGATGCCTTGCGACACGCGGCTGTTTGTGATGTTGCCGAACGGGCCGAACAGCGCGTTCAGCCTCTCCAGCGTCATATCCGGCGGCAGGTTGCTGATGTACAGGTTGGACTCTGTGTCTGGCTTGTGGCTGGCTTTGTTTTCGGGATTGAGCAGAGCAAACGACACTTTTAGCGTCTTACCCTGCATTAGGAGCCCGTTGAAGGCAGCTCGCGCCTTCTCTGCGTCCTCGTTTTTCTCGTATTCGACAAACCCGTAGCCGCGGTTGGCGATCAGTTTGCAGCTCTCGATCTTGCCCATCGCCGAGAACAACGCGTACATCATGTCGCGCGTCATCAACTCCGGTATATAGTTGACCATGAGTTTCGTCGGTGACACATTGGAATTATTAGCGTCGCCGCCGCCATTCTCCATACTCATTTCATTTATCATCGTTCCTTTTATAAAAACTACACTACGAAAACAAAATACTAATAAAACACACACTACCTATACGTTGATTATTTCATTTGCGACATGGAAACCGAACAAAGAATGAACACAAAAAAACCAAGTCACACGAAAACGCCAGCAACGCCGGTCGGTTCACAAGTTCATGTTGTTTTTGGAGAAATGTTACCAGTTCAGGTACAACTTGAGTAAACTAAGAAACGTTGATAAACAGTGATTACGTATCGCTGAATCAACTTTTTCACTTTTTGCTTTCTTTAATATTTTATGTCAGGTTTAATAAATTTATTTCAATTTATTGTTCGTACGCGTGGCATAATTTTTATTTTAAAATTAAAAAGGAGAAATTGTCTATGGTTTGATTTTGAGCACAATTTTTATAAAAAGCTTCCTGTTCAACAACCGACTTCAGGCGCATTCCGAATCAGACTTTCGGCGCTGTCAGCCATCAGAAAAGCAAAAAAAGTATGAGTTTTGACAGCTGACAGTAGTTAGTCAGTTGTTGGGCTCCCGTTTCCACAATTATAAACTCTTATTTGGTCCGTTTTGCGTTCGGTTTTGCTGGCTATTCCAACCAGCCCAGCTCCTTTCAGAAGCTCAGAAGCCTACTGGGCCTGTCACAGGCTTCGCGGAGCGACCCCATATTCTGGAGGATTTTTGCCCATTGGTCAGTCAACCCTACGCATTCCAGGTCTACGTGGATGACCGTTTCTTCTGCTTCCAGACAGCCTCTGCATAGAGGGCTGTCCGTGTGCCAATGGTGAATAGGTGTTTATTGAGAGGTATGTCACTTGTTAAGCTACCTACAATTATTCGGAGGTTTTTACAGTTTAGGCTGAGAAGTTTGTATGTTAGTCTCGGCGATAATGTTGAGATCACTGCCTTCGACTGTCTGCAGCTTGTTAGACTGGTTCATTGGCCGTTGTGTTTGTCCCGGGTAATGTTGCGCAGCCATGTTCTCTGTTGGCTGAACGGTATCAGCAGGAGAGGCTCAGGGCCCAAAACCGGAGCCTCCGATCCCCTTCTTGCCAGTTCATCAGCCGCATCATTACCCAGTGATCCGCTATGTTCTTTTATCCACTGAAGGATGACCTTATTCCTTGCACATGCTCGTTCTAAGCAAAGTGACATTCGTAGATAAGCACTGAGCTGAAGATGTTGCCTCGAAGTGCTTGGAGCACAGCCATGCTGTCGGAAAGTATTCTGATGGTGAAATCTTCAACCTCCCTTCTTAGGATGGCGGTGGCTGCTTCGGTGATTGCTACACATTCACATTGGAAAATAGAGCTATAATCGCCTAAGGCCAGTGATATTCTGATGTTTAAGTCTAGTGAAAATACCCCTGCTCCGGTTCCAGACTCCATTTTAGACCCGTCGGTGTATATTCTTAGTTCATCAGTTCCTGAATGATCTTTACTAGCTTCAGATAGTTGGATTTCGTAGTTCTTGGTGAATATATAGGTTTTTGGGGATCCTGTCGCATGGAGCTTGGCACATTGTCTGTGTTACTATAGCATCTTTCCAGAGTGCCGCGACATGGCCGCATTCAGGCATTGCGGTAGTGGCAACGAGAAGATATGTATGACGCAGTTTCCCAAATGCTGCTCAGACGAAATTAATAATATTTGTAACTAAATAACTGTGAACAGCACCCGTGACGTTGGCTGTGCATTGTTTCTTCGCGGAAAAGTAATAACCTATGTTATACGTTACGGTATTTACTACTAATAAAAAGCAAGGTCGGCTGTCGAAGTAATAACACAAACGACGATCAAGAAGAAGACTTCTATAATAGGAAGAAGTCTTCCCGGGGGGCACAGAATGATATGAAACCTGCGTTACGAGACGCTTTGAAATCGATTAAAGCTCCCGTAAAATCATGTTTCGAATTACGCGTCAGCAGGCGAAACCCATACAATCTTTTGGTTTTCTGATCGCTGACAGTTTTATTCAGCACACATCCCTAGAGTCTTCTTAAAAGAAGGTTGTTCCACATTGGAAACTGGTTACGAAACTGCGGTTACGTAGGCAGCCGAAAGGGTAAATATGCCTGCGTATTTAGTCGAGTCAAGAATACTCATTTCATTTTTGTTCCGATTAAAAATCGCGTCTGCATGCATGGGTGGCTTTATGTTCAAATAAAACGTTGTCTATGCTCAACATTGATGCTCAACTGGATCTATCTTATACTGAAGTTTACTCAAGTACATATACAAAACTGAAGACGTACATTTTGGATTTTCACTCAAGAATAAATAATACTGAAGATTCACTTAAGCAAAGATTAGCAACTAAAGACTAGGCAGCATGGTCATAGACCTTAGCCTGTTTGAAAGAACAAACGAATTAAAAAAAAAAACTGGATCTTGACCTTGACAGTAACTTTTTAAGTAGGGCAACACCCTCACTCATTCACTCACAGTACCAACCGACCGACCCAGGGTTGGATTTCGTAGTATAATTATACTATTTGTACCATAGTTTCATGTTGCGTAGTATAATATATAGTATAAATACTATATTATAGTATCGTAATGCTTGGATTGTACGCGAAAATACCATAATTTTAATACCCAATCATCCAAATATATTTTAATTGACATTAACCCTATAGTAGGATTTTTAATTGAACGGAGTAATATGACATATGGTGGGTTGCCGCTTTTTTGAGAAAAAAATATAGTGTTGTGCTAAAAAGATATGATTCAATCACTCATCTGGGCCACGTTTCACGAAGCAACAATTTACTAGTAACAAGTTACAATTTGATATTCATTGCGTAGCCAATTCGCCAAAACTGGAAGCCCTTATCGTTTTACCTCATTGTCTACGCAATGTACATTAAATTGTACTTGTAATTTGTAACTTGTAGCTTCATGAAACGGCTCCCTGGTGATATGGTCACTAAGTAATGTGGACTCCTGGGGGAAGGACTAATGTCCTATAACACAGGTTTAAACTTAGTTTAGGCAACAGCCCTCCACAAAAATTGTATCTCCTGTGCTGAAATGTACATACTTAGTTTTGTGGTGTGGAGATAAAACATTTTTTTATTTGTATTATGTAAAACTAAGTCTATGTCAAAGTAAGTATGCTTAAGCTAAATAGATAGATAGATAGAAGTCATTTATTCATCCAAAAAAATATTTACAAAGGTATGAAAAGGCAGAGTCTCAGCATAACTGTTGCTTTTCAGACTTACCCTAAGCTAACATATATCAACTACCTTAAATTAAAATATTCATATTTATTTTTATTTTTAAAGGCTTTTAACTTTCTTCTTTATGAGGGTGTATTACTCGTATTTTAGAAAAGTTATTTTGGTACAATGAAAATGCATGTTATGTGTATGAAAATAATTTTATTCACTTTCTGATATATTGCTATCATCATCACTTTCGGTAACATTAATAATAAAACTATCGATAATGCTGTCGATACGGGGATCGAGATGGCACATTTCGTCCTCAACTTTTATGACATGGTCCACGCAGCTCTTCCACTTCTCTGCAGTGATATTGGAGAGTACCTCTTCGAACAGGGTTTTTACTTCATTAATTTTAAATGTTTTATTGTTTCTTGCGACATGCCCCTTTGCCTGAGCCCAAACCATCTCGATAGGGTTGAGCTCGCAGTGATAAGGGGGCAGTCGCAAGATTGTGATACCCTGCTCTTTTGCCATCTCGACCACAGCGTACTTGACGCAGAACCGATCTTTATGCTGCTTTACAATGTCAAGGAGAGTAGCTTTAATCATTTTTTCTTCATATTGTATATCTTTACCAGAAAGCCACTGTTGTATTTTTGACTTAGTCCATGACATCGTTGGCAAAGTTTCAATCTTCCGGTAGTGGTAGGGTGCATTATCAATTATCACAACCGAATCTCTTTTCAATTTTGGTAAAAGCCCGCGGAACCAGTTCTCAAAGCATTCAGCATTCATCTGTTTGTGATAGTCTTCGGATCCTTTTTTCGCTTCAAACAGCATTAAACCGTCTTCTATAAAACCTTCTTCTCCCCGATATGGCTAATTATAAGTCTTTTGCCTTTTCCTGACGGAGATTTCAGGCCTGTGGTCAAACCTTCTATAAATGCTTGCCGTGATGAAGTAATGGTAGTGTCAACCCAGCCCTTTTTCGTAGTATGCCCTGAGGAAGAAAGAATAGTAATTTAATATCATAGATAAGCAACGACATTTGCATTTACTTTCATGACATATTGATTAGTATTCGTACCTTCGTTCAGCCAGGTCTCATCTTGGTAATAAACGTATTTTCCCTGTCTTCTGTATTCTTTTATTTGATGTAAGTATTTTTGGCGCCAGAGCACGATGTCTTCTCTCTCAATAAGAACACTTCTTCTCGATTTAGTAACAAATTTAAAATTTAGATATTTCAGTATTTTTCTCATTACACTCCAGGAAAAGTTTGGTAGACATTCATCATCATTGACGCTTTTCAGAACCTAAAAAAGAAAATAGTACCACTAATAAAATATAACATGTATTAAAAGAGACAGTTACTATAATAAATACAAAATAATTCTTCTGACCCATTCCATGGCAGTGGACGTCTTTTAGCTTCTAGTGTGTTAAAAGTAACTAATTTCTCACCTTTTTAATGGTAGGAGCTTCATTTTTAGAATAAAACTCGTGCACCTTTTTTCTTATTGCAGAAAACGTAAAATCGTCCAATTTATCTTTGAATGTTTTCTTCGGTCCAGATTTTTCAGGTGCTTTAAATTCTTTGTTTTCTTTATATTCTTTAAGAACCTTGAATACAGTGCTTGCAGTGATTCCCAGTATTTCAGCAGTTTTAATAGCACAGTTTTGAATATTTGGAGATTCCAACAGAGAAGATTGCTCTTGGACTACGTACTTATAAGCATTGCGCACCATGACTTTTTCAGTCATACTTAAAGCACGCTTTGGTCTCTTTTTTCTCGGAGACATGAAATTGTCATTACTTGAGGTCCCTGGGCCAGGATCCATAACAGTTTTATAAACAACAACGAAATAACAAAAACAAAACAAAACTTAACAAAAAACTTAACGAAAAACTTAACGAAAAGTTCAACGATGAAATGCAAAGGCAAGAGAAACATTCGAACACTCAGACCGGAGGTAAGAAGCCGAATGACGAACAATAGGAAAGTAATAATAATAAAAAAATTGACGCTTCTCCCGTCATCCAATAGGAAATTAGTTGTATGGATGAGTCATTCGTTTGTGTCGCAGCTGCAAGTTATCTCTTAGAAATATAAAAAAAACACTAATTACTTTTATTACCTACCTACATAAAAAGCCTGACTGTTGTTACCAGTAATACTAAAACCAACTCACCAATTCTGATGGATTCCAACTATTGCGAACTGCATGATATGTAGACGAAGTCTATGTTTATAGGCTGGGGTAACAAGCATTTTTTTATATTTAATAGTGTGAATGATTCAACTCACTTGAGTTAGAATTGAACTCAAAACATCACTAAGATTATGGAGCTGGCAACATTATTTTTCTGTCTAATGTCAAATTACTCCGTTCAATTAAAAATCCTACTTTAATGCACGGACTTCTGTGCCGTGTGGCAACATCAAATGAAAACGAGAAGCATATTGTGGGTATTCCCCGTGGAATGTTTTGCTGCTTATGTCATTTTGAGGGAAAGGATGGATATTTTTTCTGCTTGAGTATGACTGAGATGAATGTATAGCAACAAATTGCGCGCGATCGATGAAGTTTCCATTGAAAAATCAGCTGAATTAGAGATTCGCATTTTATTAATTGATTTTATAAACTAATTTACCTAAATTTATGTGATAATATTAAAATAAAGTTTCAATAACAAATGATATTTATTTAATCTTAAACGTTTTTAACACAAAAACAAAACGTAGTATAATTTTTTGGTAAAAAGTATCTTTTTAATATCCATAGACAATAATTTTATGGGAGCCTGATTCCAACCCTGGACCGACCGGTCGATCGAACATTCATTCGCTCGTTCGTACTTCGTTCGTTCATTCATATGTCAATCAGCTGTTTTGAGGTTATGTTTCTGCTTGAAGAAATTAACTAAATAAAAAAAAGGATTTATCCTTATAAACTGGTCTTTTCCCAGCGGACTGATTCTACGAAAATGTTTCTTACTAACGTTTTATTCAAGAAAGCTAAAAGCAAGTAAGTTAACAGAACCAGATTTTTTTTACGGTATTTTCAAAAGTATATGTATGAATGTATGAGTTGACTTCATTGTTATTTTTCAGATTTATTATGGTTTTAATGGAGAGCATCGTTTCTGGACACAAATTCATAGGCATAAGAGAACGATTGGCTGATAAACTGGAATTGATACGATTCGACCCTTACAGTAAGTAAATCAGCTTAAACCCTAATGCTGGATGAAGTAGAGGGGAAACATATAGTACCTATTGTTATATATTTAATTATATTATAAACTAGCGGTCCGCCTGCGGCTACGCTCGCGCGCGTTATCCAAGATTTTTGCGTGGGAATAAGACTTTTTCCCATAAAAAGTATCTTATGTGGTAATCCAGGTTACAAACTATCTCCATTCCAAATCCGTTGAGTCCTTAAAGCGTGAAGGCGGAACAAACATCCAAATATGTTTACATTTAAATGTATGTTAGTGTGATGTGACAAAAATATTACATACTTACATTAGGCCACTTTGGTATGGGACTGCCCATTCTAAAGCAGACACATTCTAAACCCTTCATCTCAGCATTCTTAAAAAGTGAAAGCAACTATACCTGGCTACATGGATGGTCTAAGGCTTACAGGCTATTAAACTCTGCTTTGGCCAGCATCAAAATCATAGATAAATGGAATTGAAGATGTTTTTCCTTTGTACCACTAATTAGTATATATGATACAGAATTTGGTTTGTATTGTATTAGATGACCCACAAAGTCATTCAACTTAGTGATGCTCTCCTAGATTTAAATCTTACTTGAATACATTCAAAAGTCCAAGATTTTACACTTCTAAAAATCTTATCTGATATTTTATTTATTTTATTTTATTCGGAATACCAACAGCATATTCTATAACAAAAATACGAAATATATACAAATAAGTTACAACGTAGCCAATAATAGGTATTCGCAGATAAATTCAGATAAGCCGGAGTTGGAGTAGTAGCAGTGGCCAATCAAATATTATGCAAACTAAACAGGGCAACAAGTAATTAATATATATTGGAATTAACATTGAAATTTACGCTATAAATACGCGAAAAATACGGTATATTACTATAAGAATTATATTTATAATTATTAAATAATTTATTTTGGTTTCAAAGGTTGCCTGGAAGATATTGCTATTGATCTACTTTTTTATGTGTAATCTTTCGTAGGGTCGAAGTTCTTAGCACACAACAGTATTTTTTTATATAAAAAAGATGATGAGTAAGGTTGCCTTCTGTTAATCCTTGGCATCAATAAATAATATCAGTAATGTATTTATTGTTTCATTCTGTTTATTATTGGTGTATTACTTTTTTTTGTTTCAGTTCAACAGGACAGTGTTTACAAGGAAAGGAAGAAGATCAGGAGTATTAAATCTACATAATTTCACCAAATATTTAGTTTATTAATGTAAATAGTAAGAACATAGAACATTTAACATTAAACAGTATGTATTAAAGAAATCTTTGGATACATTATTGTTTCACTTATTCATTTGATTACCTTCAACATCAAGGTATTTAGGTTCAATTGTAATTAATTATGGAAACTGCTGTTTTTTTGTTTTTAAATGACTAAATAATATAAGATACTGTTAGCAACAGTTTCCTACAATACATACAACGGGATTTTAAAAAGTAAGTATAGATTAAACGATCTCAAATTTATTTTTATATTTTTCATATTTTTTTCCAATATTTTGATCAAAGTTTAAAAGTTATCCACATACAATAAATATGTGTCTATTTAATTAAATGTAACAGTACAATGATTGTTATTGAAATACCTACATGATATATGTCCACTTTCCTGCAAGTGCCTTATTTATCAGATGTAAGTGCCAAATGTGCCAAAGTATTAATAAAGAAAGACAAGAATATAAACTTAAACATCAATCAACCACCAATTATTTAAACCACTAGATAATATTCGTAATTTTTTGTATATAATTTCTAATAATTTATGATTTTGAATTTTATATTATAATAAATTTTTGCATCCAATAGGCCCAAAACATGCTAATATTTTTTTCTCTTTATTATCACAAATCCAACATTCAGTAGGTATTTATTAATTAATTCTTATTACAACACTTACAATACTCTCACTATAGTTTTTAGAACACGAATAGTAATAATTTAGAAATTCCACTAAATGTTATATCATACATAACATCAGTGGTATTTATTAGTAAGTAGGTAGGTATATCAATTTGAAATTAACAGACATTAAAATGTTTGACCAAAATAAGTGCTTATTAAATAAAATTATTTTAATGTAGATATTTATGGTAATTGATAATCTAAATTTGCTTAAAGTATAGGTAGGTATCTACTTAATTACTAAGTTTTCAAATTAACATACAAATCAATAATAATTCTGACTGATAATTCAATATGTAACCAATATTAAATAAAAACTCTTAAACCACACTTCATTATTTTTATTTAGGATTTGCTTAACAACAAAGACAATGGATGAAAGATAAAAACAATGGCAAAGTATAAAATAAAATAGGAATTTTTAGCATCCTTAAATTCGTCTAATTTATGAATGTATTTAGAGGCACTTGGTGCCAGCCAAGATTACATAAAAAGACGATCTTAAACAGTTTTATTTTCAACCCGTCATTGCAAACTCTACATTCAGTATGTAAATATTGTTAAATTAATTGGACTTTGCAACACTCCCACGTGACCTCAAGTGCATTTTTTTTCTATCATAGAAAATTTAACGCATACCGTACTGCGCATGCGCAAGTAAACTTATGCTATATTTGACAGTGAAGGAAAACATCGACCCTAAGAACAAGTACTTCCTTGTTTTTAGTATCGACCGTGACAAAACTTGCCCACATCAGAGAAAATTGTGTGCTGGTTGTTGATCCCACACGTACTGGGCCAGAGTAGTACTAAGGAGGCCTGATCGCTCTATTCAGGGAAGGTCCCTTCGGTGGGAATGTATGAGCCGTTGAGGCATGGCATGCGAAGTAATCCAGTAAAGTGAACTTGGTAAAATAAATTAATAAAATAAAAAGCAATCTTTGTAAACAGTATACATTACATCGAGATTGCAACAATAGGTTTGTTCAATATAAGAGACCTGATGACAACAATACTTAAATATATTTATTTATTGTACTTACATAATAGCTAAGTTTCTTCAGATTAAATAATGCGTTGGGAGGTACCTATTAAATGTGTCCACAGTAATATTTTAATGTCATTACTATCATCCACCACTCTTAATGAATGTAGCAGAATGTTGGTACAGTAGGCCACACATCAAATGTAACACTATATCTACACACAACTATCTCTACGTATAATCTACAAAAACGTTCGAAAGGAACCGCAAATATTTCTTTTGACCAATTATAGCGCTGAATTCTAGAGCGCTCCGCCCTCTCCTTGCGCGAGCGCGTGGAGATCAGTTTAAGACTGCACGTCGTCGGCGCACCACGCGTAATTTGTATTTAGTCGCCGTCGGAAACTCGGAAGTGAGAAAGTGGTGTGTGAGACTGCGATGGCTCCGCCACTTACACAAGTCCAACGCATGCAAATTATTGCACTGCACGAAAGTGGATATAGAGTCATCGAAATTCAGAGAAGAACAGGCATAGCGATAAGTGAAATTATATTTTCAAATTTATGCTTTTAAAAATATACCTAAGTATAATAATTGATTAAGTATGCGCTAGTCAGGTCAGAAATAAATATTATGTTTAAAATTTAAGTTATTTAAGTTTAAGTTTATTTCCGAAATCCCCAGATTAAAATGCAGATTTATTTTCACCGATTGACAAACCCAAACTATTAATAATTAATATGATTTATGCTTGTTTATAGCAAATACTTTATAGTTATGTCATTCATAGTCAGGTTTTAAATTAAAACAATCAAAAATGCAGATGATTTATCATTTTAATCGATTAACATATGTATTGAATGAATTATTTGACCTTTTAGTATAATTATATATTACTTAAATTAAATTATAAAATAGATATTCCTGAACATATCGTCGTGACTATCATGTTCATAATTAAATTATTATCATGGCCACAATAAATGACAAATAATTATTTTTCAAATAATTTATGTTATCTGATATAAGTATTTATTTATCGAATTAAAGTGTTATATTTTTCTTTGCTTTTCCTGTTGGATATATTATATTGACAGTATAAAAGTTTAATTTTCCCATTTCTTCTATTGATATTTTTATACCTAATAAATAAATACACAGCATTCCTTTTTATTCCATTTTTATTATAACTTATAGTCTGTTTGTTCAATTCGCTAAAAAATGATGTAATGAATAACCAAACAATCCAAACTTTATTTCAATTGTGGTATTTTTTTGTCCATGTGGTCATTATTATTATCATGTAAATCATGCGGTTTAGTTATTTCGTTGGGTCACACGAGACGAGATTTTGCTCACATCTCGTAAAGTGGAAGGTGTGCATTGATTTCTTTGGTATTGTTTAATAAGAAATTAAATTAAATTTCGGCATTAACGTCTTACACACGGGAATACCTCTATTTTGTTCGATTTATTTTAATATCCATATAAATTATATATTGTGTCTGGAACAGATCTATTCACAAGGCAGACGATAATACACTTTTTATAACACAATAGCCACTGTAGTAATTTCTGAGGTTAGCACGTGTTTTTTTACTACTTTGCTGGGTATTATTGTCTTTCTTATCGCTTTACAAAAGACTCCGACTAAATCATTAGGATGCCGACAACGACGTTGCGGCTTTTTTTATGAAATTTTGTTTTCTTTTGTTCTTCTTCTCCTAAAGAATCTATTATTCCGGGAACACCTAAAAATATATTTAAATATGAACGATTAGGACTGTTTAAAAAAATAATATAAACATAAAATATAAAATCTTTCGTTCTTCATATTGCCGTTCAGGGACACTTAAAAAATATCACAGATATTTTAAGAACAATAAATAAATTATATAATATAAGTAAATTTTAATAATGCCCTATTTTTTTATCAGATTTATCGTAATGTTTTTTAAGTTAACTAAACGAATACGCAAAAATAACTAGAGAGTAAAATTTGTTATAGTCTGGAACTGACGAAAGTCCATTCGCTTAGATAGTGTCGCCGTTTTATCGTGCCGCCCTTGGCTTGCCGCTTCTTGTCAAAGCTTCCCTTATTCGTAGTGTCAAAGGATACCGCCGCATACACATAGGATGTCGCGACACTAGCTAAGCGAATGGACTTTAGTTACATAATATAAAGAGAAAAATTCCGAGTAATTCGTATACAGCGAGTTATTACATTTTACAAATTTACTAAATGGCGCGGCGCTCGCTCAGCTTGTCTAGGTATTACTACATTTTTGCCATAACTCTTGAATTGTCGAGCTTACATGTTTGGGTGCAGTAGAAAAGTGAAAAAAGCAAGGTGGTAACAAGTCCATCTACTGTAGCCAACATTTGGAAAAGAAAGGAGAATATAAATGTCAGTGCGACAACGCGCACGAGTCGCCCGAGTCGCTCCCTCTTTACAAACATTGGAAAATAATACTTTGTTTCTTGTCCTTGTAAAGTTTTAAATATCTCGATACAAACCAACACAAGTCGGCACAGCACTCGAATAGCAACAGCGTCGCGCACGCGTCACTCGCGCTCGAGCTCAGTCAGCGCTCGCTTATTTTATATCGAGATATTTTGAACTTTATGTGACAAGAAACAAAGTATTAAGTTCCTATGTTTCCTATGAGGGAGCGATGCGCGCGACTCTCACTCGGAGTCAACGACGACAGAAATCACGCTGGTGTGAACGCGCTCGATCGTAACGATAGATCGATTAGACGTTACGGGTTTGGTTTTTATTGGGCTTAAAACTACCGAAAATAATAATATTTAAGTATAAAACTGCATCTAACATTACATCTCGCGATTACCATTTGGGTATTAAATACCTATTTCTCTAACTCTCAATAAAATTGTTACGAAAAATGAAATCTGTGTTCTCACGCAGATATGCCCCTTTGTCTTTTTTTAGTAGTAAGTATATTTTATTAGAGTAGGTAATCGACGAGTATTTCAAAGTTTCTTTAGTTTCAAAATAAATATTCGTCATTTCTAATTTACTTATAATTTATTATTTACTCAAAAAATTATATACCTACTTATGATTTTACGATGGTAATAGTTAATTATTATGAAAAGCTATACAATACAAGCTATGAAAAGATCACAAACTCTCTTCCTGTAAACAATCGAGCGAAACTCAAATGTAATTTACCTTTTGTAATTTACCACGAAATTTCAAAAAGAACCGGTCAGAGTTTTTTTCAACTAGTTCGGAAAGTCCCCCCCGCCCCACAGACAATAGCACTATGAGCGGAAAGCCAGTAAAATACTGTTGGCTCTTTCGCACCGTCCGTTCTCTCTGCTCCGTCCTTAGGTCAAAGTCCAAACTGTTACGCTTGATGAGTGGCCTACTGTACCTTAATATATCATACATTTATTTAATAAATAAATAGACTTCCTCTACTGATTTGCGAATACAATTGACTAGAATAATATTTCTTTTAGATATGAAAACTATATTTTTTAATAAAACAACGTTGATTCTTACCAAATAACTAATACCTACCACAGAACTAATTAATTGCGCCGCCATTTTTTTTGGTATCAGCGCGTTGCGCAGTGTACTCTTTCTGGCGTACGACATCTCAACGTGATAGAAAGTGACACGAGATACGAAGGAATGTGATTCCTTTGTTCGAGGGTAACGATTTATCTTTGATAAGTTCAGTTGCATACTTATTAACAACGGGCTATACTTTGAAAGAGAATGGAAACGCCATATATTCTTCAAAATTTGAATTGAATTGAAGAGAATGCCCGTATACTTAGCATGATCATCGCTCCTTTGGTAATATTACCTACTACAAATACAAATATATTCATTATTGTTTAATTATGTAATTATTCTACATTGGTGTATTAAATAATGATATTCTTCGTATTATCTTCTCTGTCATATGGAAGAATTCCATCTACTTGTCTCCTGATGGAATATGTAGGCTAGGCAAGGATGTACTTAAGTTTCTACATTTTAATACATCTTAAAGAAATAAGTATTTTACAGATAGATTAGTTGGTCCTCTGCACATAGTAGTGTTCAAACTACCCAAGATTACTTAATTTGTATTTGACCGAAGCATTATTTTAACAAATTTTTGTGGTGCAAGGTGGAAATAGATTTTTTTACGTGCATAGAATAAATAAGCAATTAACGTTGCACTTTATAAATTAGGTACTTTATAGGTATAATTGATTTCTAATTAATTGAAAATATTTTACTTGTTCTTTTAGACCCTCTTATTGATATTTAAGTATAACTATTGACCTATAATCTACTTAACTAGCTATAAAAATTAGGAAATTATAATATTGCACTGTCATGAAAATAGATTCAAGAGTAAAGAATGAAACTGTACCTAAAAAACTTATGTAACGTAAGGTACCCAATGTTTTTTAAGTAACGCGATAAAAAAAATATAATACCTAACTATAATTTTAGGATAGTAAGTATACAATATTAATTTATAATAGGTATATAATTCCTATCTAAATTCTACGATCTGAAAAGGCCAAAAATCGTTTTAAATATATATTTATTTTCCTTGAATTTTGCTCGATCTGTGGTCCATAAATGATTAAATTACATATAAATTTTTATTACACGAATTTAGATCTGTTACAGTCATTCATACTGCTCACTACATTCCTATCTATCCTAGTCTAACTTTAAAAGGAATATTTTTATATTTTTTACTTAGGTAGTAAGTGTGTATACCAGGTGTTACAAAACTACAAATAAAGCCGAAAGGGTGTGAATCTGCTCGTAAAACTGAACAACTTTCCCCAAAGAACATAGGTCGAAAAACGATTTAAAAAAATCGCATTCCCATACAAAATGTAGATGGTCTCCATACAAAATTTACTCGTCTTTTTGTAACACCGTGTATAGATATACGTAACTAATATAAGCTTATATGGCAAGCTAACAGAAGAACTTGCCTTCATTTGACAGTAAGAAAATTATTACACGAATTTAAAGACAAAAATTGAATATTGTTTTGGCTTGATACTTCAAAGATCTTGGCACTAGCCTTTCGCTTAGTTTCCGTTTTGGCTTAGGTATTTTTACCAAATCTCATTATAATAAAAATAAAATAATAATTTAAAACTTGTATTACTTAATTGCGAATTTTAAAACTACTGCAGGAGATTCAAGGTTTATTAGAGGTATAATATTTGAATACCTCCGCTGGCTTGTGTTTAGCCAGCCCCTTCTCTATCACTACAACTTACTCGATCCCCCTTATTTAGCTCACCCCAAACTTTATCTATTCTCCCCCCCCCCCCGCCCCTCCCTCTTGTTTAATCTCTTTCATTTGATTTTTCCCTGCTCTTAAAAGATGTTAATCCTACTAATCACTCAATCGCTCAAAAGAACCCCCTTTTACCAATCCCTTTACCCTCCTTAATACAACCCCCTTTTTACCCATCCTCCCTAATAAGAAGTTCAGCTAATCCCTCATTCCCCTAAGACAATCCCCCCTTTAACTCAACCTTTCCCTCGTTCCTCTAAGACAAACCACCCTTTAACTCAACCCTTCCCTCGTTCGTCTAAGACAAACCACCCTTTAACTCAACCCTTCCCTCAGTTCCCCAAGACAATCTACCCTTTAACTCAACTTTTCCCTCATTCCCCTAAGACAATCTCCCCTTTATCTCGAATCATTCCCTCAATCCTCTAAGACAAACCCCCCTTTAACTCAACCATTTCCTCATTCCCCTAAGACAAACCCCCCTTTATCTCAATCATTCCCCCAATTCCCCTAAGACAAACCCCCCTTTAACTCAACCATTCCCTCATTCCCCTAAGACAAACCCCCCTTTATCTCATTCATTCCTCATTCCCTCATTCCTCTAAGACAAACCCCCCCTTTAACTCAACCAATTCCCTCATTCCCCTAAGACAATCTACCCTTTAACTCAACCATTCCCTCATTCCCCTAAGACAATCTCCCCTTTATGTCAACCATTTTGTCATTCCCCTAAGACAATCTCCTTTTTATCACAATCAGTTTCTCATTCCCCTAAGAAAATCCACTCTTTAATTCAACTATTCCCTCATTACCCTAAGACAATCCCCCCTTTAACTCTACCATTCCCTCATTACCCTCCTCTTGAGATAATAGGGATGATGACTTAATTTCTTTTTCTATCAGGTAGATTATTAAAAGTATTGGACACGTATTTTTTCGTCAAATAATTACGGAGATAATATATTGAGTTGAAAAAGCGTATGACGTCACGCTTGAGTCGATTTTATACCGAGTTGTGACGTAATCAACCCCCACTCTAACTTTAAAGCGGTCTAATCGTAAGTATTTTTTTGTTAATTTGAGAAAACAAAAAAATACGTGTCTAATATTTTTAATTACCTGACTGACGGACAAATAGAATTTCGTTCTTTCATCATTCCTATTCCTTCCTTCCCTTTGTTAAGTGACCCCCCTTTATTCCCCCGGCCGCCCCCCGCCGTCCCCCGCCCGCTCCTGCGCGGCCTCCTGCGCCACCTCTCGCAGCAGCGCGGCGAGGTGTGGCCGCTCTCAGGCGAAGCACTCCATGCCTCCGCCTAGGCCCGCCTCGCCCTCTTCCATCTTGTACATCGCGATCAGCTGGAGAATGTAGGTGGTGAGTCATCGTCATCATCATCTCAGCCGGAAGACGGCGCCCCATAAAGGTCTATCCACAAGGCTCAGTGCCGTGTCAGGGACGGGGCCGGAACGTGGCAAATGTCATAGAAAATCGTCATCGTCATCGTCACGAATCTAAAAAAATATCGGTACATACATTTTCTATGACATTTGCCACGTTTCGGCCCCGTCCCTGACACGGCACTGAGATGTGTGGATAGACCTTAAGTTTCCAAGGTGAACGGTCCTGCCTCCGCATGACGACCGTAGATAAAATAAACCGCGCGACATAAAACGTCGCCAAAAGTAATGTAGTTCTTATCTTCGCGCGACATAAACTTGGATCCTATTGGCGGTCACTTTATATGTCGCGTGGTTTATTTTATCGACGGTGTGCTCATGCAGCGGGGGCAGATCTACTTGCATCCACCCGCGCCCAGACCAAGAGGAGAGCACCGCAACCCAAAGATGGCCACAGTACCACTATCCAAAGATGCAACGGCTATTAAGTAAGTAAGTAAAAACACTATTAAGCCCAACCCCGTGCCCGGTCCTCAGTAGAGGACCGCGAGGACAGCCCCAGCCAGAGCCGCAAGGCTGATGCTGGCTCCCGTTGCCCAAGGGCGAATGAGAAGACCCGAGATAGACCAAGTCTGTCCACCTAGTGGGAGACCATCCAGCACTACGCCTTCCGGCCCGTGGTCGCCATTCGAGAACCTTTCTTCCCACACACAAAAGAGTACACGAAAAGCGGGGTGGGGACACTGTCAAGCAAAAATCTCTTTATGAGACTCCCCAGTTTGGTTAGGACATTGAAGGCTGAATCATCTGATTGTCCGAAAAGGAAGATAGATAGATAGATAACTCATTTATTTGCCAACAAACAGTACACATAACAAAATTACATACAAAGAAGACATACTTAAGCTTAGCTACCACAACGCGACGCAATTGTATGTATACTGTGCTGGCAAAAAGGTTCTGACTCAGCAAAATGTCGCAGCCAGGCTACGACGCTGATCATTCTGCCAGAACCCAGGGTACAGTCGGCAGCACAAGATGATTCCGTGCTTCGGAGGGCACGTTAGCCCGTTGGTCCCGGCTACTATCTAGTCGTTACATGAGCCAAGTCAGTGGCCTTTGGCGGCTCTATAACACTGACACCAGGGTTTGTGAGGTTGGTTGTCAACCTCGGAGGCAAAGACTAAAAATACTCACATTATCGAGATCCTTGGATAGTTCATCGAGCTGTTTGTCGTGGACAACTTTTAACTTTTCCTTTTCGCGATTATGCTTAATGGTTTGCGTCTGCGAACAAATGAGAGTATGAATTGAAGCAAATATTCTAAGTTTGCCATATCTGTCTGTCTGTTTGTTCCACATTCTCGTGAAATTATGTGAGCAGGTTCTATAAATAATATCGATATTTTTTGTCGAGTCGGTTTTTGTTTTTTTTTTCTTATAGCAACCGTGTACCCATTGCGGAGTTGGGGTTGAAAATGTAAAAAAATCATAAATAAGCCATTTCGTAATCAAAATACTCGCGAGGTCTACAGCTCACAGAGCCACTGGTAATATTCTGTGTGTCAAATATTCAAATTCATTTCACATGTTCGTCAACTTTCGAGGTATTCGGCCCTAAAAAAATCCCCTCCGAGGGAGGAAGCGATCACGACTAACAGTCAATTTTAGTGGTTTTTTATTCGTCATGGTGTTAGGTAGGCACTAAAACAGGACTAAATTTGACAGTCGTGAAGTCAAAGACAAAAACAAAACCGATGATCTTGGGTCCCTTTTCAATTAAAAATGATAGAAAGTGACAGGACTAATTTTGGTTTAGTTTAGTTGGGCGTATGCCGAATCGACACCATTGTCACCAAGGTAACACAAACCCTACCTTTCTTTCGTCCATGAACTTCTTGGTGTTATTCTGTTTCTTCTCCCTGAGGCGGCGGTCCTTCTCCTGTTTGGTCTTCAGCGTCTTGTCGTTGGCGACTTCCTTGCTGGTCTCCACGCTGATCTTGGCCTGACGGGTGTTCATCTCCTTTAGCTCCCTAGGGAATATATTGTTTATTTTATTAAAAGGTTTCACACAATCTTTGGTGTTACAGTGACTATCCTTGGGCTTGGTAAGGTAAAGATTCCTAGAAGTGATACTGAGTAGGTATAGGGAAAATGCATAAAAAAAAAATAGTTTTTTCATAGTTCATCTGAAAGTATACAAAAATAGAATACTGACAGTCAAAACAGAATCGAAATTGATCACAAAACAAACTAGATACAACATTATAAAACAAATATATCTGTCCCTCGAAAACAAAATTTCTTTGGCTATTCTATGGCTACTCGTCCAAACATTACCACATTCTGTTGTTCCTCACCAATCACTGCTAGTTTAGTCATAGGTAATTGAAAAACTTAGCTCCATCATTATGTAACTTCCACTTTCGGAGTACACAAAAAATAAAAAAACAAAACAGTTACAACTGACTTGTCATGTTTGGCTTCCAGCTGTTTCATCTGGGCCAGTTGCGTGGTCTCCATAAGCTTCTTGAGCAGCTCCCTCTGCTCGTTGAGCCTCTCCCGGGCGGCGGCCCACGCCTCCATGCGATGTCTTCCAGCCAACTCGCTCCACGCGACCGACTGCTCGCTCACCAGCTTGCGGAAGGCGGGGTCGTTACGGAGTTGGTCTTTGCTGGAAACGAAGACAGGTGTCATTATATTTAACATTATTTCAGCCAAAAGATGTCTATTACTGGACAAAGGCTTACCCCACAGATTTTCGTTTATTTGAAATTGATCCGCCCGCGGCTACGTTCGTGCTGTGTAAGATTTTCCCGTGGGAATAAGACTTTTTCACATAAAAAGTATCCTATGTGTTAATCCAGGTTACAAACTACCTCTATTCCAAATTTCATCTAAATCCGTTGAGGCGGAACAAACATCCAATCATCTTAACATCCAAACATCCTAATATATTTTCACATTTATATTAGTGTGAAGAATAAAGTCAAACATAAATAACGTCGAGGTTTTAAATTAACATGAAACTACCTAGACTAAACCAGGGACCTAGATAATTAGGTAAAACTTTGTTCTGTAGCATATGCTCGAAATAATATACGTAGTCATGGGATTGCGTCTAGGGTTATCGGCTATTGAAAACTGATATTTTATGAAAAAATCCCTGATTATCCAGTTTTTATTCCGGACATTTTATAACTAGTGACTCTGTGAGCTGTATATCTCTTTATATTTATTTTTTCCCCACAAAGATCCCCGACCTATTGAAATATATTTAACTCAATCATATTTTTATTATATTTATTTATTTAATTTAATTTTAATGATTGAGAAATGTGACCTGTGGAGGAAAACAGCCTCAGCGGTAGACCTTGAAAGCTGGCAACCCCCATTACTCCGTATTTTTTTAAATTTTCAAAACTAGACTCGAAAAAAAAAAGATTAATTTATCGAACCTGCTCACAAAATTTCACGAGAATCGGTTGAGAAACGCGACCTGTAGAGTGGAACAAACAGACAGATGGACAGACATACAAAAGCAATTTTGGCCAAGCTGAAACAGAGACGCTTCGCTCGCTAGATCAATAATATTAAAATATAAAAGTAATTAAATTCAATAAGCGGATTAGTCGGTACTACCAGGAACACATCATCATCATCAACATCAACGGCCCGTTACAGTCCACTGCTGGACGCCTCCTCCACTTAAGTGTTTGGTTTTGCCATAATCTCCACGCTTGGCAGGCGGGTTGGAGATCGCAGATTAAAAGGTTACTGTATCAGAGAGCGCTGCTGCCCGTTCCCTGTTCAATGTGTAGTTCCTAAGTCGCATCTTACGACACCCACGGGAAGAGTAGGGGTTGGTGACAAATGTTTTCTACTCTGCCGTCACCACACGGCGGAGCACAACAGCTTATATTTTATTTTTTTCAAAAATTCAGGACTCATTCGAATCTTTCCTGATTTTCTGATAGGAAAGCATTGAACTACTCACCTCTTCCCCTTGACGGTCTTCTCCAACGAGGAGCAGTGTTGCTTCTGCAGCGTGGCCTTCTCCTTGGCCTGTCGTTTGTTAAGAGCGTCCACGTCCTTCTGCTGCTTGCGAGTGACCTTCTGGAAGCATTGAACGACTCACCTCTTCCCCTTGACGGTCTTCTCCAACGAAGAGCAGTGTTGCTTCTGCAGTGTGGCCTTCTCCTTGGCCTGTCGTTTGTTAAGAGCGTCCACGTCCTTCTGCTGCTTGCGAGTGACCTTCTGGAAGCCCTTCTCTTGCCGCAAGGATTCCACTGTGATGGGCTCGAAGACTAGCGGCTCTGTAAAAGGTGTTGCGGGTTTCGTTACAGTGTGATATAAAGGATTAAACTTAAACAGCCAGCAATAGATTTAATTAACAGCCTCTGTGGCCGAGTGGTCGAGATTTCGACGCCCATTACGGAGGTTCCGGGTTCGATTCCCGGTGGGGACACTGTCAAGCAAAAACCTCTTTGTAAGGCTTTCCCCAGTTTGGTTAGGACATTGCAGGCTGAATCACCTGGTTGTCCGAAAAGAAAGATGATTCTGTGCTTCAGAAGGCATGTTAAGCCGTTGGTCCCGGCTACTATCTAGTCGTTACATGAGCCAAGTCAGTAGCCTCTGGCGGCTCTATGATACTGACACCAGGGTTTGTGAGGTCGGTTGTCGACTTTACAGACCACACGATAATGATGATGATGAAACTTGTTGAATAAAATAATAAAAGCTAGGTAATTGTATTCATTGTTAGTTTTAAAAACTCATAGAGTACGAGCTACTTCTTTAGAGCAGTCTGTTTGACTTGCACTTATGAGAGTCGAAGGAAGAGAAACTGGGAAAGGCTATTACTCAGAGGTATTTTCACTCGTTTTGAAACCCACTCCTAATTGGTACTTTAACAACCATTTTCGTTCAGAATAATGACCAAGAGTATAAGAGAAACACTTTTAGGTTAAACGTCAGTAGGAGCGCCACCAATAGGGGATCGGATTGTTCACCATATTTTATGAATTTACCATATTTTATGAATTATTTTTAAAATATAGATTAGTAGCAGACGATTCGCGAAGAAAAAAACAGAATCGGTTGAAAAACGAATTTACAGTGATTTTTAAAAGTTTCAATATGTCTGTCTCTTTCAAAAACGATTTTTTGTATGGAGATTATATGGCGTTACTAACAAATGACGTCTGGGTATGTGCCTCTCTGTCTAATCTTGAATTTCAAACCTTTATAACTCGGTCAATTTTAAAGATAGAGCAAAAATTCTTTTAGTGTTCGATAGCAGAAACTAAGAAGTTTGGATTTATAAAATAAAATAAAAGTAGTCCGATCCCCAATTGAAATAAATCATCTACATATTGTCAGTGACTTCGATCGAAATCTTAATGTGTTTAACGACAATAGTAACCACTTTTAACAGTTACGACTTACATAACTTATTGATTATATTTAGGACTATAAAACAATAACTAAAATATATTTGTAACCCTTCTATTGTCGTTAAACACATAATAATTTCGATCGAAGTCACTGACAATAAGTAAATGATTTATTTCAATTGGTGGCGCTGCTGCAGCTGATATTTAACTTTAATGCCCGTCTGCTTGCCAACTATTTAAACTTTAATGTATCTTTAAGTTTTGCTAATAGTTTCATAATGGCCGTTCTAGGATCGCCTCCAGTAGTATAACGCCTATTATTATTTCCAGCCAATCATTGTCATTCATTGTTTCTGTAACCAATCACTCCGGTTTGTGTCCATCGTAAGTCGTGTCGAGAAAAGAGGGTGGACTTTTTTTTAAATGCTTGCAAAAAATATAAACAAGCTTTTTTATACAAAGTTACATGAAAAAAAAAGCTTGTAAAAGGGAAAGGCCATGCCATTCGTCTTACCCAGCAGTGGTCATATAGAATGATAGAAATGTTAAAAATAGATCTATAAAATAAAATTATAAGTAGTGGGGTATTGTAAATCTTACCATAGTAGTAGGAGATTGTATTCCGAAATCGCAGCATAACGCTCAATTCGATATACTGCGCCCGCGGCCGCGTTTAGTAACGTTCTTGTTATTTTACGACACCTCATTCATAATATAACAATAACTGAATATTTAGAACATGTTTAGTTTGCGGTGTAATTTATGAGAACTGTTATGCTACGATTTTTTTTTTTATTTACATGAGCTTTAGAAGTGACCACACAAGGATTTATATATGTACTTGAGTACGTCAATGTGCTTGCTTATTTGAGAATGCGAATTACATTGCATACAGTAGCTTCAGTCTTAAATAAGAATTATGTAATTCTATTTAAATTGCGACGGGTGGAACATTCTAACTCCTTTTTACTCAAACTTTAAAGAATTTCTCCCGATTTATTTAGAGTAACACTATAATGAAAGCAGATAATTGTTTCATAAGTATTCAATAAAATAAAGAACTACATTACACAATTTACACTTGAATTTACAATTTAATGATTACTTGAACGGAATTTAAAGAAATGCGCCTTGCAGCTTGTGACGGACATCATATTGTGACGGGTGGGACGAGTTACGTTTGAGGACACATAATCACGTAATAGCAAATAAAATGCAATCTATTGGTTTGTCATGGATATTTACTATGTTTTTCAATTGAACTATCTTACTAGACTAAATCTACAGTTTTTTTAAATGTTCAAAATCAACAAAAGATTTTGAAAAATATTTTTCTCTTTTGAATCTATTTTTCTCTCATGAAAAGTAAGTAAGTAAGTAACACTTAAAAGAGCATAAATTAATATTTTTCTATGCATTCATTTAAAAAAATATTAAGATATTTTTTTTATTTCGGCTATATTAGTGTTTTTGATCACCAATATCAGGCAAAACATTAAAAACTCCTTCAGTTGCGTAATGTTTTATGCCTTCAAGTAACTATTTAACTGGTTATACATACAAAAGATATAGGCAAAGTACCAACATACAGTAAACTTTTGAGACTATTATTATGAAATCGCTGACAGTTTTCACCTCACACCACCCACAAATCTTTTCGCGAGGGAGGATGATCCAGAAATATCTACCTTGTCATATACGCGGCGCGCGCGCAGCCGGAAACATACACAAGGCAGGCGCACCGTCTGCTCATGATCGCGAGTGATGGATTGCTTTGAATTCGCGTACCTAGTTAATAGTTATTTACAAGCGCTGACCTTGAAAGCAAAAGTATCTTGCTCTCTTTCACTCAATCCGTAATAGCTAAACAGGCGCGACGCGAGGAATCCCCTCCACTTCCAATGAGCGCACAAAACCCTTTGCTTGGGTTACGTTTAGAATAAATTAGGTACTTACGTACTTTCATACTTTTTTTTCAAACGTTCATATTTCGTTTGCACTCTCAATAATCAAGCTGGTTTGATACATCGCAAAAACTTGCCACAACGTGATTTCCAATGAGGGATTTTCTGACAGCTCTTTAAAAATAAAAATAATAGTTCTAATTAAGACAATAGATGGCGCCAAGTTTACTTCGTGGATTCTTTTTTTTTTAATCCTTTTATGGCCCTGGGTGACTCGCCGGATTTCTTGAGATCCACGAATCGGCAACACCCTCTACCGAAGTTTTATGAACTATTTTTTTGTTTGGCTGTCGGAAAATCCCCCATTCTCAATCCGTATGATTGAGTTTGCGTAAATTAGATGCTTTCGCATTCCTTGAAAATAAAATATGTAATCAATTTATTGAAATTCAGTAGCTCCGTAAATTAAAATAAATACCGTATTTAAAAAATAGTACTTATCTTTTTTTAGTCTGTGAAAGAGAAAAACTGCATACTCGTATATTATTTATCTTTTTCATACTTAACATTCTTTTTATAAACGCCGCAGCCAGCCGTTGACTAAAAGCAGAGCTGAACATATACAAAAAATTGGTCTTCGTTCTGTTATTTCTCTCTGTAGGCTTTCATCAGCTCGGCTCACAATCTAGTGGAGAACAATATCTGTCGCACTGACCTTCCTTCTTCTCCTCGAGCTGCACCTTCTTCTCCGCGGCGCCGGTCTCCTCGATGCCGAGCTGCTTCATGTTGTCGGTCCTCTCTTTGGCCGCGCCCATGAATGCGCGGGGGTCCGAGAGCGCTGCCATGAAGTCTGGTGACAAACACATTGTTTAACTATAGGTAGAATAACGTATGCGCTGGTAGTCCTATCGTTGCCTGATCTGTAATTAACGAACTAAGAACTTACCTAAATATTATGTTTCAATTTCTTACAGCGTCAAATTAACGATAAAAACCACCAAACACGTTAACCTCCGGCGTGACTTGAACCCACGACCTTCGGCCTATACGCAGCCAACTACACCACGGAGGGCATAGTGGCGCGCCGAAATTCGTTCTTGCTTGTTTTCTATGAAATTATGACGTCACCATAATAGGCAATCACTTGGCACGTTACAGCGTATTTTTTGTTTTTTGAAAAATCTTTCTATATAAGTTATATAAACTGTTAGCAAAGTAAAATTATGATAACTGTTATTTTATTACGCTTTCTTGGCTATTGGCTAAAAGTTATTTTAGATTAAAACAACATGGGTTTTTATAGTTTTTAAGTACCTGTACCGATACAAGTAGAATGTAGGGAGTCGTTATTCAGTGATGCAGATAAGCGATTTCTTGGCATCAACATGCACTTATGGACTTAAAAAAAATATCATACAACTTAGTATGCACGTATGTAGTGTATCTGTATCTTATGTGCAATAAAGTATATTCTACTAGCGGTGCGCCCGCGGCTACGCTCGCGCTATGTAAGATTTTCCCGTGGGAATAAGACTTTTCTCGGTAAAAAGTATTCTATGTGTTAATCCAGGTTACAAACTATCTTCATTCCAAATTTCGTCCAAATCCGTCCAGTAGTTTAGGCGTGAAAGCGGAACAAACATCCAAATATATTTTCACATTTATAATTAGTGTGATTCTATCAAGTAAACACGTTTTTATTTAAGTGTAGGTCCAACCAGCCGTGTGGTGACGGCAGAGTATTCTACATTAGTCACCAACCCCTACTCTTCCCGTGGGTGTCGTAAGAGGCGACTTAGGGACTACACATTGAACAGGGAACGGACAGCAGCGCTCTCTGATACAGTAACCTTTTAATCTGCGATCTCCAACCCGCCTGCCAAGCGTGGAGATTATGGCAAAACCAAACACGCGGAGTGGAGGAGGCTCATAGTCCAGCAGTGGACTGTAACGGGCCGTTGATGTTGATGTAGGTCCAACGAGTTATTTCCCATTTGTAGCATAAGGTACTGACCTTCGAAGCCATCAGGTACGTAGATCTTGAGCTCGATGTTGCAGAACAGCATGGGCAGCGACATGGGGAAGTTGGCTTCAGTTCTTAGAGAGATGTGCCTGTATCCAGCCTGTAGACCGTCCAGAGGCAGAATGCGCTGTCCTAAGAGCTTGCCATTCTCATCGTACACTCCGAAGCGAAGAACCGCTAAGTCCGGAAGCACGACCTGAGGTTAAATAACTCGTTATGAATGATTTTAAGCAATCTATCATCATTATTGACGGCTCCGCAGCCGAGGTGGTAGTGTATCTGCCTCCGACGCACAGGGTCGCGGGTTCGAATCCCGCCCAGGGCAAACATTCGTGTGATGAGCACTTGTGTTTGCCTTGTGTCTGGTTGTTGTTTATCTATATAAGTATGTATTTATCTATTTATGTAATGTATATCAGCTGTCTGGTACCCATAGCACAAGCTCTGCTTAGTTTGGGATCAGATGGCCGTGTGTGAAGATGTCCCCACATATATATTTTTTTAATCTAACAGCTTAGTAGTCTAGCGATTCAGCTTTCAATATGGAGGTTCTGGGTTCAAATTCCTTCCGGTCGCAGTGAGAATAATTTGCTTGCCCTTATCCCATCATTTGTGGTCGGCGCAGTATGTTTTCTTCCTCCGTACATCCCTATCAGCCATCATTTCAGAATACTATGTTAAAATAAAAAAATACTTTATGAGACTCCCTGATCACCTGATTGTCCGAAAAGAAAGATGATTCCGTTGGTCCCGGCTACTATCTAGTCGTTACATGAGCCAAGTCAGTGGCTTTTGGCGGCTCTACAACACTGACACCAGGGTTCGTGGGGTCGGTTGTCGACCTTATATCACGATGATGATGATGTTGATCCCCAGTTTAGTAACTTGTTAACCCACTTGTTGTTTTTGGTGTCCATAAAGTATATTTAGTATATAAAAAAGTAAGATAATTTCGGGTTTTGGAAGACACTTTAAGCCGTCGGTTTCGGTTAATATCTTCGAAGATAGTTACAAATGCCAGCTCAATAATTCTGATACCAGAGTTTTTGGGTTCAGTCGTCAACTTCTTTTGTTTTTGTCCTGGACGGGATTCGAACTCGCGACCCCGAGCTTCAGAGTTGAGCCACAGAGAGGATACCAACCTTACGGAAGAGGAAAGGCTCTTCGTTGTAGACGGGGTTGAGTCCGTTAGAAGGCACCATGCGAGTCCGGAACTCCTTGCGGATGGTGTCTGATGGCAGACCGTACATGTCCACTTCCACATACGTCCCGATCTTCTTGTCCGACAAGAACTGCCCGGCTATCACCTAGCGGAAATGAAAAAAGAAGAAAATGAAGTAATTAATATGTATCTTGTTTGTCAATATTTTTAAACTTGACACTAATAAAAATAAGCACTTTAAAACTAAATATTTCTGAAACGTACACTAGCATCGAAAAATAGTTTTAGCAAACCCCCATTATTTTTGAAAAACCTGTCCAACGATACCTCACACTATAAGGTAATCGTGAATAAAAAAAAATAACCTCCAATTCACGTGTACTAGAGGAACCCTGACAATTTTTTTTATAGATTTTATTCTTCATCTTTGTCGGCATGATTGACTACGGAACCCTAAAAATGCAACCGTATCGACCAGGTTACCTGCACGGAGCACTGCGCCGCGATGACGCCGTCGACCGGCGCGTCGGCGAACGGGTCGAAGCTGCGGTCGGCGCGCCGCATGAAGTCCGGCTTCAGCAAGTACCCGCAGTTGCCGTTGTACTCGAACTTGCCCTGGTTCAGCTGCATTGGCAGGTCCGACGTCTGGAAGTTCAGCGAGACCATCTGGCAGCCCGCGTTCCAGAACACCTGGGGACAAAACCTGTTGTTTAGAAGCGTAAAAGAAGACACATATCAAAAACACCATAGTGATGTAGTGATGATGTAGCTTCAAAACGGCCCGTTACAGTCTACTGCTGGACTATGAGCCTCCTCCACTTAAGTGTTTGGTTTTGCCATAATCTCCACGCTTGGCAGGCGGGTTGGAGATCGCAGATTAAAAGGTTACTGTATCAGAGAGCGCTGCTGCCCGTTCCCTGTTCAATGTGTAATTCCTAAGTCGCCTCTTACGACACGCACGGGAAGAGTGGTGACAAATGTACTCTACTCTGCCGTCAGCACACGGCGCGCCCTCGCACGGAATGTCCTCTTTGCTTCCACTGAATTACCCCATCAAGAGCCTTAAGCTTACCCTTTATCAAGGATTCATTTGCAAATGAACATGACTCTAGTAATGGCTTTTATTGGGAATTTGTCAACTTTAAGACACATTTGGATCGCTTTTAAAGCTGGAAAATTGGTAAGTACTAATTTACGCAAACGAAGATCGAGAAATTAGATCAAATTAGAATATACTTTATTGGAGACAAGAAAAACAGAACAGTAAAACATACATCATGATGCAGCTTAGAGATGAGAGATCCTGTGACCCTATTGACCGACCTGAGGCATGTAGTTGGAAGAATCAGCCCTGGTGCCTTTGGGGTAGATGCGCGACATCTGCCGCTTGTTGTAGTTCACGAAGTCTATGGCCGAGGTCTTCAGGTAGCTCATGCCCGTCGTCTCCGCGAACGACGACATGTTGTGGTGGATGTTGCGCTCTGGGGAGGTAAGCAAGATTGATTTTAAAATATATTTATAATTAATAACACAAATATCTACACACATATCTATCTAGTTTTTATGACATTTATTATGCTGAACTTATAATTTTCGGGTTTTTATTTTGGGGGCGCCCGCCGGTGGGTGCAAGTAGCGCAGTACCGTTCACGTCGCAAACCTATGGGGAAGCCTATGTTCAGCAGTGGACGTCTTCTGATGATGATGATGTACTTACTCGGCGGAATGCTAGTATGTTTTTCTATTTGATTTGCGTACGACTGAACTTCTATCTATTTCTACTCTTCACACTGCTGAGTGAGTATAAGCCTCTTCTTTTTTTTTATAAAACGGAACAACATATTTAATATCAGAGCCCCGTTTCACGAAGCAAGTAACAAGTTACAATTTGATATTCATTGGTAGCTAATTCACCAAAACTGTAAGCCCTTATCGTTTTACCTCATTGTCTACGCAATGTACATCAAATTGTACTTGTAATTTGTAACTTGTAGCTTCGTGAAAAGGCCCCCAGGTGGTTCAGATATTGGAGGAATTTGGAGGTTATTTGTTCCTACTTACTTAAATAAAAATAATAAGAAAAAAACTTCTTAAATACAATTTTTTGTAAACTTAAGTTCACAGATAAACAATATTAGTATTTGTATAAATACGAGTATTCTACTAATTCCAAAAGGATTTACAACGTAAATACTTACTATCAGCCTCTTCGAAGCTCTGGAACTTGATGGGCTGCGCGTAATTGACCATGGAAGACAGCCAGGGGTGCACGTTGGTGGTGGAGCCGGTGTATGCCACTGGGGGAGGAGCATCGTCGGAGGCCGCCGCGGCTTCCGCCACTATTTCTTCAGGCTAGAAACAGATCATGATTATTATGATACTAATCTGAGCCCTCACGGGCCATTGTAAGCTTAATAAGCATCTAAACGGGATGGATCTATCTGAGAACCCTTACTGTAGATTCTGCGCAGATGACGAGGAGACTTTGCTCCACATCCTTATAAGAGTGCGATGCCCTCGTCAATAAGAGAAGTACCCAAAATTGCCATCCAGGAAGCCCAGGTTTTAAGCCCCGTATCGACCGTCGGCTTCTTCAAAACTGTTGGTCTAGAGGAGGCTATTTAACACAGGAGGGCCGACTACAATAGATCCATCTCGGGTCGCAGTGGTCATTGGGACATAATTTGCTTGATCACTTCTACCAAAATCATAAATCATAGGAACAGATAATTACTACATGAATACTACAGTACAGATGAGAGTCCGATGATGCAGATTTTGGAAGGATCGATTTAAAGTTTTGTTTATCCACTTCTCCTCTGGCTATCCGGGACAAGTTGATCTACTTTAAAATTTCAATGAAATTGAAGTCTAATCGATATATTTGCGCAGCGAATTTATGAAAACTGACTGCAACATGCTGAGTTAGGGCCGTTTTGTGGATGTGGTACACTCGCCTAAATATTATGTTATATTTAATGATTTAAGCATACTGTAAAAACTGTGTATTGCATTTACAAATAAACGATTTATCTATCTATCTAAAAGCTGGTTGTTTCTCCACTTCTTCAGGCGTTAGTTCTCCATTAGAAATACCTTCTTATCAGGCACGGCGCAGGCTGACGCGTCTTCTTTAACCTCGTCTTCGATGACGAACTGCCCTTGTCTGAACAGCTCCAGTTCCTGCTTCTCCACTTCAGGCTTCAGCCGCTTGTTCTTGATCAGGATCTTCCGCTTCAGAGCTGATGGAGGAGGCAGGGGCGCGCCTGGTTCCAGCTGTAAGGAATTAAATTGTGTTATGCTTGCATGCATTTGCTTGAGTATCATCGTTCGTGTTATACAACGCGTTAGCTAAATACTCATTGATTTACAACAGGCCTAGATATAGCGCGTCATACAAAAATACACTAGAAACATGTCACCTATTTGAAAGTACGCTGGGATTAAAGAGTGGCATGTGTATTTTATTAATTGCAACCTTATTGTCTACCATTATTGTAGTATTTTTATTGACATGTACTGCGAAAATGTTTTCGAGGGCCTCAACGTGAGAGAACTCAGAGTCTTCACAGACGGCTCCAAGACGGGGACAGGTACGGGTTCTGGGGTCTTCTCAGAAGACCTTAATATAAGAACCTCATTGCCGCTGGGACGGTTCAACACAGTCTTCCAGGCTGAATGTATGGCGATCGTTCTGGCGGCTACAGCTATTCTGTCAAGGGAGGTAATAGAATATCCTATTCGAATTCTCTCGGACAGCATGGCAGTTCTGCAAGCTCTGAATAGTAACGTCTTTACGTCGGGGCTAATCTACGAATGCCATCGTCGACTGACTGAGGTATGCAAGCACAACCACCTAACCTTACAGTGGATTAAAGGGCACAGCGGATCCAGAGGTAATGATGGGGCGGACGAGCTAGCCAGGAGGGGCTCGGACCAGGATGCTATTGGTCCTGAACCTATCGTGCCTATCCCGGCAGGTCAGTATCGCTCCATGCTCAGGGACCGCACTACTGAACAACATAAAACCCACTGGACCCAGTGCGGAGACTGTCAGCAGGCAAAGGAAGCCCTCCCGACGGTCAATCATCGGGTAACACGTACGCTGCTTCAACTCAAGAAGCCACAACTACGAATCGCAGCCAGGGCCATAACTGGTCACGGTTCTTTTAACAGGCATCTGTTTAATATAGGTGTCACGGACAGCCCTTTATGCAGAGGATGCATGGAGAAGGAAGAGACGGCCGCCCACGTGCTGTTGGAGTGTCGGGGCGTGTCAATGTACCGGGCAAGGTATCTCGGTTCGCCGGGGACGATCTCCGAGGTGCTGGGTAACATCGGTGGTATGCTGCAGTTCCTCGAGGAGATCGGGTGGCTCGAGTAGTGAGCTACCCCACCCACACGCAAAATAGGCGCATCAGACGTCGGTTTGCGGAAACCAGCCCGCTATATCATACCACCATACCATACTGCGGAAATGTAGTGCTTGAGCACCGCTTTGCCGGCCCATTTTTTGAACATTCATGTTCTATCTACGCCTGTTGTAAATCAATGTAAATACTGCAAAACTTTTTGGGTGGTTGAGTTCCTATCTCTATCATAGATAGAGATGTGTGTGTGGCCTCAGCAGCCGGACAACATAGGCTATATAAAACAAGTTTATTTATTAAAGTGAAAATTTAAAATTCTATCCACATTTCCTAAGGTCCTATGTGAAATGTTAGCGCCCCCTAAAAGCATTAAGCGCGGTCAAAACGCTCTTAACACTGTAAATTAGATTAGAGAAGACCCTTTCGTAATGGAGTTTCATCATAACGCATTAACACTTTGCCTGCTTGAACTTCTACAACAGTCGCGCCAAACGAAACAGTATAGTACAGCTACAGCGCTCCAAAAAGAGAACAATTTTTTTTTCTCACCACTGGAAACATCAGTGATTGGTTAGAAAACGGCAAGAGGTGTTTATTTATTTATTTACGGAAATCATACAGCTTACATGACACATAAGACAATAACATTTGAAACATTACATTAGCCAATTAAGTTTTCACTAATTATTGATACAAGACATGTTCTTCTTGTTTGTCTTTTTTTTTTGTTATCATGAAGCATTGTCGGTCGCCATATTCAAATCATCTGATGCAAAATGTCCGATTCGCATAATATCACCGCGCAAAAATTTTTAGGCTTCGCAAAAAAGCTGATCAACCTACGCTACAGTAGTTTGTGAACGGTTGGCAGAGTTTTAAGACTTCAACGAACTGTGGTGCATCTGGACATTTTGCATCCCACAGTTGCTCTCCAACCGATCTTGGGGTGACAGCAGTGCCTGTGATTGGCTAAAATTAACAGTACATATTGCCAAAAATTACATTCGTTAAGCACAGAAACAGCATCTTCATTTTTTTTTCACTCTCGTATGCTTTACAAAACGAGTGAACAAACTAAAAAGTTTTGGGCAGTCAACGTGTTAATAACTACAGACGACTCGAGTGTAAAAGTTTTAGACGTACAGCCTTACATACAGCTAAAAATAATTATAACTATAGCCTCGTGCATGTTTATTTAGAATACCTAGGTTTTAAGCTATTGTAAGTACTACAGTCAGCACATGCGGCTAGATACTACGAATAACGCCCCTACTGCTACAAAACTGCTGGATCTACAATTAAAATTATTACATTGGAAATATTGGAATTAATAACTTCTATACTTAGACACCATAAATGAAATCGATAAAAATTCATCATTCGTGGCTTGGGTTGGAACAGTGCATTTTCAAATACGTATTCTTTTGTTTACGGTGGTGTAAGAATCTTGTTCTATTGCTTGCCTATCGTTATTAATATACCAATAATGAAGTTGACAAGAGAGCTAACAGAAGCGTTTCGTAAAAAAAAGTTTATGATCTTAATGTTACTGTCTGGGTACTATGTAAAATTAACTCCAAATAGACTCTTAACCTTAATCTCAGCTTTATATTGTGTAACAGTTACTGCAATGATATGTGGACCGTTACTGCACCAGGGGGAAAGAGAAATTAATTACTACCACGTTTTACTGAATCACGCATTTGAATACGTCTTATCTGTTACTATTTCATTCTTCAGTTCAAAATGTCTCCCAAATCTGTTTTACGAGTTAGATAGCTTCGACCGATTCTCAGGATTTGAACAAAATAAACGCAAACCTTTTTTATCTTTTGGATTCTTTTTCGCGATATGCACAATACATTTTTCTAACCATTTTCTCGGCCGGCTTCAGTTTACTGTTTATATTTTAAGAATAAATGAGCTAGCTTTGTTTCTCATAAATGATGTTGGAAAAATATTTGGGGGCTACGTATTGGAACTGTTCTTGCAAAGAACCAAATATCTTAGTCAGAAGGTGGCTGAAGTTCTAACGGAAGTGCATACGGACCAAATAACAAAAACAATGAAACTAAAAAAAACGTTACAATCGTACAAAATGCTGCTTAACATCTTAGAGCAAGTAGAAAGGCCAGTAAAAGTCAGAGTAAGTACAAAAACTAAATACGAAAGAAAATTAATTAAAATAAAAGAAAATTAGTTTGTTAAGAACTTTTTCGATTTCTATTCTGTCTATAAAACAAAAAATAAATGTTTGAATTGATATTATTATATCCTTTTTTTTTATGGCACTACTTCCAACATTTATTTTACTTTTGACAGGTCGAATACCAGTCAATTAGTGATGTTCTAGTGAGTTACTTATTCGATTTTTTATATCAATCGACTTTTTTAAGTATGAAGAAATTTTAATCGATTTGACACATTGTTAATAAAAAAAATAAGGACAATATATTAATTAATTAATATATAAATAATTTGAATATTTTTTTTATAAATCCATATTTAATTAAACTGCCTAACATGCACGCCGTAAATTGCACTCTAGCGAGAAACAAATCTCGCGTTGCAGAGAGCGACAGTAAATATTAAAATTTGTAAAAAAAAATATACTACGAAAAGAAATCAACTTTAATAATCTTCGATAATATAATCAATTTTTGAGAGCAAAGCGAGATGTCTGAACTCTGCTAAAGAAAGCGTCGTCAGTTCACTATACTGTGAAAAAAAAACTACGTTCATGAAATATTGCATTATTTAAGACTAGCTTTCCGCCAGCGGTTTCACTCGCGTTTAATGAGTTTTCCCGTAGGAATGAAGTGTTTTCCCGCGGTAAGCCTATATCCTATTCCAGGACCTAACTTATATGTGTGCCAAGTTTCATCCCGATCCGTCCAGTGGTTCAAGCGTGATTCGGCAACAAATATCCAAACTTTCGCATTTATAATATTAGTAGGATTCTTGTCTCATAATGTATCTGTCGTGGCCATATCGTAGAATTGACCACATCTTGAAATTATCGATCATTTCATTAAATGGTCACATTTCATGAAATTTTCACTGTCAAAAAGTGAATAATTCGTTATAAAAATGAGGAAGAAAAAAGAGTTTATGATGAAAAGTATTCTGAAAATGTGTGTCGGACTTAGAGAACAATAAGTACCAAACATAATTTAGATTCTTATTAAATATTTCATGGACGCCCTATTTTCACGATATGGCCAATCGTGAACGACAAAATCGTTAAATGTTCACGATTTAATGATCTGGTCAAATTTAGTTGCCCACATCATGAAATGTGACCATTTAATGAAATGATCGAAAATTTCACGAAGGGCATCAAACTTTATTCATTCATTTGCAGATGAACGTGACTCTAGTAATGACCTTTATTGGGAATTTGTCAACTTTGAGAAGAATCTGGGTCGCTTTAAAAACTGGAAAATTTGTAAGTACTAATTTACGCAAACGAAGATCGAGAAATTAGATCAGATTAGAATATGTGCCGTGTGGTGACGGCAGAGTAGAATGCATTTGTCACCAACCCCTACTCTTCCCGTGGGTGTCGTAAGAGGCGACTTAGGGACTACACATTGTACAGGGAACGGGCAGCAGCGCTCTCTGATACAGTAACCTTTTAATCTGCGATCTCCAACCCGCCTGCCAAGCGTGGAGATTATGGCAAAACCAAACACTTAAGTGGAGGAGGCTCTTAGTCCAGCAGTAGACTGTAACGGGCCGTTGATTTGAGAATATCAAACAAGAAAATCATAGAAAACAAAAAGACACAACATGAAGAGTGTACGTGTACAGAGTCAGATAGGCAGCCTTAGTATTGCAGTGGTAAGGTTCAATTTCTTACAGGTAGTTTTAGGGTACAAATTATTATTATTATTTAGAGAATTATTTGCCAAAATTTTTATGTGTTATCGTTTTTTTCTAATATGTGGTAAATATTTATTAATACAGGAACTAGAAATTAAACTTAAGCTAATCAAAATCACTTCCTTTTTTCAGTTTCTAATCGTGACTTGCATAAACATGATTCAATCAATATTAAAAAATTTGGCATTCTGCTTTTTGGTAGAAATGATGAATAAAGAAATCGATATTATTCAATTGAGCATTATTAAAGAATATACTGTCACAGGTTGGTATCGTTGTCTTAATAAATCTCTATCATCTATGTGTTATTAAAAATACGCTATTTCACTGTATCTGAATTTACCGCTTTTAATAAAAATATAGATAATTATAAATATATATTAATAGCATTGACGATTCGCAAAGTAAAAAGCAGAATTGGTTGAAAAACCAATTTACAGTTAATTTTAACGTTACAAAAACCCCGACATTTTTCCTATCGATATCGCTAACCAAATAATTTGAAAAAAAAAAAAAAACACGCAACCACATCCCAAGTGAACTGGAAAAGTTTCTGTCGATACTGTAGTCTGTCGATTTAAGAATAAAGAATATTTTTTTATTCTTTTTTATTTTTCTATTTTTTTAAATTTCATTTTTTAGGTACAGTTTCCTCAAAAATTCATAAATAATTCCTTGTTCTTCTTCTTCAAATTAGCCCCTAAAATATATTTCATGTTTCAGGCGAGTCGGAGCGCGAGGAGTTGCAAGATACGCTGATGTTCCTCCAGCAGCATCCGCTACGGTTCACCATGTGGCGACTGTTCCCGCTCGACATCAATCTGTTTATTGACTTCGTGGCTTTGTTCGCTAACTTATTTATCATCATTGCTCAGTTCCAAAAACTAATTTAATTGTCTGATATGTGTATTATATATAAGTAATCGCACTAAAATGACGGGAAAGTGGTTAGGACTACACGGAATTTTAACTAAAAGATAGATGTTACACGAAAGACGTATTTATTTTCATTTGCTAAGATCTTTTCACACGCGCAGTCTAACCTAGAATCAGCTCTTTTTTCTCATGCCAAAACTTATCTTCCTAATTCAAATAAATCTAAATGTTTACGGCCAGCAACAGGCATAGAGGTATAGGTATGTACACATACCTAACACATTGCACAGTGATTTTCGAATCGGCGTTATTTGTATTCTCTCTCTCTCATGTAGAATTACAAGTCTACAGTATTTTCCAAGGGAAAATCCAAGACAAAGTAGGCGCAACTCTTAGCATCTGTCTGTTTGAATTTTTGTGTGTATTTTACTTTTAGATAGATAAATAGTAAAAAGTTGACTTTTTATTATTTTGTTGACATTTCTTTCTGCTATTTGTGTGATTGTGTTGTACGCTTCAATAAAGTTTTTACTTATTAATAGGTTATTTAATTTATTTTTTATTGTACTGTTGATGCCTAAGATACAAGTAAGAAATATATACTTAGTGTATTTTTTACTTACAATTCTTAGAGCGTGTAATTCTTTCTTAATTTAAGTTCGTCCGTCCTTTTCACCTTTTAAAGATTAAAAAGAGACAGGAGAGAGATGGCCAACCTAATATTAGAGCTGTCAAACATCAAATTTTAACCTTATGGCCGCGTCGATTGCAAAATTTTAGAGAGCACTTAAAACATGCGGCTTAAAAATATCTTAATCTGACAGCTACGCCTTTAGTTCATTTGTTGCGTTCATTCATTCGTTCATCTGAATGTATCACCTCTCTTTCATTGGTCTTAAAAACAAAAAGGATAGCTGAATTTTAAAATTGGAATTAAAGCATGTCTTCCCGAATCGGGGCCATTGCAGTTATATTTTGTTTCAATTTTGATTTTTGTACTTCTGTACTGTTTTTAGATTAAGTTTTATTGAAATTAAATCTTATCATATCTAGTAATTAAAATGAAGACACTTACCGGATAGTCAGGTAGCGGTTCTTTCAGCAGCAAATCGCCCAGGATCTCATCACAGTATTTAGCCAGCTTATACTGCTGGGCTTTGCAGCAGTGGTTCTCAAACGACAGGATGACGGGGTAGTCCGACGTCACGAAGGCAGTGTCTCTCAAAGCGTAGATGACGTCCTTGAAGAGAATGTCTGTGCACATCGCCATGCCGTGGGTGATGATGGGCTCCTCGTCTTCTCCTTTGCCGTCCCAACAGTCCAGTTCTACGCATCTGGAAACGAATAACTGGATAAAGCTAATGTAATTAAATTAATCAAAGATAAAGAGCGTCGGTGGTCTAGTGGCTAGGGCCGCTGCCTCCCGTCCGGGAGACGCGGGTTCGATCCCCACCACGTACCAATGTGTTTTCGAATTTCGAATTCATATGTACGTTCATATCGACGCTCTTACGGTGAAGGAAAACATCGTGATGAAACCTGCACACTCCTGCGAAGAAATTCAAAGGTTGTGTGTGAAGTCGACCAACCCGCACTGGGCCAGCGTGGTCGACTAAGGCCTAATCACCCCAATTCTGGGTAGACTCGAGCCCCTCGGTGGGGACGTATATGAATTATTGATGATGAAATCAAAAATAAAATTATTAATTGCGTAAAAAAATATCATTTTTTATTTTCCATTTCTTGTCTGATTTGAAGTAGATATTAATAAAATAAAACAACTGCATTAAAAATACGTTTATCTTTTATTTTCCGTCTCTTGTTTGATTTGTTGACGATTTTATGTAAGGTCAACTCCCAAAAACAAGGCTAACTATTTGTCTCCGTGAATCTAACCTCAATCTACCTCATAGTGACCTCATACGAGTATGTTAAATCTTTAAAGTTGTTTCATTTATACTTGTGATTGTTTCCAAAGTTAAAGCCGTGTAGGATATTTTTATTTCATTTCATTTTAAAACAATTTTCTACCATTACAAAGGGGCTGGTGTCTCCCTTTAGGCTTTATAGGCCTGTGTTAGGAGGCACCGCTCTTCATCTGAATATAGTAATATAATATGATATGAGATTGTAACTGTGTCCCAATACATATTCTTTATCTATTAATTTATAGTTTATAGCTTAAGGCTGTACATATTATATAGTTTAAGTAATAATAACTTAAGGTACTAAAGAATAAATATTAACTATTCCTAAGATCTCGCTTGGTATGTGTGTGTGTGAGGGGGGGGGGGGGAATGTGTGTATGAGGGGGGGGGGTGTGTGCGGGAATATGAGAGGAACTGTCGAGTGGTCAGCCCTACGACGATTTCGTCTTGGGATCAGGTTCTTAAGCAACAGAGTAAAAACCACTCCATTGTCCACTGACCAGTCAACAGCTCCTCCACATTTAGTGTGTGCATGTGTGCGTGTGTGTGGGTGTGCGGGAGTATGAGAGGATCTGCTGAGTGGTCAGCCCTGCGACGACTTCGTCTTGGGATCGGTTCCGTATTCAATAGAGTAATTAACACTCTATTGTCCACTGACCAGTCAGCAGCTCCTCCACACGTGTGTGTGTTAATGGTTTTGTTTTTTGTATTGTTAGCCTTATAATTGCAGGTTCTTGTATCAAGTACTGTACTTAATGCTGTAGAGGCACAAATAAATAAATAGCACCACCAGACTTCAATCAATATCGAGTAAAGATTCTATGTCATTATAAGATCTCGTCTCCATCCATGCAATAACACGTTTTTTGCACTCGCGTGACTGCTGTGGATAAATATCTAGGTCCCTATTTAGGAGATTGTATAGGCGAGGAGCCCGCTTGGAAAGTTGTCTACTAGCAAAGGTGGTCTTTGTATTGGGAACATTAGCAGCAATATCTTTTCTCCTTTTCTGGGTGATCGAGGGATCATATGTCATATTGTTATGTAATCTTAGGACTGTATGAACAATATACAACTTTCTAACTGATAGCAGTTTAGTGAGTTGATATAGCTTTTCAGTAGAAAATCTCCTTTTTTTAAAATGCATTGTTTTTATAAGATTGCGTTGCGCTCTTTCAAGCTGTAGAAATTTTGTTTTAGCCGCACCATCCCAGATTGGTATGCAGTATCCAATGACCGATTGGACTAGTGCTAGGTAAATTTCCTTAAGGATATCCCTGCCATATTTATTGATGTTTCTAACTTCAGCGGCTGCTCCTGGAGCTATATGTCGGAGCGTTTTAAAAATCCAAGTTAGTTTTCTAACTCTTGACATGACATGATCGATGTGCGGGTACCAGGTCAGTCGCTGATCCACAAAAACTCCTAAGTATTTAGTATGTTCAACCCTTCGCAACAATGGGCATGCACAAAGGCTAGAAAGGTGTGGTTTACTATAATCATGTATTTTTATTTCAGGGTATGGCTGCGAGCTGTTGTATATTCCATAACAGATAAAATTAGATTTTTCAGTATTTAGCGTAAGAATATTATTGTATAGCCACCTATTTATTTGTACGAGTCCTTGTTCAGCGCTCACCTCAACAGCCCCCCAGGAGTCACCAGTGAACACGACGGCGGTGTCATCAGCATACGACAGAATTTTGGCGTTATTGACCGGCATTTCACATAGGTCGTTGATGTAAATGAGAAATAGGGTTGGGCCAAGAACGCTGCCCTGGGGCACACCAAAAGTCACCCCCTCGCATTCACTGACAAATTCCTCCAACTTCACTTTTTGCTGTCTGGAAGATAGATAATCTTCGAACAACTGAAGTGGTGTTCCTCGTATGCCAATAATTTCTAACTTGCGGATAAGGATGGGGAGCGAGACGGTATCGAACGCCTTCTTCAAATCAAGAAAAACTGATAAACATTTCTCTCCCTTGTCAAGTTGCCCGATAACGATACTAGTCAGCTCAGAAATGGCATCTTCGGTCGATTTTCCCTGACGAAAACCATATTGGTTATTGGAAAGTATTTTGAATTTCTCTAGGTAGTTTAAAAGCCTTTTATTTAGTAACTTTTCAAATATTTTTGAAATCGCAGGGAGAACCGAAATTGGTCTGTAGTTATTTATATCGTCTCTCTCCCCACCCTTATAAACAGGTGTAATGAGCGATAATTTAAGTGCAGTAGGGAAGATACCCTTGTCAAAACACAGGTTTACTGCATGTGTGATTACGGGAACAATTTCAGCTTTTGCAAATTTCAGGAAGGAAGTCGGTATATTATCCCAACTGGGTGCACTTTCTGATCTAAGACTCATTAATACTGAGTTCACTTCATCCTGATCAGTATGAAGAAGGACAAAGGAGCTGGAATGGGCAGGTAAGCTGTTTAGGTAAGTATCTATTTCATAGTCAGTAGGTTGAAGTAGCTGAGCAAGGTTTTTACCAACATTGGAAAAGTATTTATTAATATAGTCTGCCGAGGCAGTAGGTGACAATTTCAAGTTTATAAGTTCAGAGTTTGCAGTCTTATTTGGATTGGTATACGTAAATTGCTTAATACTTTTCCAAAGCTTTTTATTATTTTTAACAGTTTTGGTTAAAGTTTCTTTCTCGTATTTTCTTTTCATTTTTTTGATTAGTTTGTTGCAGAAATTACGATATCTAGTGTAAGTAATTTTTAATGTGTCATTAAACGGGTCATTTCTTAATTTATTCTGTAATTTATTTCGGTTTTTAATGCAGCGCAGGATACCCGGTGTAATCCACGGTTTCAATGTACGAAGCCTATTTGGAATATTCACTATCATCGTGCTCTCTTTCAATGTCTCGGCAATAGTAAATATCAACTGGTCTATGATTTCTGTAGGGTTGTCGCAAAATAGCAGTTCTGTGATGTTTTTATTTTTAAGTTGTTTCAGTGCTTGTTCAAAGTCAACGGTCGTTTTAGTTTTTATAGTAGGGGAGCAATTTTTTATTTTTGATAATGATAGGAGCGTAGTAAAATGGTCTGTAGTAGTGGTGCGCAGAACTGCTATATTAGCAAGGTGTTTCCTTTTGTTTATTTTTAGCATTACGTGGTCTAGGCAGTTTTTACCCCTTGTGGGGATAGTATGGCCAGCTAAAATACCATATGTAGAAAGCATATTGAGGTAGTTTGTTCTATTTTTTTCCTCGCAGTGGGGCTCACTGGGCTTTGGAGCTATATTTATATTGATGTCCCCTACTACTATAATATTATTCGATCCAGAGTCCAGCGTGTCCAGGTGCGTACTCAGTGAGTTTACAAAGGTGTCTGCATTAGGATTTGATGGGGATCGATATATACAGAGGACGGTGTTATTAAGTACATTTAGTTGTAAGCAAGACGCATGAGAAAGTTTTATCTCAGTGACTTTATAGCGTAAGGTTTTTTTTATATATACAGCAACACCATCATTTTGGTTTAACTGACATTTTGTTCAGCGTGCTGATGAAACTTCCGGAAAACTGTACCCAAAATCTCCAAATAACTGATTTGGCTTAAAGACCACTATGATACGAGACCAAAGACTTAACGTCACTCATAATAATAATAGTAATAATAATTTATTTATTTGCTAGAAACATGGTACATATAGTTACACAGTTGGTATAAGCATACAAAAGAAACCAACATGTTCTACCTATAAAATGAAGGCGTGCAAATATTAAAGCAAACAAGTCAAAACACATTAATTCGCTAATAAAATAAAATATTACAATAGAAGCTTGATACATCATCCATCATATTATAATCCATTGTATGTAATCAAAATAAATGTCAACATAATATAGAAAATAACAATACTAGAATAATAAATTTGCAGTCAAAAGTATCAAGTCAGTAAAAGTAAATAAGGGATCGGACTACTTTTTTTTTATTTTATAAATCTGAACTTCTTAGTTTCTGCTATCGAACACTAAAATACTTTTTGCTCTATCTTTAAAATTGACCGAGTTATAAAGGTTTGCAATTCAAGATTAGACAGAGAGGCACATACCCACTAGTGACGTCATTTGTTAGTAACGCCATATAATCTCCATACAAAAAATCGTTTTTGAAAGAGACAGACATTGAAACTTTAAAAAATCACTGTAAAAATTTTTCAACCGATTCTGTTTTTTTCTTCGCGAATCGTCTGCTACTAATCTATATTTTAAAAATAATTCATAAAATATGGTAAATTCATAAAATATGGTGAATAGTCCGATCCCCTATTATGTTATACTGGTACATATATCTATTTCATCATTTAAAAATTCATTCACACTGTAATAACATATTATTATACCATTCATATACCACTAGCTAGCGGTCACCTGGCCATGCTCGAAGTTGCTTAACTTTCCTAATCGAGAAGATGACTGCGTGCTTCGAAAGACTGGTTTACATGAGACAATGAAATTAAAATGATAATGATTATTTAAAAAAAAGAAAAGTACAAAAGATACGAGTCCTGTGGAGTTTCTTCTGGCCGTTGTTCTCCACAGAAGGCGTACACTTGTAGTGCACGGGCCATCTTGCTTTGACGTCAAAAATGATTTTGTTAAATCTTACTTCGTATAAAGACACTTTTATCTTATCGTTATAATAGAACTGAATAGAACTGGGATTTTTAGGCAAGACGAAAAAAACAAAGTCAAAGTCAAAATTATTTATTTCCATGGGATGTTATCACATCACTTAGATCCGTCATTACATTTTTTTGGGTGAGTTCACTAACACAATTGCGGAATCTGTGGAGAAGAGCTCACCGAAGTAACTCCACAGTCGTCAATTACAAAATTAATGCTTATTATATATCGAAAAAACCGGACAAAAGTATTAAGTCCGGACAATCAAGACGGATGGTAAATTGGTAACCCTAGCCTCAAGGGTTCGATAAATGAGCGGTTTTTTTTTATTATATCCCCCGGTAACAAGCCGGTCGGTGGGTCACGTGGTCGGAGCACGGGGCGAGGCCCGTGCCCGCCTCTGCTTAGTAGGGCTTCGTTGAGTAACCCAGTTCACGTTCTACTATTTGCCATGGTCAGAGTAGATAAAATATTGACGTCTATAACTTTCCTATGTAGGTTTATTACGATACAAATTCAGAAATGACCCCTGAACATTTTTGTTTTAAACATTATCAACAATCCACTAGGAGTTCTTTTTAACTAAGAATGATTAAATGATTATATAAGATTAAAACACACTACATTTTTTTAATGCTGATATTTCATTAATAGAACACTAGCCTAGGTAGGCTTGGTAACGTTTGGTAGAAAAAAGAAAAATTCAATCTTTTTTTAAAACTCCTATCTAAAGTACCTCCATCACAGAAATGTCCTTATTAGAAATAGTATTAAAAATACAAAAAAAAAATACAAAATACATTTATTTGCAAGAATACACATTCTTAATATTACATGTTGGGTATTCTACCTTAACTAGGCATGCAAATATGTCAATTTAATGTAATGAAATTCTAATAAATGTCAATAATGCTTTTATAAATAGCTAATGTTTAAAATTATTCAAATACTAATATAATAATAGTTCAAAATAAACCAAAACCATTAATGTGGAGAGAATGTCAGGACTTAAAATATAGTATAAATTCATTTATATGGTAAAAACAGTTTTCTAGAAGCCAATCTGTCAATTTGTTCTTAAAAATATGTACTTCTAATGACTTCAGTTCAGCTGGGAGTTTGTTGTATATTTCTATGCACAAATTATATACATTTTTTTTATAAATAAAAGAGCTACAAGACGGCTGGTAAAGTTTGTCCCTATACTGAGCTCGCAAGGGTCTAATGGTACGCTGATTAATTAAAGGGAAATGCTGAGGATTTTGTTTTACAAACATGCAAATGTTCTTGATGTACATACAAGCTAATGGCAAAATTCTATACTTTCTAAATATAGGTCTACAACTATCCATAAATGTAGCATTTGCAATAGCACGCATGCATTTCTTCTGCAACATGAATACTCTATTCACATCCACAGAATTACCCCACAATATAATGCCATAGTTCAATAGCGATGACACATATCCATAGTAAGCAGTTATGGCTGCCTCCGGTGACACAGTCTCTCTTAACCTACGTAAGCCATAGACAAAACGGTCAATTCTTTTGCACAGTGAGTCAATGTGAGATTTCCAATTGAGATGTTTGTCCAATACTAAGCCTAAAAATTTACAACTGTCAACTTCATTAATAATATTATTATTATAACTAATTTGTAATGTGGAAGGAGATGTCTGGTATGATAAAAATTGCATTATATTTGTTTTTTCAATATTAACTTTAAGATTGTTAACTTCAAGCCAGCTAATAACATTTTCGAGTGCTATATTTATATCATTTTGAAACAAGTCTTTGTTCTGAGATTTGATTAGGATAGTGGTATCATCCGCAAAAAGAAAACATTTATGCTTCATAGCAATAGGCAGGTCATTTATGTATATTAAAAATAACAATGGGCCAAGAACACTACCCTGCGGGACACCAGAAGAGTTTACAAGCAGTGTCGACCTAAAGCAGGTTTTGGTTAGACGATTTTGTGATTTTGGCTCGGAATCTATCCCAGTTACTTTTGATATTTCCACACATTGTCTTCTATCCCTTAAATAGCTTTCTATCCAAGAGTGTGCTTGTCCCCTGATTCCATATTTTTCTAATTTATTTAGCAATCTATCGTGGTTAACAAAGTCAAAGGCTTTACTCATATCTAAAAATACATATTGACAGCAGATCGATTGATTTTGGGATGCACGATCACCTTCGTCTGCTCTGGCAAGGAAAGTTGCATGCACCTGTGAAATCAGTTTCAACTCATCTACAGTTAGTGAGCAGTACTTGGCGGTACACCTCGGCGGTAATATTGGGCCAAACATTGGACCATCGCCATTATGCTTGACCCCCGCTTTGCGTGAAAGTGAATGGCGACGAGAGAGCTGGCTGCCTCATGCTATAAGATCATATATTAACCGTCTGTGACGCCCTTAATACCCATAGTTCCGACTTACGTACAGCCAGCGAGAAAAACTTGGCGGTACATCACCACGGAACTCTTGCCGCCGAATTGTCAGCCAGAGAGGTAGGTGTTGTGTGAAATATTGGGCCAAGCATTGGACCATAATACCCATGTAATTTCCACTTACCTACAGCCAGCGAGCAAAACTTGGCGGTACATCTCCACGGAACTCTTGCCGCCGAATTGTCGTCCGGAGAGGTAAGTAGGTGTTGTGTGAAATATTGGGCCAAGCATTGGACCATAATACCCATGTAATTCCCACTTACCTACAGCCAGCGAGCAAAACTTGGCGGTACATCTCCACGGAACTCTTGCCGCCGAATTGTCGTCCGGAGAGGTAGGTGTTGTGTGAAGAGTTGATGTAATAGTGGGCCAGGGGTTGGTCCATCTCCATATAGTTGTCCAGACGATCCAGGAACACCGGGGCATTCTCGTCAGACATCAAGTAGCGAATCAGACCGTCCTTTGTTAGACATTCTGTGGGGAAGAATTAGGTATATTTAATCAAATCGAAATTAAAAGGTGTCGCTTCGGAATAACTTAATAATAATAAAAAAAAACTTAATAAAAATCTTTATAATCTTTATTTTGTTCACACATAACTTATTCACAATAAACTGGTGGCTCCTTTTAAGGCTAACAAAGCCTGTGCCAGGAGTCACCAAAGATGTTGTTGAACAAATAATTATACAAAAAAAGAAAAAAGAAAGTAAAACTTATATTATTGGTGTCTAGGTATTCAATTTGGTTGCTCTATTTGTTCATGTAGATAAAAAAAATATTGTTTGAATTATAAATTATAAATTTAGTTTGTTAAAATTATAAATTATAAATTTGGTTTGTTAGAATTATAAATTTGTATGAGCAATGTTTAATGTTGATACTTTCACAACTTCAAAACGAACAAGATGTTTGGAGCAAACTTGGTTCACCTTTTTAGATTACAATCTAATCCACATCTCTGTCATAGAAATCTAACATAGGTACAAAAACTGTCCAAAAAATAAAATAAAATAAAAATTATTTATTTCCATAAGATTTTATTACATCACTTAGATCCGTCACTACATTTTTTTGGGTGAGTTCACAATGGCGGAATCTGTGGAGAAGAGCTCACCGAAGAAACTCCACAGACATCGCATCTTTTGCGTGTCTTTTTATAAATAAAATATTGTCAGTTACAAAATAAATGCTAATATTGAAAAAGCCTGCTACTCAAACAATCTATTCCCATGGACATCTGCCCTCTTCATATTTTTTATTTTCCTTATGACCCAAGTTCACGATACGCGATTCGGAAAGTTTTGCAATATGTTCAACAGCGGAACGAAAACCTTGGGTGTTGTTACATCTCGAGTTGCAAGCGAAAAGTATAGCCGCAAAGGGCACAGGGCAAGGACTGCTGTGTGTATCTAACAAATCTTTATATTTTTCCTGCTTGTTATGCTAGTCAAGCCCAATTCTATATTTAATAGATATACATCAACGTAAATCCATATAAAATAAAACATTTTGTATTACGTACTTTTCCAAAACTTTCATAAATTTCAGCGCCAAAGGTAAAATTTAAATTGGCGCATCTAATGGAAAAGAGTTGACTAAGTTTGGTTTTGAATGCCAACTGATACCTGTCCTACCCGTCCTAAATTTGGGCGAAAATAGGGTAAACTAGTATTTATTTATCTATTAGGGCGAAAATATATGCATATAAAATACTGGCAACTTGCAATGTTGTTTTTTATCCCATGCCCCTCATTTAATCTTTCACTCGTTCACTCAATGACAGTTTTGAACTCCTCGCGTTGTTGATAATAATAATTTCCGCGGCCCGGTTCTCATCGTACGAATAAAGGATCTTGTTCACTCGGTCACGTATTCTAATTCATCGCATTGCTCATAGGTGTCGATAATTTCTGCGGCTCGCTTCTCATCCTACAGCGGATATAGGATCTCGTTCACTCACTCAATAATGATACTCACTGGCAGTTTTGGACTCCTCGCATTGCTCATAGGTGTTGATAATTTCTGCGGCTCGTTTCTCATCGTACAGAGGATATAGGATCTCGTTCAGACGCGGGTCCCTCTGTTTTTCGTTCATGAAGTTGACGAACTGTTCCAAGTTGATGCGCTCCGACTTGCCTTGAGTACTGTGGGCGAAATATTGGTTTACTATTCATTTCATTCACGATAAAAATTCAACGAATACAATATGGTGTAGAAAACCTGCATACTCAAGGAATATCAGACAAGATTACGCCCCGGAGGGCGGGAGTCTGCAAAGACAAAGTTAGCCGGTTTGGTCACAACATCAGTGTCAAAGCGGTTGGATAGGACGGGTACACAGATAGTATTATGTTCCAAGATCATCACATAGGCTATTGCTATGGACGTAGCCGCGAGCGAATATAAATAAATAAATAAATAAATAAAAATGCTTTTATTTTTGACACATAACACGTTGCAAGGCTTTCCAGTAAGTAGTCAAGGACACTTGTAGTGGGAATGCCACGCTCTTCCATCTTAAGGTAACATAGTAAAGGATTATTAAAAAAATTTAAGACTTAGTAAATTAAATCTTAATAATAAGTTTCTTAGGAGGTGTCGTATATTAACATCATCAACGGCCCGTTACAGCCCACTGCTGGACTATGAGCCTCCTCCACATAAGTGTTTGGTTTTGCCATAACCTCCACGCTTGGCAGGCGGGTTGGAGATCGCAGATTAAAAGGTTACTGCATCAGAGAGCGCTGCTGCCCGTTCCCTGTCCAATGTGTAATCCCTAAATCGCCTCTTACGACACCTTCGGGAAGAGTAGGGGTTGGTGACAAATGTATTCTACTCTGCCGTCACCACACGGCGGCGTAATATAATAAGACTTAAAACAATTTTTTTTTAGTTAATGTGTTAAACATATATTATAACAAGTGAAAGTTGAAGTGTTAGTGAATGTTTAGCAGGGTGTAAATGAATAAGTAGTATCATAATATATACCTAGTGAAGTGTATATTAACAATTTTAAAGTCGTCATATTGCGCGAAACCCCTGCCGTGAGCAGGTACAGAAAAGTTTAAACAGTTTGCACATTGAACAAAACCGAAAAGTTTACAGAAGCAGTCCCTCGCTGTTTAGTAAATTTTAGATGAAAACAAAGCACTTAGTTCCACACGTTAACGGGCAGAAGTTAGCATCTGTTTGTTTGTATGTTTGTCTACTCCGGAGTTCTGACGTCGTCGTCGTTTGTTGGCAGAGCTAACAGAGCGGGCCAACTGAACCAGCCAACCGAGCTAGTGGACGAGGGTTATGAACCGTTATGGGAAGTTTGTAAGTGATAGTCACTATATATACGTTCGTGGGGACTGGATTTAGTCTGAACCTCAGCCAATTTACTGTACTGTAAAGTATTAGTCTTATATCTAGTCTTATTTATCAGAATCCAGAAACTTTCAGTATTAATAACACACATATCTACCGGGTTATTACCACGATTTTGGTAAATAACCCGGTAAATATGTGTGTTCTTAATATTAACAACCGCGAAAACGTAAAAATGTCATAACTTTCAGTATGCCTTAAGTACTTACATAGATCTAAACAGCTCTTCAATATCGTTCCTCGGGCAGATCTTGTGGTACAAAGCGTAGAACTTCTCAAACGTGAAGGCTTCCTTCTCCATAGCGTCGTTCTTCCCCGAGGGCAGGCCCAGGTCCGCCAGGCATTGGTAGACCATCTTCTCGGTCTTGCCGGAAGCGAACGTCCTGGCAACCACTTTTACTGGCACTTTGCCACGAGGGTCCGTTAGGAAGCATAGCCGCATCCAACTGGAAGAGTTCAGTGATTAGTCGTCTGAATTACGGGGGGGGGGGGAGGCAGGTAAGTTGTGATTTTTTTTTAGTATGTTAGGTGGTTTAATCCCTATGAAGTTTATATTATGATAAGAACAAAAAGTGACTACAATGTGGAGTAAACAGTGAATTAATAAAATATGATTGTTTCCGGGACTAATTTAATGAAAACCTTACATCTTTTTAGCAAATAAGATTTGTAACTCGTAACTAAAAAAGCGTAATAAGAGGTGCAGACCGCTACCTATCATGTTGAACATGTTTATTTATTTTTCTCTGACACAAGCCTCGGCCGCAATAACTCTTGCTGGACTCGTACACAATAAAAGTCCTCGCCTGCGCCTCGGACTTTAAACGTGCCTTCGTCCAGCAATAACTAATTTTGCGGCCGCAGCAGTAATTTACTATTTCTCCGACACGCTCGAAAATGTGATCATTACTGTAAAAAAAACAGTACGCGAAGTGACTCATTTTTGGATGAAACATTGCCCCATACAAAACAGCGGTCGGCAATGTGTCCTCAAACGGCCTAGGCCGGCAAAGTAACTTTCGTTCAGAAATTTCAATGTTTTTGAGTCTTTTATATAGCATACTCTTCATAAGTTTTAATGTTCTAAATTCAAATTTTATATGAATCGTACACGACTCGTAGTAATTTGAGTTGGCTGTATGCTCTGTATGACACTGGCACAAAACAAGAAGAAAAGAAAAGTGCACAATATGGCGGTTTGTAATTTTCGCCGCTTTTATTTTTATCGTACTATGTATTTATTCTGTTACTTATTTTTCATGATGGAGCTAATCATTGAATTGGGGAAATATTATAACAATGAATGGTTCAAGAAATCAAAGTAGAAAGTGATAAAGATTAGAAATTATAAGTTTAGTGCGATACAAGTAGACATCTAAATTCAAGGTACCACAATATTTTTAGTATTTTCTAATTTCCTCGCATATTTCAGAGAAAAGCACTATACAAGCCTCGGCCGCAATAACTCTTGCTGGACTCGTACACAATAAAAGTCCTCGCCTGCGCCTCGGACTTTAAACGTGTCCTCGTCCAGCAATAACTAATTTTGCGGCCGCAGCAGTAATTTACTATTTCTCCGACACGCTCGAAAATGTGATCATTACTGTAAAAAAAACAGTACGCGAAGTGACTCATTTTTGGATGAAACATTGCCCCATACAAAACAGCGGTCGGCAATGTGTCCTCAAACGGCCTAGGCCGGCAAAGTAACTTTCGTTCAGAAATTTCAATGTTTTTGAGTCTTTTATATAGCATACTCTTCATAAGTTTTAATGTTCTAAATTCAAATTTTATATGAATCGTACACGACTCGTAGTAATTTGAGTTGGCTGTATGCTCTGTATGACACTGGCACAAAACAAGAAGAAAAGAAAAGTGCACAATATGGCGGTTTGTAATTTTCGCCGCTTTTATTTTTATCGTACTATGTATTTATTCTGTTACTTATTTTTCATGATGGAGCTAATCATTGAATTGGGGAAATATTATAACAATGAATGGTTCAAGAAATCAAAGTAGAAAGTGATAAAGATTAGAAATTATAAGTTTAGTGCGATACAAGTAGACATCTAAATTCAAGGTACCACAATATTTTTAGTATTTTCTAATTTCCTCGCATATTTCAGAGAAAAGCACTATACAAGCCTCGGCCGCAATAACTCTTGCTGGACTCGTACACAATAAAAGTCCTCGCCTGCGCCTCGGACTTTAAACGTGTCCTCGTCCAGCAATAACTAATTTTGCGGCCGCGGCAGTAAAGTACCTAATTAAAGTTTTTAAGTATTTAATATTAAACTGACTAACATTAATATAAGCCTAAAGACGTCCACAAAGGACAAAATCCTTCCACTCTCCATCTTAAGAGGATTTTTTTTATCAAAAATTGTTTCGATTCTTGATTACGAAAGAACGCATATTATAAATGAATAACTTTAATTTTCCTTGCTTTAAATACGTTTACGTATATTTTATGCAACTATTATTATATTTTAATCTCACTGGTACGTTCAAGAACAAAATATGCGTTCATCCGATTACAATGCTATGCTATTTCCTTATTATAATTATAAACAATCTTAAATTTTCCTCAAAGTATGCAATATAATTAACATGTGTATATTCGTGAAGCGTATGTTCTGACCTCCACACAAAGTTCAATTTTCTCAACGATACGTTAACAATATCCATAACAAGGTAGATAATTGGCTTTTATACATTTGGATACAACATCGAGCTTGTTATAAAGCGTCTCCGGGCTACGGACGGGGTTCTTAGTTAATCGTGTTCTTTGAGTCTTTTGTTGAAACGAGTTACGTGCTTAGAGCTAGATTTACAATTCCGGTAAAAATGTTTATGTAGTGAATGACAATCTATTCGAAGCCGGAATATTTACTCCAAACTAGTATTAGTGCTTCCAATATCTTTGGAGAACTACTCTAAACTTTTTAAAATACCATCAACTTAGGTCTTTTTGATTTATTAATAAATAATATATTTTTTATTTCTGATAAAACATTTTGTGCAGCCGTCGTCGGTCACTTGCCGACACAAAACAACAGTCCAACATTATTGGCAGCACTGTAAAATTTTCAGACAAGTACTTTCACATTTTCACACCAATAACTTTTGATTTATAACGTCATGTAGTGCAGCATTACTGCAGGGTTTTTTAATAACCTTTTTGGTATGGCTCTTTTTTCTTTTGGCCGGTTTTTATGTCACATTTTCAAATTTAAAATTTTCTTGGTTTGACCTTTTTCTAAATTGTTGATTGTTTTTTCTGGGTTGTCGTCTGTCAGGAGATGGAAACGTTTTATCCCTTGAACGTGGTTGATTTTTTTCTCAATAAATATCTGTCTGCCTTGGGATACGGTATCTCTTGCTAATGCGGTGAATAATAAGTCGGAGTACTAATAAATCTGATATCGCTGATAATAAATATCGCGGATTCCTACTTTGGACCTGCCGGGTAAGTCTTGTGCTGTCTTCCTCCTGTTTTTTATCGACGTACTTTTTCTTTCCCTGACTTGGTCGGATGTCGATTATTTTTCTTTGGTAATCTTTACAGTGTATTTCCGGTCTCTGCGGCACCCACACGAGGGTCCCTCCGAGCCTTTCTCGTTCTCTCGCCGTGGTTCCGGACCCCTGAGGCCACCGGGCGTTGGACGTGCCTGGACCCCTGCGTTGTGCGCGCCCGCGCCCGTGCCAGCTGAGTGCCGCAGACCCGCGCTCCGGCTTCCCCCCTGGGATACTGCCCATCCTTTTTTAGCCTGTTTTTTGTATCAGTGTATTTTTGTATGCGGATTTTGCCAAATTTAAATTCTATTTTCTAAATTCTAAAAAGGCCCTTTAGGTTTCTCTGGCCCTCCTTTTTTGGTTCCCGTTTGGCTTTACTCTCCGGGGTACTCCGCGGTTTTGGTACACCTTCCTGCATCGATACACCACAACACAACACTACTCCAGCGACACGATATCGACGGAGTCCCCTCAGGACTCGACTCTCGGCTCATGCTTGGCAATTTCTAGGCCTTTTTAAATTGATATTATACCTTTCGGACAAATTTAACTAACTCTTTCTTTGTACACCTAAATTTAACGTTTCGCCTGTGGTCGTCGACCACAGGTTAGCTAGCCCTTTTTTAACGCTACAAATGGCGCCCGTAACATAAATTAAATTAAATTCTTTTCGTTTTGGTTGGAGAAGGGTGACCGATTTCCGGTCTTCCTCTAATTTATTTTCCCCTTTTATTATTAATTTATTTATTTTATATTAATATTAATTTTATATTAATTTATTTTTTCCAAAGTAGATTAAATGATGGATCCTACATTTGAAGATCCCATTACTGGGACGCCGCAATCGCGTACGTCCAATCCCTTTCTGACCCCTTACCCGCGTGTTGAAGCTGCGTCTTCTCCCCACGCATCCCACCAAGCCTCGGATTCTTTCCCTTCCGTCCATAACCCCAGCACACCTGCTCGCGCGTGGTCTTACCCGCCAGGCAAGACGGAGTCTCTCTCTAAATGGAACATCACGTTCTCAGGAGATACCTGTGTTCGGGAATTTTTCTCCCGCGTCCAAGAGGAGGGTGTCGCTCGTGGAGTCAGTCCTTCGTACGTAGTACTTCGGTTCCATGAATTACTTGATGGAAGCGCGCTTAAGTATTTTCGTGCGATACGTAGACCGAATCTCACTTTCCGTGATCTGAGAGGAGCCTTTTTGAGGACCTTTGATGTCGCCGACTACGATTTCAAGGTTGAACGCCAGCTCAGGGCTCTTAAGCAGAGGTGCGATCAATCGGTCGTTGATTACGTTATCCAGTTACGTGATTTGAACGCAAAACTCCGTTCCCCAATCAACGAGGAGGATTTTCTTACGATTGTCAAGTACGGTTTGCACGTTCGTTACCACCCATGCCTTGCTACCAACATCATCAAGGACGTGGACTCGCTTCTTGAGGTTGCTAAAAACTTCGAAACCTACCAGGAATCTGTAGCGGCTCCGATCTGTGTTGCTCCTGTGAACGTAGCTCCTCCTAACGCTACCACCCCGCCGGTTTGTTTTAAGTGTAATCTTTCAGGCCACGACTATAGAGGTTGTCCTAACGTCCCCGGCCTAATTTGCTTCAAGTGTAAACTTGAGGGTCATATGACGCGTGATTGTCCACGCTGTAACCCTGGTCGCTCCCAAAAAGAACTAAACTGTAGGGTCGGCAAAGATATCCCAGCTGTGTCGCCCCTTGTTCTTGATAAATCTACTGACAACCGTCTGTTTATTGAAATCTTTGTTGCTGGAACAACCGTCAAGGCTTTACTTGATTCCGGTGCTCAGACGTCTCTTATCGACTCAGCGTTATTGAAGAGTTTGGGCCTTGATTATTGCAGATCGATCCGGCCTCCTGTGGTTTCTGCAGACAATTCTCCCATTCGGATACTTGGCGGAGTTGATGTCCCGATTTTATTTGATGGGAAATCTGTTGCTCATCCATGTCTTGTTGGTACTGGTCTCCCTACTCAATTTATTCTTGGTATCGAGTTTTGGAACGCTTTCGGGTTAACTTCAATTATTAGCCGGAGGTTTAAAGGTAAGCGGTCCGGGAAGCTCTTCCTTCCAGGTTCTGGTGTGGGCCACAAACCATCTTCTAGAAGATGTGAGTTCCCAAGGAATCTAGCCGAGGTCAGGTATATCCACCCTCGTGCTGTTCTCACAGATGACCAGGAACGTCGTCTCCAATTCGCTATTACGGAATTTGAGGAGATCTCTTCAGACAAGATTGGTCTTGGCTGTACAGACTGTTGGACCCCCTATCAGACAACGATATTACCCGCTCTCCCCGGTAAAGCTCAAGGTTTTAAACGAGGAGATCGATAAGATGCTCGAGATGGGTGTCATTCGTCCGTCACGTTCGAGCTGGGCATCACCAGTAGTTATGATCACCAAGCCCGATGGCAGTATTAGATTTTGTGTAGACAGCCGAAAGCTCAATAGCGTGACTATACGTGATTCCTATCCCCTTCCTCGTATTCAGGATATCTTAGACAATCTACGCGGCGCGAAGTTTATGACCTCTTTAGATTTCCGTAGCGCTTTCTGGCAGATTCCTTTAGCCGACAAGGCTTCCTGTGAGAAGACTGCATTCATCGTTCCTCAACGTGGTTTATTCGAATTCGTCCGTATGCCTTTTGGTTTGACTAACGCGGCTTCCGAAATGCAGCGGCTTACGGATAGGATTGTCAACTTTGAATTCACGGCCGAGTCTGACGACTTCGTTTTCGGGTACGTTGATGACCTTATTTTAGTGTCACGTGATTTCGATAGCCATATCAAGCTCATCGCCAAGGTTCGTGATCGCCTCAGGGAGGCAGGCTTATCTGTCAACCTGAAGAAGTGCGAGTTTTGCAAGTCCGAGTTAAAGTACCTCGGCTATATCGTGAATGAAAAAGGGCTACAGACCGACCCTAAGAAATTAGATGCCATTAGTAATTATCCAGCTCCTACTACCGCTAAATCTTTGAGAGCTTTTCTTGGTATGTGCTCCTACTACCGAAGATTTGTTGACAATTTTTCCTCAATCATCGCACCCTTAACAGCCCTCATCGGAAAGAGGAAAGGAAGAGATCCTATTGATTGGAATGACGATGCAAACCACGCTTTTGAACAACTTAAGAAGGTCCTCATAGATTCTCCTGTCATGGCTTGTCCCGATTTCTCCAAACCATTTAGCCTACATTGCGACGCAAGTCAGGTTGGTCTTGGTTCCGTTCTCGTTCAAGAGTTTGACGGTGAAGAACATCCAGTTGCGTATTTTTCACGTCTTTTCTCCCGTGCCGAACGGAACTACAGTACCACTGAACGCGAACTTCTTGCTGTTCTCGATTCTGTTAAGCATTTTCGCGGCTACCTTGATGGCGTCAAATTTAAAATCGTAACCGACCACATCGCTTTAAAGTGGCTACTAACTCTCGATAATCCTACCGGGCGTTTAGCGCGCTGGTCGACTATTCTTTCCCAGTACGATTTTGAAATTGAACATCGTAAGGGGGCCCAGAATGTCGTGCCTGATGCTTTGTCGCGACCTCCTCAGGTAGCGTTGGTTTCTTTCGAACGCGGACTGATTCCTACCGGCGACCCGTGGTATGAGAAAGTTTTCCAGGGAGTTACCAATACTCCACACTTGTTTCCCTCCTTCGTTTTGCACGAAGGTACGTTGTACCGATCTGTTTCTGTTGACAACCCTTTGTCCGACAATCCCTGGCGCTTAGTTTTACCCGCCTCTAAAACTCGGGAGGCTATTAACGAGATCCACCATTCTTTTCCCAATGTCCATCCTGGGGTGCTAAAAACATACCTTAAGGCTCGAGAGATTTATTATTGGCCCAATATGTATCGGGATATTACTTCTTGCCTTTCCCAATGTCTTGTTTGTAAGGCCTTCAAGATTTCTAACGCACGCCCACGTGGTCAGCAGCTCTACCCAAGGTCTGTCACGTCACCTATGGATTTACTCTCGCTAGATCTCGTTGGTCCACTCCCTGTTGCCTATTATGGCTATCGTTATATTTTCTCGATGGTCGACGTTTTTTCAAAATTTGTTTGGTTAGTTCCCTTGAAAACCGCTGACGCCAGATCTATCTGCTCAGCGGTAGAGTCCGAAGTGATTATGAGGTATGGTTCCCCTCTTGGCGTTTTGTGTGACAACGCGACGGTTTTTCGCAGTACACAGTTCGCAGATTTTCTCAGGTCGTATGATATTCCTTCACCATGTTTCACACCCTATTATTCACCCCAAGCTAACGTGGTAGAACGTTATAACCAGACCGTCATTACTACCCTTAGTATTCTTGTGGGGAACGACAAGCGAAGCTGGGCCAAACACTTACCCAAAGTTGCCTTATACTTGAATTCGTGTGTTAATCTGGCCACCACTTACACCCCAAATTTCCTTATGTATGGAAGAGAAGTGGACGCCGGGCGTCGTCCACGAGTAGCCGAAACTGTGAGCCCGGAGTTGGCTGACAGTCGAGGTAATCGTGCGACGAGTCTCAGGTCCCTTCAAGACATTTATGCTAAGGTGGCAGACGCTTTGACACTCGCTTTTCAACGTAACGCAGGTTATTATAATCAATCGCGGAATCCTATCAGATTCGAACCTGGGCAACGTGTTTGGCGCAGAAATTTTCAAAGAGGCACTCAGGACATTGACCGTGGTGGTAAGTTTGCCCCACGGTTTATCCCCTGTAGAGTCATACGCCGTGTTTCTCCGCAAGTATACTTATTGGCGGATTGTGATTCCCCGCACGAGGGTTCATATCATGTAAAGGATATTTTGAAATAGACCCTCTTTTCCATGTTCCCCTGGAACATTATTTTTCTAAATTCTAAAAGCCTTCAGGCAAACGTGTACCAACTTTTCTTCTCATAATTTGGCTTAAATTCACCTTTTGGCATCCTTTTTTCTTTTGAATGTCACTAAGTTTAATACTTCATACGCCTTTTTGTGGTTTTGGTGTGTGTGTGTATGTCTGGCCAGATTGACCTATCTTAGTGTTAGTTTGTAGGTATAGGTTAGGTATAGGTTATATCTTAGTGTTAGTTTGTAGATATTTAGGTTATACGGAATTGACGCAATCAACATGTGGTCAGGTTATCGAGCTGCCATAGGCCTCAGACCTGGCCCACGTTGCGTCATTCCGCTGGGATTGAGCCGGGGCAAAATTTTGTCCCGAAGCGCGCTTTTTTTGTCGCGGAAGGACGGTGACCGCTGCTTTGCGCAGTCCGCCTATTATGGCCATCGTCGGAACTTTTTTTAATTTTTTTTGTCAGGGTCGAGTTCGAACCCCGACCTCGTCTTTGACGGCGTTGGTTGCCTACCAACTGCGCCGTCGAGCCCTTTTTCCGAGCCGATCCGAGTGTTTCCGATGTTCGTCGGCGTCTGACGTGTTTCGGGATGAACACGATGACGTGGGCGAGCGTCGGCCCTCGTTTGATAGCTCTTTGTTTACAAGTCGTCTGTCAGTTTTCGCGCACGGTCTATTTGAAGTTTTTCTTCTCTTGCCGCCGATTACGGGCGTAACTGACAGTTTCGACTTGTAAACTCTTTACCAGTAGTTCAAAAACTACTTGTTTATATTTTGTATAGTTTTTAGTTTTAGCATTTAGGTGTGTAAATAATATCGTTTGTAGGCGCGTTTATGTTTTAAAACTTAGTGACATTCCAACATTCCGATATTCCAACATTTCCTAATTTCCAAATTTCCCTTTCTATCCTTTACGTATCATACATTTTCCTCCTGGCTCAGGGATACCACGTCATCGGTGTTTCCTCCACCTTTTTCTGTTGTGGTTGACAACTTTCCTTTTTCTTTCTCCAAGCCATTTCCGTCCTCCTTTTTTTCCCTGGTGGATTGACTTGGCTTCTGTTGGGACACCGGTGGTTTCTTATCCTGGGGCCAGTGAGTCGTATGAGCCGTTATGAGCCGCCCGTGCTGGGAACATGACGTGTTCGTTGGTTTATAGTGATGGGGTAGAGTGTCGATAAATTTTTATCGATATTTTTTTCCTTTCATAGTTGACTTGGAACAATTCTTCTCTTTTGTTCTAGGGTGGTCAACTTCCTTCGAGGGTTGCCATCTCGAAGATTTTTTTTCCTTTTTCGAGTTGGAGGATTTTTTTTTTCTGGTGAAGGGATGTCTGCAGCATTACTGCAGGGTTTTTTAATAACCTTTTTGGTATGGCTCTTTTTTCTTTTGGCCGGTTTTTATGTCACATTTTCAAATTTAAAATTTTCTTGGTTTGACCTTTTTCTAAATTGTTGATTGTTTTTTCTGGGTTGTCGTCTGTCAGGAGATGGAAACGTTTTATCCCTTGAACGTGGTTGATTTTTTTCTCAATAAATATCTGTCTGCCTTGGGATACGGTATCTCTTGCTAATGCGGTGAATAATAAGTCGGAGTACTAATAAATCTGATATCGCTGATAATAAATATCGCGGATTCCTACTTTGGACCTGCCGGGTAAGTCTTGTGCTGTCTTCCTCCTGTTTTTTATCGACGTACTTTTTCTTTCCCTGACTTGGTCGGATGTCGATTATTTTTCTTTGGTAATCTTTACAGTGTATTTCCGGTCTCTGCGGCACCCACACGAGGGTCCCTCCGAGCCTTTCTCGTTCTCTCGCCGTGGTTCCGGACCCCTGAGGCCACCGGGCGTTGGACGTGCCTGGACCCCTGCGTTGTGCGCGCCCGCGCCCGTGCCAGCTGAGTGCCGCAGACCCGCGCTCCGGCTTCCCCCCTGGGATACTGCCCATCCTTTTTTAGCCTGTTTTTTGTATCAGTGTATTTTTGTATGCGGATTTTGCCAAATTTAAATTCTATTTTCTAAATTCTAAAAAGGCCCTTTAGGTTTCTCTGGCCCTCCTTTTTTGGTTCCCGTTTGGCTTTACTCTCCGGGGTACTCCGCGGTTTTGGTACACCTTCCTGCATCGATACACCACAACACAACACTACTCCAGCGACACGATATCGACGGAGTCCCCTCAGGACTCGACTCTCGGCTCATGCTTGGCAATTTCTAGGCCTTTTTAAATTGATATTATACCTTTCGGACAAATTTAACTAACTCTTTCTTTGTACACCTAAATTTAACGTTTCGCCTGTGGTCGTCGACCACAGGTTAGCTAGCCCTTTTTTAACGCTACAGTAGCCATTATTATGAAAAAAAGAAAGAAAAAAGACGTCCCCCAATATATAGGTATGACCTATGCAGATAAAGAATAGATATGAAAATGGCGTCCACTCGCATGCTATCTCGCTCACAATCTATCGCTGTCTATACTCACACAGTGAAGTACGAGCTGCAAAAAAATAATGATAATGATCAGGGGTTGGATTTAGAAACAATTGGAATCGATCGGAGGAAACTGAGCATGTGGGGAGGTTCAGAGGGCTTAACTGAATCCCGCTACATCGATTTAACCTTCAGGAGACTTCGAAAATAAATTAACGTTGAAAGAAGAGTGAACGCCGGCAATAGTGTAAACGGAGCATTGTGCGCTTTTATGAACAGTCAGAAAGTGTCTAAAAAGGCCCGTCTGGCGGTTCATAGAGGGGTGCTGGTTCCGACACTAATGTTTGGGAGCGAAAGTTGGGTATGGCAGAAGAAACATGAAAGTAAAGTATGTGCTGTGGAAATGAGAGCTTTGAGAAGTATGATTGGTGTAAAATTGAATGACAGGATTAAGAATAGTGTGATAAGGGAACAATGTGGAGTGAAAGATGATGTAGTGACTAGAATAGAGAGAGGTATGTTAAGATGGTTTGGTCACTTGGAAAGAATGGATGAGAAGAGAGTAACCAAACAAATTTATGAGGCAAGTGTGAATGGAGATGTTGGAAGGGGAAGGCCAAGGCGTACGTTTCACGACCAGATTGGGGATGTACTTAAAAAAGGCCAGGTCAGGAGTACCCTAAACCGACGAGCGTGCATGAAGAGGTTGATGAATGTGAATGAAGCGAAAGAAGTATGTCTGGATCGTAGCAAGTGGAAGGAAGTGGTCTCTGCCTACCCCTCCGGGAAAAAGGCGTGACTTTATGTATGTATGTATGTATCATGCCCTTGCTCCTTATTTATTTTATTAATATTTTTTGTCATTATTATTAGTATCATTAATTAATAATAATAATAAACCCGTCCCGTCCCGTTTTAAATCATAAGAATAAAAAAGAATAATTAATACCAAAAAAAAGTCAGTAGGATTAATAAAAATCGATTTTTGAGAACTTGTTTTGCCGCCAACTGTACCATAAGTACCCGCCGCCATTTTCATATCTATTCTTTATCTGCATGGCTTATACATACCTCAGGGGAACAAAAGCCGGCGCGAGGCGACGCGCGTCAAACATCTTACAAGAGCACTCCCTAATTTATTGACTCCAGAGTTACGACCTAGCCCAACCCACGCTCAGCTAGGTAGCACAACTTTAGAGAAACTAAGTAGAAAACATCTTAGCCCCAATGTTGTTTTTCTTTTCGTCGTTGTGTTGGTTCACATTGTAAATCGTTTTTCTTTAACAAATAAGCTGCGTTGAAGTAGCTTTTATTAAATTAAAATAAGTAATTATATAAAATGTGATTGTACAGTTATTTTTAATATCGAATTAATTTTTCTTTTTTACTACTAATACAATAATAAGTTTGTAAGTTATTTCGGTCAGCTCGAAATTGTTTTTGGATTGAAATCAAATATTCATTAATTAGCCATTAAAATCTAAATTAAATAAAATCTACAGTGCGACACATAATAGCAGACAAAAGATATAGCCGGCCAAGCACGTGTCGGGCCACGCAAAGTGTAGGGTTCCGTAGTGTTGTACAATACTAGTTAGGTACCTGTTTAAGACAGTTAACATTCATCAAAATATTAATCAAACCATAAAAAACTATTCTGATGAATGTCAACTATCTTAAATAGGTACCTAAGTAGTATTGGACAACTACGGAACCCTACAATTTGCGTGGCCCGACACGTGCTTGGCCGGTTATAACCATTGAATAGGGGATCGGACTGTTCACCATATTTTATGAAATTACCATATTTTATTATTAGTAGCAGACGATTCGCGAAGAAAAAAACAGAATCGGTTGAAAAACGAATTTACAGTGATTTTTTAAAGTTTCAATATGTCTGTCTTTCAAAAACGATTTTTTGTATGGAGATTAATGGCGTTACCAACAAATGACGTCACAAGTGGGTAATATTGGGTATGTGCCTCTGTGTCTAATCTTGAATTTCAAACCTTTATAACTCGGTCGGTTTAGAGCAAAAATTATTTTAGTGTTCGATAGCAGAAACTAACAAGTATGGATTTATAAAATAAAAATAAAAGTAGTCCGATCCCCTATTGAATTTAAATGACAAAGCAATTCATACGTACTGTTTCATGAGGTTCGTCTGGACGCAGACATTGCTGATCTTGTTGTTGTGAGCGATTCCATGCAAGTGCGCCTTCCAGTCCTTGGTAAACGCAAAGCAGAGGTCACATGCAGGCGGGGTTAGCACATGCTGGAGACTTGTGCACAGTTCTTAGTATTCAGTTTAATTCAAGCTATTGTATCTTCCTCAGGTCATCAGTCCACCTGGTAGGAGGGCGTCCCACACTACGTTTCCCGAGACGTGGTCTCCATTCGAGAACCCGAATCGCTGGTGGGGGCTGGATGAGGAAAGCGGGTGATTGTGCGCTTTGGCGTGCCTTGGGGAGGCCTACGTCCAGCAGTGGACTGCAATAGGCTGATTGATTGATTGATATTGTATCTTATTTTGAATTAAGACTTTTTCTTTCTTTTGGCCAGTCTGACTAGGACTGCAGGTAAGGTCTACCGTGTAAAGTAACTTTATCATCAAACGAATAAATCAGTTTTTTTTAATGGCTTCAGACTTTGATGATCTCAGGGTAGCCGTATGCTAAATAAATTAGTAGTGTGCTAACTGTAAGTGAACAACAATTAACTAACGTCTTTGAGCAAAAGCTTTCTTTCGTTTTGACTTCTTCATGACGGCCCCGTCGCCCAGGTGGTAGTGTATCTGCCTCCGGCGCACAGGGTCGCGGGTTCGAATCCCGCCCAGTGCAAACATTCGTGTGATGAGGTGTTTGCCTTGTGTATGGTTGTTGTTTATCTATATTAGTATACATGTATTTATCTATTTATGTAATGTATATCAGCTGTCTGGTACCCATAGTACAAGCTCTGCTTAGTTTGGGATCAGATGGCTGTGTGTGAAGATGTCCCCGCATATTATTATTGTTATTTTAGATGTATGTAAGACGTAACCCACGTATCGCACCGAATAAGAGGAACCTTTAGGGTATGTAACTGTTTAAGAGCGTCGGTGGTCTAGTGGCTAAGGCCCGATCCTGCACCACGTACCAATGTGTTTCGAATTTCGAATTCATAATGTACATTTATTCGACGCTCTTACGATGAAGGAAAACATCGTGATGAAACCTGCATAGTGCACACTCCTGCGAAGAAATTCAAAGGTTGTGTGTGAAGTCGACCAACTCGCACTGGGCCAGCGTGGTCTTCTAAGACCTAATTGCCCTAATTCAGGGTAGGCTCGAGCCCCTCGGTGGGGACGTATAATGAGCTGTTGATGATTGATGATGTAACTGTTTAGAATTCTGTTAAAAGCAGCTTGTTAAGTGGATAAGGAAAGTACTCATTTTATTTAAAAACAATATCTTTTCAGATCCAATGTTTTTTTATACTAAAGAACAACGGAAAGTATTACAAAACATAGAAAGAGGGAATGTATATTTTACTTCAAAATATTTAAAGAATATAGAATAATTTCTTAACTTTACCTTTTTTTTACAAACAACGAAATCGTAAAATTAAAGCAACGTTAATCAAATCAAATATTTGAAGGCTGATTCGTCTCTTATATTGATCAAGGAGAGCCCGGTTGCTGTTAAATATTAGCCGGAAACAATCAACAAATTGACAAAATTTGAATAAGACTAGGCAATTAGGAAATGGTCAATGGCGTTTGATTTTGATTGATTAAGATTCGCTATAAACTTAATAAAGTAAATAAGGCCATTCATAAAAGCCGTACCAAATGTAACTAGAAATCGCGCGCGGTTGATTCATGATTACCTTTCTATGATCGATCCTTAGAGAAAGATTATAATCATGACATAGCACATTATATACCACACCACGGTCAACAGCCTCCGTGGCCGATTGGTCGAGATTTCGACGCCGGAGGTTCCAGGTTCGATTCCCGGTGGGGACACCGTCAAGCAAAATTCTCTTTGTGAGACTTTCCCCAGTTTGTTTAGGACATTGCAGGCTAAATCACCTGATTGTCCGAAAAAAAAAGATGATTCCGTGCTTCGGAACGTTAAGTTGGTCCCGGGGCCTTTGGCGGCTCTATAACACTGCCACCAGGGTTTGTGAGGTCGGTTATCGACCCATACGATGAAGAAAGAAAGACCACGGTCTTTATAAAAACAAATAACTGTGCACCAGCCTTAAAAAAATGAAACATGAACAATTTATAATCATAAACATAAACAAACATAAAGAAGCAGTAATCATGCAAAGCCTGATAAATTCATGATGACTGCAAAGGAAATTAAGACAAGAACGCGGACACTAATAAAAGAAGTTATTTGAAATGGTATCACTGATAAAGTTTTCACTAGGCACCAATCTGTTGTGATTGGTTATACCAGTAAAGCCGACTCAAAAGCCAACTGATAAGAGATAAAGCAAGAGAAACATTGAAAAAGAAGACATGCATCGTGTATATTTTGTCCACTTACTGCTTCTTCAGACAAGTGTACGGGCACACGTTGCTAGCTTTCACATTGTGTGTGATCTTCCTCAAACCTGCTACCCACGCCTATTGGGTAAAAAAATATATCGATTATTCTAGTTAAAAATAATATTACATTAATCCCACCCAAGAACTAACATAATGCCGAAAGATAGCAAATATTTTCACAACTCTGCAATCGATAACAATGTCATAAATTGTACCGATGTCCAGAGAACTCATTCACAATCGATCGATTCTCTAAATTGGAAAGTAATGGCGTTCAAGACCGTTTTCATAAGGTATCAAAACAATTAAACAAAACCAATTAATTTCTTCGAAATTGAACTGAGATTGGGCGGTTAAGGCAATTTTATTGTATTGCCTCTATTTCGATTTCATGTCTTTAACGATTGATTAAACGAGGGAACTTGAGAAAATATAATAAATTACTTCTCATATTGAAAACTAAAAGACATATCGTCAGTGGAAAGGTAAAAGTACTAAAGCGCCAAATTGGCGAAAATGAGTTATATATACAGTACGATTGCATTTTTTTTTGCATCGATTAGTTTAGGTGATTTGTTAATCTGAGGACTTTTTTGGCGTTTTAGTCATCCAAAATTTTTATTCTGAGTCTTTTTTGGTGTTAATCGTCTCTCTTGTAAAGTTGTACTTTAGTGCTTTAGTATTTTTACCTTTCCACTGACGATCTAAAGACAGCTTATACTACCTAACCAATCAAGTTCTCGGCAGCATCATCGTCAAGAGACTCTGCAGACGTTATTTATGAATAAAGATGGTCAGCAATTTTCCACGCGAGGTTCGGAAAATATGATGACAAAACAGCCTGTCCATGGTACTGCTGATGTGCTACTTGTTCCCACTGTAATCAGTGACTTCTCCTAAAGCTATAAAATTTACGTTCCTGACCTTGGCAGTTTCTGCGTCAGGGCAGATGACATGCTGGTAATTGATGTTGATATAGTCTGTCCCGCTGCAGATAGTCAGCGACTTCTCTTCCAGCGACTCCCCATGCTTGTTCAGAAGATTCGTGAGCAGCTTTTGGTCCTGGCAGGAGAAAAGGAATGGTAGAATATATAGCTGGATGGACAGTTAGGGTTGGGCCACACTTATCGACGGCGATCGACGGTTTGCCTATACAAAACGCGCGCAAAGTATGGAAACCCTTTCGCATCCTTTCGCCGGTCGATGCGAAAGGATTTCCATACTTAGCGCTTTTTGTATGGGCAAACCGTCGATCGCCGTCGATAAGTGTGGCCCAACCCTTATTATTATTTAAATAATTCTGTTACCTGTACATTGTACAATAAGATTAACAAGTAACTTCAGCTCTTATGCGTCCCCAATGAGATGCTTGGACCCATGCATTGTTGACCATTCCCCTGGTGGTATGGTAACGGTGATGCTCCTTATCTCCGGGAGAGAATTTCATTATCGGTGGTACCATTACCAAAGTAAATTGTGTATATCACCAGGGGTATTATACAAAATTAATGCATGTTTAAATAGCCTGTCATTCAAGAAATCTATTCCCATGGATATCTGTCCTTTAAGTAGTCAGATATTCTATAAAGCTTTTTATTCAATTTTTTATTAACAAGAGCTTTGAACTTGTCTAAAGGTATTTTTTTTTAATCAGTAGGGACCTTATTGTACCTATAAATGCGTATACAATTATCTTTATAAGAATGTGTTATTCTACACAGTCGGCTAACATGAGCAGCCAACTTATCCTTATTTCTAGTATTAAAATTGCGTTTATCAGCGTTCTTTTTAAAATTGTTGATATTTCATTTTACATACATAAAATTAGGGCGTTCATAATATGATTACTTAATAGTTACCTTAGGCAGGCCCCCGGATCGTATGTCACTCACTTGGCACAGCTCTATGACATCACCGTCCTGTAAAAAAAACAATCATTTAGCAAATTTAATTAGGCACCTTGATACAGTGCCCATACTATATATATACTATATTATACTAATATAATATTATAAATGTGAAAGTGTGTGTTTGTATGTTTGTCCGTCGTTTTTCCAAGCAACCTTACCAGGTTCACTTAATTTGACATAGTAATGTATTCATTTTGTAAATATTAGCTTCGCGAATCGGGCCCCTAAAATAGTCTACTGACTTAAAGTTGAGAAAATGAGAAAATATTTAAAGAACAAACAACCGTTGGAAAATCGCCGGAAGAGCGCTAAAAATAGCGTTGATTGAAATTGCAAACAATAGCAAATGCAAGCAAAGGTAACCAACTTGGCTAGAAAAAACTAATCAGTAAGAGGAAAGTTATTTCTAACGAATTTGTTCAATTTCCAATCGAACTTTCGTGCAAACTAATTTGTCACATTGCGGTTACAGATTTTGGAGGGAGGCCGCGCGAAAAGATTCCTCTGTCCACACGGTTGAGCTGCAAGACTAAAACGATTGTAACCCAATAAATAAATAAACCCTTCCCCTCCCCCCCTCTTCCATAATACCATCATCATCAAGAGCATAGAGCATTCAAAATATTAGTTAAATAACGTAAGTCAGAAATCGACACTTTTTTTTAAAATTCATTAATCGAAATATTTCAAGTTTCAGAACACAAAAATAATTTTTCAAATATCTTGCTCAGAAACAAAGTTATAAGGCTTCAAAGTTGATGGTTAGACAGAGGTCCGACGTGACCTGTGACGTCATTGGTCACGCGGGCCATACATCCGCCATAGAAAATTTTGTTTTCGTAAGAGGGACAGATTGTATTTGTTTAATAATGTTGTATCTAGTTTATTTTTCGATCAATTTCGATTCTGTTTCAACTGTCAGTATGCTATTTTTAAAACTAATACTTTTTTAATGCGTATTCCCATATCCTATACCCTAAAAATTCGTAGTAGGTAATTCGTTTTATAGTAAATCGCCCAATGTTCGTATGCTAATTATTCGTATCGTTCATTCTCAGTAGTGCAAGTTCACATCAACGGAAAACTTACGATAGTAATAATAAATTACCCTGCTGGTGAACTGAAGAAGTTTCCCCATAATAAATTACAAATTAACAACATAAATACATACAGATTTTGTAATTAAATCATAATAACATTTAATGAACTAAAAAAAAAACAATCCAATAAACTTAAACCCTAACATTATCTTGAGTGAGGCCTACGACGTAGCAGCTACGGCACAGCGTAGCGAACGTAGCTACGACTACGAGCACGGTAGTAGTTAAAGTCAGTTTCAATATTGCGTAGGAATTAACAGAGCTACACCAGGTGCGAAAAATACAAAGAAACAGGACAGTTACATCTCGCTTGCTCAAAGAACAATTTTATAAAATAAATTTAATCTAAGTACATAAAAATATTGTAATCCCAGTAAGGTAAAGTAAACTTTAAGGCCTACGACGTAGCAGCTACGGTATAGCGAGCATAGCCATGAGGTACGAGTCGAAACCACCAGGTGTGCTCGTAATTCGAATTTAATTTATATAGCACTAGTTTCGTATGCATAGCAGCTATGAACTTCAGCTGTCTCTAAATAGTATGTAAATGACTTCCAAGTTGCATCTGAAGAAACATGTCAGACGGAAGTTAACTTGCCTTACATCCGCTATTACCGCTTCGCGGAACTGGAAATAGGTGGCAACTTGACATTACGGAATCCGTGCATGATCGAGAGAAGGAATTGAAAAATAATCTTCATGATGGAATAAGTTGGAATATCGTGGTTCATTTTGATTTAAACAGTTCTTCTCGGTTGTATTCTTGAACGCTATGCAGAATACGAGATTTTTCAAATAATAACCAGAAATATGGACAATTCATTTTAAATTATCGTAGGCTCGAGCCCCCTGATGGTGTGGATATTAATGAACATTATATTCATATTACAGGCTTTTGTTGGTTATAAAGAAGATTGACAAAACTACTATTATTTATTACTATAGCACAAATTCCAAGTGGTTCCAAGTAGAATCATAGTGCAGTCTTGAGGGACTGGCTTGGCGTGTCCGAAGCCAATTACGTGTAGCTAATCGTCTAATAAGCTAATGGCTGACAGCTGACCGCCTACTCAAATAGGATTGGACTATTGAAAACGGTCATCGTGAATTATAAAGAAGTTATACGCAGTTTCGAAAAGCCTTAAAGAGATTTCTACTTTAGTAATAAGTTGACTCTTGTTTTTTTTATTCTATATTTTGTGCATTTTGGTATCAATAAAGATTAATTGGCCAAAATTGTTTTTGTATGTCCATTTGTCTGTTTGTTCTCCTCTACAGGTCGTGTTTCTCAACCGATTCTCGTGAAATTTTGTGAGCAGGTTCGATAAATATAACTTAACTTATAACTTTTTTGTCGAGTCAGATTTTGCAAATTTGAAAAAATTACGGAGTTGAGGATTGAAAATGTAAAAAAACATAAATCAGCTATTTAAAAAAAAAAACACGCGCGAGGTCTACAGCTCACAGAGCCACTATTTATATTGTACGCTTGCATTATGTAAGATTTTCCCGTTAAAAGCGACTCAAGTTTTTGCAAAAACCCTATTTTTTTAAAAACTTTTATTTAGCTTGCACTGTATGTTTTGGGTATTTATGTTCGGGCGAAATCTTGCAACTCAATTTTAAAGCACTTGCTGCCATTGGAATTTGCTGAAATTTGGTACACTTATGTAACCGCAAAGACAATGCAATATTATGGTACCATGGAGCTGGTCTGATGATGAAGACTCAAGGTGGCCATAGGAACTCCTCTAATACACAACACAACCTAGTCGTGTTTGGGCTCGTTGGATTTGTCTTAACAAAATCTTTAGTCATACGTGATGTCCAGGGTCTCATAATGGAGCCGGAAGGTGTCCATAGGAAATGCTTAAATACACATCACAGCCTAGTCGTGTTTGGGCTCGTTGGATTTGTCTTAACAAAGATACTCCACTCCACGGCTTTAAAAGCTTGTTTAAAAATTATTTTTAATTAATTTATTCCAGTAAGATTGAGAAATGTTTTCACCATAGTCTAATTATTCGTGTTTTCGCAATATCCCTAGGGTTTTCGCGAAATTTCGAATTAACAAATCTTCCTACGACATTATACACTGTGTCGTTCACTTGTATCAACTATTATCACTCGTCACTCGCGCAGTCGAGTTGCGGTGCCAGTTGAAGCCGCGACACTCGGCACGAACCGCCTCGACTCTCGACCTTGCCCCTCCACTAACGAGCCCCTCTAACACTCTGCCACTCTTAACCTCTTTCTACACGATTGCACGTAGATAACAAGCGCCTCCTGTCATTTTCATACAGTTTAATTTTAACCTTCTTTGAGTAATTTACATGTCACTAGCGAGCTATGGAAAGGTGGGATCAAATCCGAAACGAAATCATCCGGTAGAGGACCAAGGTAGTTGATATCGTCCAGAAGTGTAGCAAGCTGAAGTGGCAGTGGGCTGGCCACGACTGTCGCAGAACCGGCGAGCGTTGGAGCCGACGGGTTCTCGAATGGAGATCACGTTGGGAAACGTAGTGTGGGACGCCTCCCTGCCAGGTGGAAAGATGACCTGAGAAAGGTCGCTGGTGGTGGCTGGATGAGGATTTACAAATTGTAATGTTTTAATGTCTATTTTATGCACAAAACCTATGGACGTTCAATTCGAGAAACTAAACAGCATTTATTCCAAAACTTTCTAGAAATCTTTAAAAAATGCCATACAGACAGATCTGATCGAGTCAATATTATGAAAACTCGATATTTAAAATTTGTTAGGCTGTGGGGACAAGCCGTGTGGTGACGGCAGAGTAGAATACATTTGTCACCAACCCCTACTCTTCCCGTGGGTGTCGTAAGAGGCGACTTAGGGATTACACATTGAACAGGGAACGGGCAGCAGCGCTCTCTGATACAGTAACCTTTTTAATCTGCGATCTCCAACCCGCCTGCCAAGCGTGGAGATTATGGCAAAACCCTCCACTTAAGAGGAGGAGGCTCATAGTCCAGCAGTGGACTGTAACGGGCCGTTGATGATGTGGGGACATCTCACACACGGCCATCTGGTCCCTATTGTAATGAATTTATTTTACTAAATGAATCGTATTCAAGGTGTCAACGTAGAGGTGAAAAAACTGAAAAAAAAAACCTAGAAATCAAAGATTTCTGAAGTGCGTCGCCTCGCGCAGAGCGAGCATATCCAACCCCTTTGTTAGATATAACCACAGGATATAACCAAAAATTTCTGACGCGCGTCGCCAGGGAGCGAAGCGATCGTCTTTTATTTCCTCTGAGGAAATAAACGAGTGTGTGAATTCAATGCTGTCAACTTGACGATTTTGACAGCTCCAGAGGCATTGTATGTTTGTATCGGCGTAATATAAAACTCGGCGTTGCTCCGCAGAGCGAGTCTAAAGTTCCTTCATACTAAACCATAAACTGGTTGTGCTCCGAAATATTTAATATTTGATTTAATGGTATTTTATCGACTTTTGAAATAATAATATTGTAAATGGGTGGTTGAGTGTGCATCTTGAAACGGGGTAAGTTCTTCTATATAGATGCTTACATAAATTTATTGTTCGATTTTGTCGAGTCCTATGCGAACTTATACTTACTCGCGGTTTTATTTGTCTGCAGCTTTTGGAAACGCCCTTTAGGAGTGTCTGTGCTTATTGTCCGCCCAGCTACAAAATATTACTCACAACTTACCTGACGCCTGCTAGTGTACCGCTATTTCACCGCTCCTCATATCTCCACGATGGCCGAGTCATGTGTATGGTAGCTTTTCACCCGAAGAGCTCGAGTTCGGTTCCGCGCTCAAATTTCTCTTTATACCCGACTGCTTTAGAAGCAGGGTTATGTTTTCGAGTGTATGTATGTATATTTCTTTGGCACGCTCTACAGCTAAACGGCTTGATGGATTTCAGCTTAAAAGGTGTTGTTCGATTCGTCTTACTTATGAGAGTGACACTGGGTACATCGAAGTTATAAAAAACAAGATGGCCGGTTTTTAGCGCCAAAACATATGGATTTCAAAAATTTTATCTTTCCAAAACCTATCGAGTGGGGTATCAAAATAAAGAGGCTTATGAGTAGTCTCCAAAAATATACATAACTTATATGTTTAAATGTAAATTGGAATGAAAAATGCTAAAAAAAACTTCAACGTTTTACGTTTACGGGAATTACATTGTATGAACTGATGATTTAAATAGTTAAAATGAAGAAAATTAAATTTGGTTTTTATTTCTATTAAGGAATATTTATAATTATAAATGTATTCATTACAAAAACAAAAAAGATTCAAATAAAATAATTATTAATAAAAACAAAAAACCCGACTGCGTGTATAATTAGTATTTTCAAACTTAATTAATAAACGA